>CM077031.1:56391577-56751028 GCA_039090855.1 Macrothele yani
GTATGTTACTAGTAAAAACCCGAAGTTACGCTGATAACAATGGATACTGCTGCGTTCTTACTACGTTATAATTTGGCGAAATAACGGATTTCAGGTCTTTGCGGTAACATATACGCAGTCGATATGCTTGATTGTGATCACCTCCTACTTTTGACGTCAACAGCGCATTGCCAATGATAGAAGGTACGTGTCGGGAATAGCTTCAAGGAGCGCTATAAGGTGAGCTGTAGGCATTCTGAAAGTATATCCCTCGCTGCTGTCATGGATAAAAGGAGCGATTTTTCAGAGGTATGAAGGGATGATTATCGACTTTTTTGAGCCAAGGGTGGCGGTATTTCTGACTTGGCGCAGTTTGTGAACTGTTCGCGTACCGCTGTCTTAAAAGAGTATGGCGATGGAGGAAATGGCACCGTTTTGAATAAGCGACGTGGAGAACTGCGGAGCACCACGCGTGCCATTGATGTGAAAGGTGAACGTCGGCTTCGAAGGTGCGTGACGGCTGATCGACACGCAACAGTGGAGCCTCGCACTGGCCAGATGCGTTGGGTGGCTTGCCCGAAGTGTACACCAAAACCGTGATGATTCAGCAAACCCTGCTGCGTATGGGGCTCCGATGCATACCGATGGTCACTGCACCTATGCTAACAAAGGTGCATTCGCAGAAAAGGCTTACATTTGCACGGCAGTATCGGAATTGGACCTCCGCTGATGGGCAAAGAGATTGCATTCTCTGATCAGTCGCGTTTTCTGCTTCATCGAACGGATGGACGTTGGCGTAAAAGATGAAAAACATCCCGGAGAACAAACACTCTTCAACCATTGCTGGAAGAACACAAGCTGATGCGAACAACGTTATGGTCTGTCTGGAATATTTTCGTGGTGCCCCTACATCCACTCCTACCTGTGGAAGAGACTACGGACCGATTTCATTATGAATCCATCCTTGCAGACCATGTACACCCATACATGCTGATCGTCTCCCCTGGGGTGGAGGGGATATTCCAGAACGACAATGCGACGTGTCACCCTGGTACAATTGTAGAAATTGGTTGGAAGAGCACGATGAAGACTTCAAAGGCTTTCCTGCCCCCCCAATTCCCCAGACTTAAACACAAGTGCATCTGTGGGACCACCTCGACCGTGTTGCTCACTTATGGATCCTCCACCACGCATTCTCCAGCAACTGTAAGATGCACTGCAGATCAGCATGGCTCCACATACCTGTCAACACCTTCCAGCACCTTTTCGAGTCATTCCCAGCCCGTCTAGCAGCTGCTGCTCCGCGCTGCACACGGAGGCTACTCAGAATATTAGCTGGTGGTCACAATAATGTGACTCGACAGTGTATAATAAGTTTCCCAATCAGTTTAGCAAGAAAGAAATACTAAAATTATTGGCCGTATTACTTTAAATATTTTCAAGTAATTTATGCAAAGAAGAGCTTCTCGAACTGCTGTATATAATTTTCTTGTGGATGTTGAAATTTAATAATCGATTAATTAACAAATTTACAAATTTTTCAGTGATGCACTCATCGTCAAAAAATAGTTGCACCCGGAAGGACGTGTCGGATTGCAATGCTTATTCGGGAAGAAGGTAAAGTTTTACCAGGAACAATAAATGTTTAAATATTTATGGAATGATATGGGCGTTCTTTGTTGAGCTACACGTCAATAAGTAGTGTCTCTCAGTATGGCGTCGAGCCGCCATGTATTCTGCAGGCATGCCAGATAACTCGGCATGGAGTTTTACAGGAACCGTGATAGTATCCGTTGCGATACGCCATCTCCTCGTAGAAGCCCCAGATCTTCTAAAGCAGTTACTTGCTGTAGATTCTGCGACTTCAGGTAAGGAGTGTGTATAGCGCATCCAGTAGCTTTCCACACATTTTCAATCGGCAATAGGTCTGGCGATGCGGCTGGCCATGGCTGAGTGTCCATGTTACCCAGCAGCAAGCTCTCAAAGAGACAGCAGCAGTATGCGGCCGAACGTTGTCCTGTTGGAAAATCGCACTGAAGTGCGTTTCCAGAAAAGATAGGGAAACTGGTTGCAGGACCATTAACGTAACATAACGTAACTTTGGGCTGTCAAAGTGACTGTAATGAGAACCAAAGGAGATTTGACATCGAAGACAATTGCAGCCCAGACTATGACACCAGGCCTTCTGGACGCGTGATGCTCGACAACCAGCGTTCGCTCTTGGCGCTGACAACGTTGCATCCACACACGCAGTTCAACCAGATTGATCACTCCAAGAAAAAAGCTGCTTTCGTCACTGAAGGTCACCTTTGAACATACTGAGTGGCTCCATGACGATCTGGCACGACGTCATTGCATTGGCGACGATGCAATGGTGTTAAGGGCAGTCGTCAGCAACTGGATGCCTGCGTGCGTGTAGTCCTACGTCGTGCAGCCGTCTGCCAATGGTGCTGGCACTGATCGGACAATGCATGGAAGGTACCACTGCTCGCTGAATATACGCGATCGTGTCTGTTTGATCATTCCGGCCATGTCGGACAACCCGTCGGTCCTCTCTCCCCGTGGTTCGTCTGGATGCCCTCGGACGCTTCCTGCCGCTGCTGCGTACCTTGTTCTATCGACGGCAGCCAACGGCGTACTATTGTGATATCCGCACGACCGGTATGGCGCACGCAATACAGCGAGAAGATTTATCCCGCTTCCCGGAGCCGAACGACGCGGCCCTTCTCGAACACCTCCAACTGCTCGAATTGCATCCGAACTTTATTCTGAGACATGCACAGCACTTGCAAAATAGCACGAGTCAGAATAGCAAGCACGCGCAACGGTACGGTCTTATGTAGCCGGTCAGGCCGTCGCTACGACCCCTCTTTGCTGGCATCATATGCGACACTTTCGAGCGTGATACTTGAATCATTTGCATGTCTCCTACCCACCAAGTTTCGGTCCTGTCCGTTGCTTCCTTCTTGGTGCGTATATTTTTTTGAAGATGAGTGTGATTCGTGTTTTAATTGTTACTTACATTTCATCCTTGTGTTATTATCATTAAATGGACGATACTAATAATTACCACTATATTCAAAATTCAGACTTTTCAGTAGTTTTGTTATTTTTAACAGGTCTGAAAATGTGTCGCACAATTTTTAGACAACCGGAAATGCGACGCCTGGGTTTTGGGGAGTTCTCTACTTGCAGTTCCCGGATGTGAAACATTTGTTGACGGTGTGGACAAATATTTGGAATGTGTTTAACATCGCTAACGCAAAGTGGACATCATCTGATTGGAACAGCAAGAATGGGAAACATAGCAAACAAAACCACTGGCGTTGATTACCCAACTCAGGTATGGAAATGAAACTTTGATTCTTGCTGCTGATTTATACGCACTGCTGGCCACCCAAAATGCAACGCCAGGAAGGAAGCATACGATTCGCACCGGAGATTCGCAGCATGCGTTGCCCGAGAGAGGACATGCAAACGGTTATCGTGCAGGGCATATGCTACCGTCATGTGCGCCCGGCACTCCACCGAGAAGTACTATAAGAAGGGTGCACAGAAGGTTGGATCTCCAGTAGTGGAAGTGTGTTGCGCTGCCGGACCTTTTTACCTGTGCCAGGGAAGCTTGCTGGTGCTTTGTCGCAGAATACGGCAGTCATTCCAGCACGGTTCAGGTGTTCGACGGGGGGCGAATAGTGGTTTTATCGCGACGACGGCTTATCGTACCGAGACATTGGCGCCCGTGTGGGACAACATTCTGACACACACAGTGAGGCGAGTATGGATTTCGGTGGTTACGGGCCGGACGGACGGAACGGCAGAGCGATTGCCGATTTCAGCCGGAAGAGTTGAGTTTTGGTGTTGTGCCGTGAGCGCGGCGCAACACCAATACCGTGATTTTGTGCGGCGGGCATTCACTGGCTCGCACCTCCACATCACGAACGTTAGCACTGGAATTAGGATGTGTTTACGCAACAGCATCATCCCGGCACGTACCGCTCGACGTCGTCTGAAGGAGCAGGGACTTATCGCTGGCGCCCATTGCTTCCATTACCATTGACGTCACACCACTGGCGAGGGCACCGGGCAGTGGGCCGTTAAACGCCGCACCTACACTACGGAATGGCACGACATTGTCTTGTCCGTGAATCCCGCTTCTGCATGCAACACTACGATGGTCGGATCCGCGTGTTGCGGCACCGCGGTGAGAGACTGTATGACGCCCACGCTTTGCATCGCCATAAAGGTCCGTCGCCTGGGGTTATGGTTTCGGGCGCAATTGGATATGACACCCGCACCTCTCTGGTACGCATCGCGAGTACACTCACCAGCCACCGCTACATCTCCGACGCTTTGGAACTGTAGTGCTCCCTTACCTGCCAGCAACCACGTTTCAACAGGACAACGGGCGCCCGCACGTACCGCGCATCAACACCAGCAATTCTTTACGGCCCACCAGGAACATCGATGCTGCCGTGGCACGCCTGTTCTCCCGATGTCGCCCATCGAACACGTCTGGTCTCTGATCGGCAACCGAGTGGCGGCGGCACCGGCATCATAACGGCTACGCCTGATGAACTGCGGCAAAATGCCGGAAGCAGCCTGGACCGACATACGCCTGACCACGTCCAAAACATCTTTTCGTTCGATGCCGCGGCGTGTGGCAGCCATTATTTCCCCTGTCGCCATGGGGGCCTGATCTTGTGATGTATGCTTGTTCCGCAAGTCGCAGGGGCCTGTAAATCAATCATTTCATCTTTGTATCTGTTGTTATGTGTCCAGTGAATCTGGCTTTGCTATCTCTTGTCCTT
Organism: Macrothele yani; assembly: GCA_039090855.1. Classification (NCBI taxonomy): domain Eukaryota; kingdom Metazoa; phylum Arthropoda; class Arachnida; order Araneae; family Macrothelidae; genus Macrothele; species Macrothele yani. Next base: position 56,396,365 of record CM077031.1, read on the forward strand.
CTTGGTGTTGCATTTTTGGGTGACCATCAGTGTAGTATAAAAAATTAATATAGGAGCTGTTTTAGATTATGTCATTTTCCATTGATAAAAATAACAAGATGGCACCAAATTCTCTGGTGTAATATGTCTTGTGTATCCTTTCCTACAGCAGAAACAAATATGCTGCCCTACAGAAAAAATGCCACACCATGATGGAATGCTCGAAAACAGACCAAACTGCACACATAGATAGCCAAGTAGGTCCTGAACAAATCGATTTAATTGGCATACATACAGACTAGGCTCCAGTGGCTGAATATACATGGTGATCAATAAGGAGTGTAGCCCATTTTAGACGATACAGCGTTGAATCCGATGTGGCATCAAAGCAATGAGAGTCCGAATTTTCCTGGGATACATCATTGGACCATGTGGTGTTGTTTCGAGTCCACAGTTCAGCTTCATTTTGCCGGGGTGGGGAGGGTACTCGATCGACGTCGTCGTGCTCCGCGCTAGATGCTCGATGGGCGAGAGGTCTGGCCATGGAAGCATCCGCACACCGTGTAAAGCATTCAGGCTGATCCGAGTGGTATGCTGCAAGATATTATCCTGTTGAAGAAGGAAACGGCGTCTGGGATGCCCTGCAGATACGGAAGGGCCACGGGCTGCAGTACCTGTCAGCATAGCGGTGTACCGTCAGTGTACCCGTACTGCGTACCAGCGGTGGGCGGCTGATGGCGCCGATAGCACCCCACACCCTAATTCCCCGTTTCCAGGCCATGTAGCGCTCCACAATGGAGGAGGAATCCTCCTGTTGGCCACGTCGCCTCTAGACTTTCCCACGGCGATCATCCCTGGTGAGACAGAACACGCGATTCGTTGCTGAACACCAAACTCTTCCATTCGGCACCCCACGCGGCTCTGGAGCTACACCGCGCCAGCGGTGACCGTGAGTGCTCTCTTCACGCAACGGACGGCTGGACATCCGACGCCAGACGCTGTCAGCCGGAGAATATCGAAGCATCCAATCCTCACCATTTGCATTCAGCAAAATGTCGCCCGTTGTGGCCATGGGTCCGCCGCTATGGCATGATGTCGGATGCGACGATCGGTGCTCTCGGACGTCCGTCTCCATGCTCCGGTCCCCCTACGATGTTACACAGTTCTTTCCTGGGACCACTGTCTCCAAATGCGACCGACGTTTGTGGCATCACGTTGCGTTGCTTCCGCGGCAAGACGCAAGGACCATCTAGTGGTACGAAGGCCTACGATGACATCTCTCGTGAATTCATCCGTTTGACGAAATCAGGTTCGTTAGCGGCATAACGGCATTGGCTCAACTCGTTCGTTCGTTCGTTCTCTGCTGACAGCCGTTTCGGTAGTTCCAATCACTTCTCTCGGCCGTGACGACGTTCCGACTGATGGCCTCGCTGAACTGTTTGTTCACTTCATATCTGGAAAAGCAATTCGTTGCGTTTTAGCCTGTAAATGCAATCATTTGCATAACTTGTACGTGTGCAGACACCCTACAATTTGCATGGCGCGGCCTTCAGTCTTCATAGTGTACCATTTTTCTTTGTCAGTATGCAGTGCTGTACGCAACGCATGCAGTGTTGTTCTTTTTCATCAAATTGTAAAGGAAGTTTCGGAAAATTTCTTATGTGTAGTGTGGAATGCAAGATACTATGGGCCTGTGATGTCGGCGCATCCCAGAGTGCTATGCGCGAAAGAATAGATTCTAAGGACAGAACGTATGCTATTGTGATGATTGGTTGCACTTGGCACGACGGTAGACGGTACGATGACTATATCGAAAGAAAGTGTGTGTGCATTATTACTCCATGAATATTTAAATGGCGTGAAAGCACTTGGAAAATAACGGAGAACACGTTCGGTGGCGATATTATCGGATAGAGTACTTGCTATGACTGGCATAGGAAGTTCGGCACAGGTGTACTGCATCTCTCTGATACGCCCAGAAGTGGCCGACTCAATGGGCTCAGCCACGTGCAACAAGATGCTATCAGCCAAGCCTGAAGCAACACTACGGGAACTGAAGTGGCAGACTTCAGTGTGTTGAAGATGATACATTGCAACACATGCTATCAGCCAAGCCTGATGCAAAACTATGGGAACTGGCAGAGAAACTGTAGACCCCCCCCCCCGTATGACCATCAACACTAGACTTCTGAAGTTGGGATGTTCGTGCAAACTGCGCAAATGCGTAGCCGTTGTCTATGTCTGACCAGAATCGGATGCAGCTCTACTCCATTGCTGTTGCTCCGCGTGAAAGGGAAGAAGGAGAGAGCTTTTTTGCATAATTTGGTCACGAGTGATGAAAAACGAAAGGTCACAAACGTGAAAGCTACGCGACAAGGAGCGTCAGGTTAAGCAGGGACAGCCCGCACAGAAGGTCGCTAATCCACCCCCTTCGTGGACGGAAGGTGATACTGAGTTGCTGGTGAAATTGTCGTGGTCTTGTTGACAGACTATGAACTCTTGCCACGGAACAATAGCATCATAGCGGATAATCACTTCCTTGGACCACTTTTGAAGGTACTAATCATCTTCTTGGACCATTTTTGAAGGTACTAATCACCTCCTCGGACCACTTTTGAAGGTGTTGCTTATCACCTCTTAGGACCCGCTTTTGAACGTAATAATCACCTCCTCGGACGACTTTTGAAAGTACTAATCACCTGCTCGGTCCACTTTTTGAAGGTACTGTTGCCTCCTCTGACCACTTTTGAAGGTACCAATCACCTCCTCGAACATTTGAAAGTACTTATCACCACCTCGAGCCCGTTTTAAAGGTGTAATCACCGCCTCGGACCACGTTTGAAGGTACTAATGCCCTCATACCACTTCTGAAGGTAATAATTACCTCCATTGCTTTTAGCGAGGTACTAATCACCTCCTCAGTTACATTTGAAGGTACTAATCACCTCCCTGACCACTTTTAAAGGTACCCAATCACCATACCTGACCTTTGCAAAGGTACTGATATCATATCGCCTCGAACTGCGATTTCCAAAGGGTACTAATCACCTCCTAGGACCACTTTTGATGGTAACCTTTTCCACCTCCTCGGTCCACTTTTGGAGGTACTATTCACCTCCTTGGACCACTTTTGAAGGTAGTAATCATCTCGTTGGACCACTTGCAAAGGTACTAATCACCTCCTTGGACCACTTTTGAAGGTAGTAATCATCTCGTTGGACCACTTGCGAAGGTACTAATCACCTCCTTGGACCACTTTGGAAGGTACTAATCACGGCTGACACTGAGTACCCCGGCAAGCCTTGTCGTCTTTGAAACGCTCTCACCCAGTCCACTGCAGCCGTACAACTTGGCCTCGTTTGTAAGCCCCGAGGCTAAGCTGTAGTATCCTTTCTGAAGAACAAGAATCATACTGATTAACAGAGCTCAGTATCAGGTTTTATTTGTTGATCACCTGGGCAGTTTATCCCTTCTGAAGAACAAGAGTCATACTGATTAACGGAAGCTCAGTATCAGGTTTTATTTATTTTCATATCACCTTAAAACTGGTAAATGCGTCGTTTACTTGCATTTCTTTCTGACCTAAAGACGCGCGGATCATAATGTTTTGGCTCTTTAGTGAACAATAGCAGGCCCAGCAAGTGGAAGAGGAATGTCCAATAGCCTCGCAAGCATGTGATGTGCAGCATGATGGTAAGGCTATTGGGCATTCTGACAATATTTTCGTACGGAATTAAAAAAAACACCACCAACAGCAAAAAGTACGAGTGCTTCGATCAAAAGAGTTTGTTTTTTATTGGACGTGTAACGACCACCGTGAACAACTCGGTGTTCTATCGGCAGTCACTTGTCTACAATTTAGTATCAACGGTTCCAGGGGATGGTATTGAATTAATGTGGTGGTAAAAATCCAGTTGCGGGGACGAGTCCCTTTTTGGGCTTCACGTGTTAACCTTATGGCAACGCGGTCTCGATGTACTTGGGTACATGTTTCTCACGATAGGCTTGGTATATCAATTGCAAACTTGGCGTACATTTTATACGGGATACAACACCTGAACTAGAATTATCGCATTCAGATAATTGACGAACTTTGTATTAATTAATCAAAATTTCTGTCGATTTTGCTGACGTTTTCATTAGTAATTATATATTTATTATTTCAATTGAGTACATTATTTAGTTGATGATTCTAGTTCAGGTGGTTGTTGACATATACAATAAGGTATTAAAAAATTTTCAAACATTATCTTCAGTGGTTTATGAGAAAAATGTTCCTCATTGTACAAAGGCACAACTTCTAAGGGGAGGCAAAGCACGAAGAAGACCTATGACTAGAAGCCTCCAACGTCATACTCCTTTTCATCTGCTTTGCTGAACTTCAGCTTTCTGCTCGCCGTCTACCTTTGCTTTCCCTCACGCTAAAATCTGTTTTTCCTTCTTCTCGCTGTCCTTTATTCGCAAAACGTCTGAATTGCCTTGGCGAGCCCGTTGAGCTGGTGTTTTGAGAAAACAGGTCATGTCGAGCTGCTGTAAAACTTTCAGCTTGCCTACGACTCCTTCATTGAAGGAAGTGACGGCATCAGCAGACGCCCATTTGCAGGGTTTCTCTGCCGACATATGTTGCTTTTCGGTAGAGACAAACTCGATGCCGACGTTGTTGAAGCTCTCGTTGGGGTTTTGCGTCCTTCCGTAAAGGCACTTGCTAAAGAGAATCCTGTTTTGTAAGGTCCCGAAACTTGACTTGTGCCGTCATCACAACTCCCGGCAAGCTGTGCTTGTGCTGATAGAAAGCCCTTGACTCTTCCGAACGATTATATTTGCACTAACTGCTCTCTCCTGAACGGAAAGGAGTCCATGCTGCGCGTGGTCGTTCGTAGATAGTCGATGGAAGTACATGGCCCAAACGGCTTTTTGCATTTCATCAATGTTGCATCACGTTCACTACTAATTGTATTGCCATTATACGACTGCAACTCATCGATTGCATTACCTGTGAGGCGCCCTTTTACACGAATTCCTTTTCCGTCATCCAGTAACTTGCCTTTTAGGTTTTTACACAGCCATCGTAGTCTGGTACCCACTCTCACTGAGCATGTCCCACACATTCAAGTTTGGTTGCCTTTCAATGTTGTCACTGTAAGGTTTTGCAGCAGCCACAGCCTGAGTATGCCTTGGAGTCTCCGTCCCCAAAGTATTGCACATACAGTACTGCTCTGTCAGCCACAGACCTTCCAAAAATGTCCTTAGCGCCCACAGTTTCCATCCCGCCTGACTCTCCTACGTATTTACATTACACACTTTTTACAAATGTGGCAGTATTTTGACATGCAAGCTACGTAAGACTTTACCTGTGTCAATACGTGCGGCACTCATAACACCATTTAGCGAAGTGTGGCCGCGTTTTTGGCGGCTCCCGTAAAATGGGTAGCTGTGGTTTCCTTCATTCTTTCTTATTGCTTCCTGTGCTGCTGTTTTTTCATCGATTCTTGAGCTACAAGTTCTGGTAGGTCTAACTACCTTCTGAGTGGAAATACATTTTGTCACTGGGCGAGGTAAATCCAACAAGGCGCACAGTGTTGAACCCGCAGCTTTTCCATATCCGATACTTCTTGGGAGCAGTTGATTTCTGGCTTTCCACAAGGTAGATTTGCACTATTCGAAAACGTCTCTTGCTTCATACAGTCTACAACACAACAATTCGAACTTCGTTACTAGTCACTTTTTTCCTCCAACTTTCGTCAATAACATGTCACAAGTGCAATCTTTACACACATCAAACTTCGTCGCCACCATAAACAGGATTCGTAAATTCACAATTGCATGTCCAAGAACATCATTCTCACAGTCAACTACTTCCTCCAATTTAAGTTCAACTTTGACGATTTGATCATCTGTCTGCATGATGGGGATTGGGATTCCGAGCAGGTCATCCGACTGTCGGAGCGTTGTGGTGACTGCGGCGTGTCTGTTTCCGTGGGGACTTCCTTTTAGCTATAACAGACTTCTCCTGGGCATATTCGCGCCTTTTCACAGACTATAACCAAATGCCACAGTTCAGATTCTCCTCCTGAATAAAAAGAAGTCCACATTAGGTGCCTAAACAATCACTGAACACAAAACAGCGTAAACAAGTCGCAACTCTCCAACACACACCATAAACACGTTCACAACAACCTACACCACAACAAACCTTCTCTATTACCTACTCTAATAATTGACAAACAGTGTTGCCACCAAAATCACAAAGAAAACAGCTGTTGAGAATCCAGGAAGACGACAGATATTCGACCGTCTCACGCTTCCTCAGATGTGGCTGGGCACGCCTACTTGTGCAACTTTTACGCATAACTTTCGAACATTTGTTTCGCCTACAAATTATTTTCTGTTTATCAAGTGTCGTATACCATTCGATTCAGCAAACTCTGTTGAAAAAAAGGTAAAATAATAATAATATTTGAATATTGAATTGATTTTTTTTTCAGGGCTGGTTCCCTTAACACTGTAAAAGTAATGTATGCTTGTGTACCATGTTTTATCAAAATGGGTTTCTATTGGTGCAGGAGTCAGACAAAGTTGTGTAATGTCACCATAGCTTTATTAATATACACTGCCGGAGCGTTGCTAAGGACGGATAGTAATAGCAACGATACTTAGAAACCATAAAATGGCAGGCAGGAAAAATGTACAAATTAGCATAAGTGAGGGATACAGTAAGACGTGTTGTGCGTATGCAAATTTTGGATTGCCGAACTTGTTCATGACGTCTTTAAACATTGCTGCAAGAGATATAAGGGGGGGTTTTGACGCGTATTGACCGTTGTTGACAAACGCAAAGTTGAAAGGAAAAAGAATCAATCCGACGGGCTTTCGATTTTCAGTATGTCTTCCCGACATCACCTTGATGATTTTACGCGTGGCAACGTATTATTGGCAAAGTTGAAGAAGGGCGAAAAATAGCCGCAGATGGTGCTAGGTAGTTCTGACGTCAGCCACAGTGTTGTTTCAAGGCTTTGGAAATCATTTCAAACAAATGGAGAGTGTAGCAAACGTCACGGGGGAGGTCGTGTTCGCAGTATGACACCTGCGAGAAGATCGGTACATGGCGCTATCAACCGAACGTTCCGGCGCAGCACAGCTAGTGAGGTAGCAAATCAGTTTATGGCTGCTACTGGCAAGCGGATCTCCCGAAAAACTGTCGCCAGACGTTTGCATGAAGGAGGACTATACACCCGCCGGCCTGATGTGTGCATCCCATTGTCCAAACGTCACCGTACTGCCCGTTTGCAATGGTGCAATCAACATCGCATTTGGACTGATAACGACTGGTCTGCTGTCCTCTTCTTCCAGATTCGAGTAGATACAGTCTATCGTCTGATTGTCGACGACAACTGATCTGGCGTGATAGTGGTACTGCATATTGTCCAGCAGGCATGCCCCGAAAGGGACCGATCATCCGGCATGTGATGTCATGGTATGGGCTGGCATCATGATCAATGGACGTACGTCCCTCTATATGGCATTGCTTCCAACTGGGACTATGACTGGCCAACGATACATTAATGATGTTCTGCTACCTCATGTTCGCATGTTCTGCGGTGCTGTCGGTGACCAGATTCATTTTTCATGAACGACAACGCAACATGTCATCAGACAGTCGCTGTCCAGGAGTGTCTTGAGAGCGAGGATATTCAACGTATCAGCATGGCCAGCACGTTCTCGAGATCTTAATTCCATTGAAAATGTGTGGGATGCTTTGGGGAGGAGTCTTACTGGTCGCCAATGCCCTCCAATAAACCAGGACGCCCTCATCCGTACACTGACAGAGGAATGGGATAAATTACCCCAACAGCTGCTTGATAATGTTGTGCAAAGCATGACACGCCGTGTGGAATCTTGCATCGCCCTCCATGTTGGCCATATCCGGTATTCATCTTACGCCGGAACGCCTGCGGACGGTAATTGCATTTTTTTCACGTTTACGTATTCTGCACAAAATGGCCTGCATTCGTCCCATGAACACGTTTCCAAAGCCTTCTGGATTTCAGAGCACAGAATTGTCTTTCTTGTAATGTCGTGGCATTCTGACATTATTTTATTTCACTTGGCATCCAACCACGCTTTTTTATGCGCTATATAGTAGTTTATGATCCGTCCTTAGCAAATTGTCCAGCAGTGTATGCGTGCATGCGTAATACCAAAATAGATAATACTGGTTTATATCTTGGAGATATCCGTGTGTGTAGATTGCTGTATGCTGATGACGTTGTCCTGTTGGCAGAGAGCAAAACTGAGTTGCAGGGTATGTCTTTCCGGGACGTACGAAGTTTGCATGAGTCCAAACTGACCATAAATAAGAGAAAAGCCAAAGTTATGGTTTTTCAGAGAGGAATTAGTAGTACTGAAAGTAATATAAGTCTAAATGGCACATTGAAGTTGACCAGGTGATTGAGTTTGTGCATTTAGGGGAAGCCGTAACGATAGAGAGAAACAAATTGGATGAGTGAAATTAGTAGGCGAATGAATTCTTCATTGAAAGTCATGCCTGCTTTGGGAGGAAGTTTCTTACCGGGGAATAATGGGTTCTCAAGAGCGTCCTGCATTGGTTGTGTATGAACGTGTAATTGTTCCTACTCTGATGTATGGCAGTGAGAATAACGGGGTAGTACTGAAGGAACATAAAGTAGGAGACGATTGTGTGCTGGAGAAATGCGTTACTTACGGTGGCAAGACACGTTCTGATTGTGTGAGGAATGAAGATGTGTTGCAGTTGTGTAATGTGAAGCAAAATGTTTTTAGCAAGATGGATACTAATAATCCTTCTCGGTGATTTGGCCATGTTGAAAGAATGTGTGGTAAGATGCTTACTAAGAAAATATTTTTTAGCCCAAGTGGCAGGAAGGAAAGTGAAAAGGAACGCCAAGGAAGCTGCATGGTGGGATCCAGATTCTATAGTGTTTGCATGAGGTGAAAAATATTATGAAAGACATGAAGTATAGAAGATCTTGTGTACGGTTGTGATGGATGTGAGTGAAGCCCGAGTTGTATGCCAAGATCGCTGTAAATGGAGAAGTTGGTGCGGCAACAGTTAGTAAAAATTACCTGGTAGTTTGTATTTATTTGTGGAGCCAACCTCTGGATCTCAGAGAACAGCTTAGTGATATGGCCTATGTATATATGGGTTCCAGGAAAGGGAGCGAGCCAGTGCCGTAAAGACAAACTCAACGCACAACATCTGCAATGCCTGACCAGGATTCCAATCCGGACCAGTCTCGGACGAATAGTCAGAACTTCAAAATATCTTTATTGCCATAAAACCAAATAAACAATATTTACAGTAAGTTCACCAAAGAACAGTTGTTGCCATATTGGCCAATATTTTACACAGAAGGCAAAAAGACTCACAACGAAACATACAGTATTGCGAAATTGACAATGACAGAAAACAGAAACGAGATCAATTTAACGACCTTCTCCGTCTACGATAAAAAAAAAAAGCATCAGGTAATTCACAATAATGAACATTAAAATTGAACAAACACAAAATCTGTACAACTGAACATTGTCAAAGGCCGCACTGAAAGTAAAAAATAATTCAGCATGTCATTCATGCAAAAAAAAACATCAAGCCAGGGAAAAAACCTTGCTCGTAACATGTACGCTACCGCTAACAACATACTATACTGATTTTTTTCCCAAGTTGCCAGGCAGTCAAAACTATTTTTTCGACAGACATATTAATTTATTAAAAATCATGAAACAAAATAAGCGTAAATCCTTTAACTCTCAAAGAAAAGCCCTGCTTAACGCGGGTACGCTGCTTCTAATACAAAAATAGATTCTTCTGAAGCCAGCGATTAGACCAATGCGCTACCGGGGCGGCCCAAGAGAGTTGAAGCAGGCTCATAGCGGTTACAACTTTTAGCGATTGCATGAATGATGAGGGATTCAGCCAGAACTGAAATTTAATAGTTAATTCTGTTTAAATTCCAGTTTTCGCACGAACAGCGCTTTTATTACGGTAATTTTTTCTCTCACTTTTAAAGGAAACGCAAAACGATGTGCACAAAATTTACTTTGCCGTTGATGCAAGAACTGAATCACGGAAAGGCTCACCTCAAAAATTCAGATCTTTCGTATAACACTGAAAGGCGGCAATTGTACTTCATTAACGGAATAAAAACCTAAACCCCCCAGAACAATTTCTGCCAATTTACTGTTTTTTCTGGAGTCATTTAATCTGGAAAATTTGAATTAGGAATATGCTACGCTAAGTCACGGAAGACATAACGCAAGAAAAATGGCAAGTATAATTTCAGGAAATTTGGAAATTAGGAATACGCTTTCCTTAACAATTCAGGGAAGGAATCACACAAAACGGCAGGTAAATTTCTGGAAATTTGGATTAGGAATACTTTTTTGTTAATTCACTGAAAAAATCACAGAAAATGGCAAGTGAATTTCCGGAAATTTTGAATGAGGAATACGCTTTGTTAATTCACGGAAGAAATCATAGAAGTTAAAGCAAGTGAATTTCTGGAAGTTTAGATTATAAATACGATTTGGTAATTCACGAAAGGTATAGAAAATGGCAGGTGCATTTCAAAAATTTTTGAATTATTAATACGCTTCGTTTATTCACGGAAGGAATCATGGAAAATGGCAAAGTGAATTTCTGGAAATTTTGAATTAGGAACGCGCTTTGTTGATTTTACGGGAGTATCACAGAAGATAGCAAGTGAATTTCAGAAAATTTTGAATTAAGAATACGCTTCGTTAATTTATTCACGGAAAAAATCCTAGAAAATGGCAAGTCAATTTCTGGAAATTTGGATTACGAATACGATTTGGTAATTCACGGAAGGAATCACAGAAAATGGTAAGAATGAATTTCAGGAAATTTTGAATTAGGAATACGCTTTGTTAATTCCACGGGAGTGAATTATAGAAAATGGCAAGAAGAGTGAATTTCTGGAAATTTTGAATTAGGGATACGCTTCGTTAATTCATGGAAGTTCAGAGTTTTTTTTACAGTGTACCTTATTTGTTTTTTTTTGATTGGTTAAAGGAGATCAGAAACGTTTTCAGTTGCATTTGTATCGGTGTTAATTTTGGAAGTTAAGTTTGGATTTTAAATTTTAGCAGTATTGTTTTTGTGAGTGTAAAAGATGTTTTGATTTAAGAATTACCTGATCAGCTTAAAAAAAATTTGTTCACAGAGTAAAGGGTTATTTCAAGGCTACGTGTAATGGTTGATGCTTCTGTGATGCCAATTATTCCCAAATGGAAATCCTAACAATCCTGTCATCATGATAGCAGAAAAAGCTGCGGATAAGGGGGATTGGAAAGCATGTGGATCTGCCATTGAAAAGAAGAAAACGTGGGGTTTTTTTAGGGAAGGGGATTTTTGATAATAAATGTTTGAACGTACTGACTGATGCATAAAACCGCGGAAAGATGTGTTTTGAATAGAGTGTGAATACTATGCAAACAAGTTGATCTCATTGGGGTTTTAAAAATGAAAATAAGAAATCATGTTAGCCTTCTCTAATTTGGAAGGGACTTTTTTTTGGGAGGGGTGGGGGCTAACGACTCAATGGCTCATAAGCCGTCGCTAGTGAACAACTCAATGGCTCATAAGCCGTCGCTAGTCCCACCTTTGATGGTCACTGGTTCCAGGGTAAGGATTTCGAGCCAGTCAGTTCCGTACGAAAAACACTCCATCCTATCCTCAGTCGCGGTTTGAACCAAGAACTTATCTCCGGCGTATAATGAATTTGTTGGTTCTTGCAAGAACTGATACAACATAATAGCAGAACAGTAATCTATAAAAAGCAGCTCCGGGTGGCGCAGTGGCCTAAGCGATGGCCTCTGATCATTCGCCCAAAAGGAGTGCCGGTTCGTATCCCGGTGAAGTATGGATGTTGTGTTTGTCTTACGGCACTGGCTCTCTCCCTTCCCTGGAACAAGTGACCCTAAATTAGGGACCGGCGACTGCTATAGCCCCTTGAGTTGCTCACAGTAGTCGTTAAACCTCCAATCAAAAAAATTCTGTAAAAATATTAAAAAAATATATTTGATTCATCTCATATGTAATTTCTGTGGTTATTTCGCGCGTAAATGTGTTTTGCTCCTATAGCAAAGAAAACCAGTTTTTCAGAGCTGCTGCTGTGACGTCATCTCACCCAACGCATTATGATATGACGTCAGAGCAACGTTGCGGCACACTATCAAAACTGTTTTTTTTTTCATTTTTTGAAGGTTTTGGGGCTGATATTAGAGGTCGACGCTAAAGTGGATGGCGTCCAGGCATCGCAACGTTAAATCTTTCATTCGGCTCGGCGCTCGGGAAACACTCGAAGTCGGTTGACCCTAAAGTGAACGTAGCAGCTCTTCGAAGATATCTGACATTAGAATATACCGGTCTGCATTAGCAGAAAAATACGTTAATGATCTACATTGCACTTGAATCTATCCAGTTTTTTTTTATTTTGTGGGGTTGGGGGTGGATTACATTCTTTTAGCACAAGGTCACACACACATTTCTTCACATTAATATATATTTCGGATAAATGGGACAAACCTCGGTTTAATTATTCTGAGATGAGAAGCCAAAATTTCTGATTTCGTCAAGCATCTCCTGCAATTAAAATTATTTAATAGGGAAAACATGTTTGCGTGTTCGTGCATTATCTACGAAGATTGTTGTCTTTTAGTCTTTTTATATTCAAATACTTTCCATATAAATACTTCTACAAAACCTTTGTTCATTGTTAAATTTTTTTACAGCGAAAACTGAGTTACATGCAACATTTCGAATTCACTGGAGTTCAAAACATTCCTTATTGATAAAAGTGCATGACAGAATCAAATGATTATTTAAAACAACGAAAAACGGATCGGAGGAACATATCATGTAATATATATAAATGCTGGTCCTCAATGTAGGCCAGAAAATAAATATAGTGCTAAAAGGCATGGATTCCGTGACAGGCACTTGATCACAGGTGCAAAGCAGATACAGCAGATTCACCAATAAAAAATTACAGAAATAATCATAATATGCGCACTGAAGATAAAATATATGTACAAAAAAATTGTCCCTCGTCTGGAAGGATAGCACATCAAATTAAAAGGTAAGGTATAACTCGAGGGAGCACACACCATAAGCATAAGAAAGGCAGAGTAATAGATTCTAAGAACGCAATAACAATCAACAGGAAATACAACACTAAAGGAGGAGTACAAGCAATGTACAAATACCATTTTACAATGTACACGGTTACATATAGGTGCCGCGCTGACATGACACGTGCGTAAAATTTGCAAGAGCACAATACTAAGGAAGAAGAAACAGATGATTCGGTCAAGCAGAAAATAACATCACTGATAATCACACTACAAAAGGTATCTACAATGGCACCCGCAGGGTTTTTTCGACCCGGCCGAGAATAGGCAGCACCACAGCTGCTTGACATCACAAGAAAGTACAACCTACTCCAGTAGGAAGAACACATAGGTACAATAAACACACAAATGACAAAAAATTCACACCAAACAAATGCTTAGGAGCATTTAAGATTCAAACATTGTTGGTTGGATTCGTAGCAACCGTGATTCAAAACGTACAGTATAGAGGCATGAGTTGATAAAGAATGAGACAAAAAAACTGTGTTAATATATCATGCAGTATGTACAGAAATCAAAAAAAAATTAAAAAAAAATAAAATAAACGAGCCACCCCCTTAACTTTCCAACCATTTGTCGCAGATAAACAAGTAAGGTACCGTTGGAAAGCACTCGAAGGGAACTATCATGTGATGTGAAGAAAAAAATGCTAATTAAGCTAATTAACAAGTTTATTAGCTCACTATCTCCGAATTTTTCCATATAAGGGGTATGTTATTTTATGCGCATTCTATTTAGCACATGGAAAAACCCCTAAATCTTAAATATCATCCAAATCGGTAGATTAGTAGCGAATATATTTGCAAACAAAGTTAGAGGGGGCATCCATATATCTACATCTGGGAAACACACCTTGAATGTTTCCTTTCCCTGCAAAAGAGTGATAATGCAGGAAAGTCTGCATCTCGAACGGAACCTCCGACAGATTGAAAGCAGAGGACCACGAGCAAAGGCCCTTTGCTTTCTACGATAACCTCAGCCATCCAGGGACGGAGTTCATTTACTCTTGCCGTTTTCTTTATAACAACTCCATTTATTCGTGCTAATGACTTGAATTAGTGTTAGAATAAACAGTGTGTATTTTAATAATAATGGAAAACCCGAATCTGTGCAAGCTGAAATTTGTTTTGAATATTCTTGTTTCCGATCATTACACTTTCTCAAGGCAGTGAGTATTAGCGTATCATTAACACGTTGTTTCACAATAGAAAATTGAAGCAGAACCACGAAATCCGATATTATAGAACGCCTTTTGTAAAAAAAGATCGTATTTGTATTATCGGTTTGTCCGTACGTCCGTCTGTGGATACCATATCTCTGCAACTATTAGGCCGATTCGAAAAATTATTTTTGCATTGGGAAGCTTAAAATGTGCCAATGATGATCATTCATTCATTCACTGCGCTTTTTTTTACGATGTGCAATTTTGCTAGATGGCATAAACGCAGATGATATCGAATTTGAAACACATTTTATTACCTACAATTCCATTTATGTCAAAAAGGATTTCATGTATAGCCACTTTTTCAAGTTACACATAGATTTTGCGCTAGGGGACCTTAAAATAATTTGCGTTTCTCCCGATATCTGTACTTCTAAAACTCCGATTTCAGAAATTCTTTCTTCGGTGGATACAGCTCCTGATGCGAAATCTTTTGCATGTAATTTCTAATTTATGTTAAAGAACGGTTTGGTCACCACGGGGCGTAAGTGTTAATTTCTGCTTCCGATGTATTTGCAGGAAAATCTGAGCTTTTAAAATCTATATTAAAAACGTGTTTTTGACCAATACCTCTCACGTCAATATTTTTTTTCTTTTTAAATTTTTTCTTCTTGAAAATATTGTATGGTTTCTCCGCCAGGGAGCGTAGATGTATATCATATTTTTGTTAATATCTCTGCTTCTAAGAGTCCGAGTTGAAAAATTCCTTTTTTGTTGCATATAGTTTCTGATACGGAATGTTTTTCATATAATTCCAAAAATTTCAAGTAATTCATAGACTTTCCGCTAGGGGGCGTAAAGGTAAATTGCGTTTTCCCAGATATCTCTACTTCTAAAACCCAGATTTAAAATTCTTCCTGTGTCACATACAGCTACTGATGGGAAATGTTTTGCATATAATTTCTTATATTTGGTAAATAATAGTTTGGCCACCAGCGGGCGTAAGGGTTTATTTCTTCTTCTGATGCATTTGCATTTAAATCTGAGATCCTGAAAACTCGAATGAAAAAATTATTTTGTGGACCCATTTCGCTCTGAGACATTTACAGAATACCCTTTCCTTAAAATAATGTATAGTTAATCTGCGAGGAAGCGTAGATGCATATCTTATTTTTGTCAATAGCTCTGCTCCTAAGAGTTCAATCTTAAAAATTATTCCTTCGTTCGAGAGCATATCCGCTGCGAAATGATGTAATTTCAAATTTTTCTTAACAAAGAAGTCTGCCACAATTGGGTGTAAGCTCACTTATCCGTTTACAGCAATATCTCAAGGATTAAAACCCCGACTGAAAAACTTCTTCTTCAGTCAGATACTACTAAATGTGCAAACTCTGTGAGCGTATTTTCTTACGAAAACAATGCAAAATTTCGCCGCTAGGGGACGCCAACTTTTTTTCTAATATATTTGCTTTTAAATATGCGATTTAAAAAATTCGTTCAACATCGGATTCCACTTACCTTGTGGAACACTTTAGGTTAGTATTTAAGGAGTTTTATAGTTCTCACTTCTGTCGCTAGGTGGTGCTTGTGTACTTCTCTTTGCAGCTGTATCATTCTTCTAAAAACCCTAATGAGAAATTGTTTTTTTTACTGTATGCTATTCGCGACAATAGAGATGTGGAACATTATCCTCTTTAAATAATGTACAAATTTCCTGCCAAGTGGTGTAAAAGCAAATGCTTTTTTTCGCTACCTTTGCGGGATATGTATTTGAAAATTTGAAAAGTTATTTTTCCTTAGCATTGCTTTTTCCACGAAGAACATTCCAAGCCTACTTTCAACTCTCCTCTTATGCAAAAATCTTGAGCTAGAAGGCGTAGAGTTGTATCATGTTTCTTCCTATATTTGTTCTTTTAGCTGTTCGATTTGAAAATCTGTTTCCGATATCCTTGTGCTATGAGAAAAGTTTTGTGCGCTATTTGTTAATTAATTTTTGTAACGTACGCTTTAGGCAGTGTTAGAAGAAATGTAGTTGTTTCTATTTCTGTATGTTTTATTGATTGCAAAAATCCGGATAATATTTTTTAAATGCTTACATTGATTTTGAATAACTTTCAAAAATATAATTCGTGTCAGAAACGGCTCAAACGATGTGCTGATTACAACAGAAAATTCGTTGTCATCATTCTTTTTATTTCAAATATTTGGAACGCACCAATATAGAGAACGAGGATTTAAATATCAAATTTAACTGGGAATACGTATAAAACCCTATGCTGCTTGTCATTGGTCTGCCCAAACGCTTTGTTAACGTTTCAAACGGCAATTACTGCAGAATGTCCCAGATTAAATTCATACAGGAAGGTAAATCAATCCGGCGTCCGAATGTTTCCTTTGCAAGTCACGTTACGTTCAAGTAAACCACGTCTGAACCTTGTTCTTCACACACATGCTTGCTATTTATAGTAACTCTGTGACGTAATACCTGCAACACCTGTGGGTGGTTCCATTCAGCTGTGGCGGGGGCCTGTCTCCACTGCTCGTTCGCGCCGGACATTTCATTCCCACCAACCCAATATACCATGGGATATATAAGGACTAGCGCCGCTGTTAACCTATTGAATGGTTACAGATTAATATCTATGTGTTACAAAAGACACATGACATGTTTGAAATCAAGTTTCACTTACCCAAAATCCACTATTTAAGTAAATTAGGGCATTAGTACAGTTAGAATGATGCAGATGCTTGATCCATGCCCTATTTGGAAAATTTCTTTCCTAGCCTCGTGACATTTCGGAATATATTGCACATCAATGTGTTCTTAGTTGAACACACTGAGAAAATTTTGACAACTCATTGGAACACATCGAGAAAATACCTCCGGAAAATGTATTAGCAGTGTGCTTTGTGACGTATATTCTAAATTAACTTTCCTTTTGTGTTTCTTTCCCTATGTAAATATTGAGTTTATTCTGTTATTCTTCACTCTTAACGTGATATCTTTCTCTCAAACGAATACATTTGGCAACACAATTAAGGGTGAATGAACGTGACGTATGCCTAATACTGATAAGAACAAGAGATAAAAGCGACGACTAAATTGTTGCTTAGAGAGCGTTGGGTTGTAAACTGATTATTGAAAAGGGCGTTGTGTGGTGTGTGGAGAGTTTAGTGCAATATGCTAGCTACGATGTGTTTGCTACATCCTGAATAAAGCATCTTTTTCCGTAAGTTTGACTTCTGTTGTGTACATGTTTCGTCTGGCCGTTAAGGTTTCTTTCATTTAGGAACTATTTCTAAGTATGTTGATGTTTTAAATTAACGTAGAAGTAAGACAAGACTTCTTCGTCATATTGGCACCCGAACCTCACTCGAACAGATTCATAGAAGTCACGGAATATGGCTAACCAAAGAGATCCTATCGGTCTCGTCTATGACTGTTATAGACATGACCATGAGGCTCATAATTCTACAACAGATAATCTACGCACTCAGCGTTATAGAGTTCCAAACAACTCACCCATGTCTCTGTACGAGGCCTGCGGTTCTGACTTACCAAACGGTGAATACGCGAGATACGAAACTTATGTACCGCGTACTTCAACCGCAGTGCCTCAACAACAATTTACTCCACCACCCCCGTGAGAAGGAGCAAAATTCTTAGTGACGTACCTACCAGCAGGACGCACACGACATAAAGGCACATAGCAGTCAGTACGAACGTCCGCGTAGCTCAATTGGTAGAGCGACTTTTACCAGAATGAGGGGACCCGGGTTCGAGCCCCGGCGTGGACAAAAATGACGGAGAAATTTACTTCGTTATAATGGCGCCCGAACTTTCCGGATGACCCGGCCGCTCAAAATCTCGCATTGGTGTGATGTTATTTCCACATCGCGAGATAGGAACAAATTAGAGAATCCCTTCTCCAGCGCTTCAAAAAATATATGTAAGTGACGGTGCATTCCACACACTAGATTGACTGGGAGTTCTCGAGTGCACGTTCTACAGCGGATGGCTGCCTGCAACGATTCATGGTCACGGCTGACCCGTGGGCCATGCCCCCGGCCCTCTTTTGGAGGGGGGATGTGACGTACCTGCCAGCAGGACGCACACGACATAAATGCAGATAGCAGTCAGAACGAACGTCCGCGTAGCTCAATTGGTAGAGCGAATGATGGGACCCGGGTTCGAGCCCCCGCGTGGACAAAAATGACGGAGATATTTACTTCGTTATAGCTACGAGAGTGTTCCATGCTTTTGCCACGAAGTATCCGGAATGTGTTATGTAAAAATACTAGTATCTTACATCATAAAACATTTTATAGTGGAAAGAGCTTTGAAAACACACGCGGAACAGGTTGACACTTATTCGGAACAATTTGGCAACATATGAGGAACGCAATGATCACCCAATTTTTGGAAATGACTTTCGCAAATTGCTACGAAATTGTGCGACCTACTCCAAATGAATTGTTATTTTCCACCTCAAAAACTCACTTTTCTTTCATAGATATCGTGCTTAACATACGAATTAATAGGAGCAGCTGTCTTGTTACTTAAATTTGCACCTCTCATGTATTAATTTCACGTGTCAATTTAAAAGAATAAAATTTTCTTTGTTCGAAAGTATGAGCGTTTGTCCCAATTCGTGGCCCACAGCGGACGCGTATAACACTTTGCTTTCTTTTTTATAGCAAAAAGGACCGACTTACAATAGCTGCCGGCGTGACGCTATCTCATCTAAATCACTCTAACATGACGTCAGAGATGCATTACGTCACACGATTTATGTCACACGATCAACTCTTTTGAAACTGGAAAACGTTACGTCAGGAATTTTAGTTCTACTTTATCATTCATAAACGACATATATAATTTTTTACTTAGAATCCTATTGTCTGCCTCTCTGTCAGTTAACCCTTTTTATAAATACTTCTGGCTATAGGTATCATCCAATTCTTTTTCGGAAGGGTAATTATCTAATTTCCCACGTTGACTAGACGGCTTCGGAAATGCATTTTTCTGCTACTGACAGCATGAGGAGAAACCGACAAAGTGCATCCGGGAACGACTTGACAGGGAACCATCTACGCATTGGCGTCATAAAGCCCAGGGAGGCAGTGGAAACTCCCGGAAAAACCGCAGAGTTGGCCGGCAGGTCCGAGATTCGATCCACCTACAAGAATTCTGTCGTATGAAGTTCAATTTTAAGATTTCCCTTGCGAGCCTACGATATTTATTTTAGATTGTCAAATCAGTTTCTTTTCTTATTTAGGTCTAAAAAATTTTCTTTAAATGGAGGTTTAACGGCAACCGTGAGCAAATCAATGGGCTATAAGCAGTCGTCCGTCCCTAATTTAGGGTCACTGGTTCCAGGGAAGGGAGAGAGCCAGTGCTGTAAGACAAACACAACATCCATGCCTGACCGGGATTCGAACCCGGACCCCGTTCGGACGAATGATCAAAAGCCATCGCTTAGAGCACTGCGCCACCGGGGCGGCGTATAAAAGTTAAGGGTTCCAATACAGTAGATAACCGTGTGTTTTTATTATTTCATGCGCATGCTAAAGAAACATGATTTAGGTACTTTCTTTTTCCTTTTTCCTTGAACTACGAAATTCTCAGAATATAACCAATTTTTTTGTTTCGCAGAGTTATTATTTTATTTATATTTGTAGAAGAAATGAAAAAAAAAGAAAAAGAAAAAAAAATGCAATTAGATCCGTATTAAACTACACTAAGTAAGCTTAATGCTCCAAACGCTACTGGTTACGATTATTTTCTTAACCGGTCGTCGAAAACGAATAAGGTCGAACAGGCAATTTGAGTGCATATCAAAACTACACACGTAGATTCGGCTTCTGTATTGCAGCGAAAGGCAGTTTCGTTTTGTATATTAGTGACAGTTTAAGCAGTATAACTACAATGGAATATATCAATGAAGCGAAACAATAAGCAATTACACGCGTATTATACCATATTTCGAGACGGAATGGACACAAAAGCAAATCTGCAGTATGAAAAACAGGAAAGATGACACCGAATTCTCGGGTGTAATGAGCACGTCTTTTAAATTCGTTCTGACGCAAATTAAATTTATCAAAGATATACAAAGTTAATGGAACCAGTCTGGCAAAAAGTAGTATCTCACCGAAGAAAGAAGTTTTTCAAAAGGTTTTTTAATCCCGCAGATACTGCTATAAACGGAATAATGAACTTACGCCCTCTGGTTGCAGATTTTTGAGTTAAAAAAATTTAAGTAATGTGAGAAACATTTGGCAGCGGAAGCGCTCTCCAACAAAGAAAGAATCTTTCAGATCGGGCTTTTCGAAGCGGAGATATGGACAAATATAAGATACGCATCTACGACCCCTAGCGGGAAAGCCACGCATTATTTTGGTAAGAAAGTATTATCAAAAGATTTTTCAATATGAGCGATATCGTTCCAAGAAAAACAATTTTAAGTCGAGTTTTCCGGAGCTCAGAATTTGCCGCAAATACACCAGAAGCAGAATTGAACGCTTATGCTCAAGCTGGTGGCCAAACCATGCTTTACCAACTATTATAAATCATATAAAATAAAACATTTTCCATCACGAGATGTATGCGATACAGGAAAAATTTTTCAAATCGGAGTTTTTGAAGCAGAAATATCGGGGACAACACAATTTACGCTTGCGCCCCCTAGCGGAAAGTCTATGATACACTTGAAAATTTTAAATTCATATGAAAACATTTCGCATCAAAAACACTATCCAACAAAGAAGTAATTTTTCAAATCGGGCTCCTAGAAGTAGGGATATTGACAAAAATACGATAAACATCTACGCCCCTGGCGTAGAAACCATGCATTATTTTAAGAAGAAAATATTCTTTAAAAGGTCTGTCGGCGTGAGTAGTATCGGCCTACAACCGATTTTGTTTCAATCGATATTTTAGAAGTTCAGGTTTTGCTGTAAATGCAGCAGAAGCGGAAATTCTGATTTACGCCCTCTGTTGGCCAAACCATTTTTTTACCAAAAATTTGAAGTTATATGCATAGGATTTCCCACGAGGAGCTGTAACTGGTGCAGAAAGAATTTTTCAAATCGCAGTTTTAGAAGCAGAGATATCGGGGGAAACGCAATTGACCTTTACGCCCCCTAGAGGAAAGTCTGTGAATTACTTCAAAATTTTGAAATTGCATGGGAAACATATTACAGTGGTAACTCTATCTAATAAAGAAAGAATTTTTCAAATCAGACCATTAGAAGCAGAGATATGGAAAAAATGCTATACGTCTACGCCCCCTGGCGGCGAAACCACGCAATATTTTAAGAAGAAAATGTTCCGGAAAGGTTTGTCGACGTGAGTAGTATCGGTCTACAAACGAAATTTTTTTTCAATCGAGCTTTTAGAAGCTCAGATATTTGGGCAAATACATCAGAAGCAAAAAATTAACACTTACGCCCTCTGGTGGCCAAAGTATTCATTATCAAAAATTAGAAATTATAATCAAAAGATTTTCCATCCAGAGCTGTATGCGCTGAAGAAATTTTTTTTTCAAATCGGAGTTTTAGAAGAACAGATATCGGGGAAAACGTAGTTTACTTTTACGCTCCCTAGTGGAATATCTATGCCGAATTTGAGAAAGTAAGTAAACCTAAAATACTCTTCGACATAAATGGAATCGAAAGACAGAAGAAATTTTTCAATCGGATGCTTACAAGCAAATATATGTAATAAAATGTGTTTTGAATTCGACATCATCTGACTTTACGCCCTCTAGCGGCAAAATTGTACATAGTAATGAAAAACGAAATAAGGCATCATCATTGGTACATTTCAAGCTACCGAATGCAAAAAGGATTTTTCAAATCTGATTAATAGTTGCAGAGATATGGTGTCCGCAGTAGGACGGACGGACAAACCGATAACATAAGCGCGATCGTTTTTCACAAAAGACGTGCAAAAAAATCAGGCACACTGATTCACTCGCAAAGGAAACAATTTGCAGTTTTCATTTCCGTGACCACAGTTCCATAATTTTCTTTTTTTTTTTTTGATTGGAGGTTTAACGACCACCGTGAGCAACTCAATGGGCTATAAGCAGTCGCCCGTCTCTAATTTAGGGTCACTGGTTCCAGGCCTCCATGCCTGACCGCGATTCGAACCCGGACCTTTTACGGACGAATGATCAGAGGCCTGCGCTACCGGGGCGGCATTTTTCATAACTTAAAGAAGCTATAAATGTATTTATGCAAAAAATATATAGAAAACACATACGAAGCTTTCGTTTTGTGGAACGTACCGTTTTTTTTTGTTTTTTTTTTTGAGCAAAATTAATAACTTATGATGTTCATCATTAAAAGTTTCAATTCTGTTTTGGGGTATAACATTATTACGGCGTCCTTCAACCAACTTCACCGAGAAACACTTTCACCTAAGCGTTTCTCAGTTTGAGGGGTAAACCGTTTTACAGTAAGTAGAGGAATGTATGTTTTTTTATGCACGGTCCCTTAGTATGCTTGAGTTTTCGCTTATATCTCAGCAAGGTTTTATGCTATCACGCTGTAAATTTGGATTTAAAGGTTTCAAAATATTTCGAATCACATGACTTATTTATCTGATATGGTCATAATTCATTTTATTCCATGATCACGTTTCATAATTCATAATTCCCTTAATATACCAGTTCTACTCTTGTATAGCGGCTCAGAGTATCTGGGCCTCTTTGGGTTTAACTGTTGCAACACCGAATCACTATATCTGTTCTCCATTAAATGATAAAAATCAAAAACCATTTTCGCAGTTTATCATTAGCAGCATCTTTTTCCGTAGCTCACTGTACACGTATTTATTGGTCGATTAGTATGGATTTTGGAATTTAAGGGTTTTATTATGTGCCGAATAGAGCGTGCGTAAAATAACATAAATCTTATATGGAAAAACTCGGAGATAGAGAGATAATTATCATGTTAATTAGCTTAATAGCATGTTTCTTCACATCACTTGATAGTTCCTCTCAAGTGCTTTCCAGCGGTGCTTTTCTTGTTTGCATGCGAACGGTTCGAAAGTTAAGTGGGTTGGCTTTTTTTTTTGCTTTTGTTTGTTTGAGGTCTGTACACGTACCATTAGCAGATAACTTCATTCCATGGGTTACCGTGGTCGTGCGGCTGCTCATAAGCCTTTCATCTCCACTTGGAATGCTACTCGTTGTTTAGCACGGTGTAAAGAACATTTATCGTGGACCGTAGATCAATGGAAACGGGTCCATTAGTCTGATGGCCCTGTGTGGGTATGGCGGCAGACAGGGGAATGCTATTTACCTCAGAGTGCTGTTCCTACGGTTACGTTTGAAGCTGGCAGTGCAGTCGTGTCGGGGTGCTTTTAGTGGTATGGTCCCGGCCCATTGGTTATCGTGGACAAAATTGTTAACAAGCAAGTCTACCTCAATGTTCTGTAAAATTATGCTCTACCAATTCTGTGGCAATACTCTGAAACCGAGCCTTGTTGGTACCAGCAGGATAATGCACCGAGCCATAAAGCAAGGACTGTTGCGTCGTGGTTTGACAATAATTCTGTATCGTGTGGACTGGCCAGCACAGAGCCCTCATCGTAATCTTACAAAGCACTTATGGGATGAATTAGAGTGCTACATAAGAAGTTTGGAGCCAAGGCCCACTACTAAGCTAAAGTTAGCGGCAGCATTATGTACTTAATGGAAGCGCATACGCTGTGTTCCAAAACCTTGTCGAAAGCATGTCTCGAAGGGTCAGTGCATGCATTAAGGCCAAAGGTGAATCGACCTGGTACTAATGTATGTCAATAAATATTATGTTGTGCTTCTCTTCTAGGTGTTCGGTGACTTTTCTCAATATAGAGTATATGTCTTCAAGAAGTCTTTAGAAGGCTGAATAGTTTTACCGATTAGTTATTTCTTTATGCTAACATATCCTCACTCGCAGGGTATCGGACCATTTCTAAGCTGCTTTGAAGTAAATTTTTCTACTGTTTCGTTTTCTTTTGTTCCTTTTTTCTAACAACTAGATAAGATTCATATGAGCAGGAGTTTTTAATCTTACTTCGACAGCTATTTGGTCACACTTATATGCCGTCTGAGGAAAGAAAATGAAAGACTTGAAAAAGGAGAAACATGTTAAAAATTACAGCACATTTTCCAATGATACAAATGAAAATCACACATTATGTATTACATCAGGGACGGCCAACACGTGAATCGCGATCTACCGGTTGATCGGCGAATCATATTTGATCGATCGCTAACGTTTTGCTAAAAATTCTAATTTTTTTTAAGTTACTACGAAAATCGACGATGGAGCTTTTCGACAAAGGAGCGTCCATGTTTGCTGCCCTTACAACTGCTGATTTGCGAATGCATCCACTGTGTGTCAAGGAATGATAATTATCATTAGTTGCGAGATCTGGACTGGCTATGTGATCTGACATTTTTGGCAGATTTTACGATAAAATTTAGTTTATTGAACGTGGAATTACAAATAAAAATTAAAATTTAGGCGATATGAGGAGTAGTGTTTCTTCTTTCAAGAACCATGAACTGGCTATGATTAAGGATCTCGAAAATAAACGTATTGATAAATTTAAAAACATCGAGGATCATTTACAAAAACATCCACGTATGTATTCAATTCAGGAAAGTATGTAACCGAAATCCAAACAGTTCTTGACAACTTCGAAACCCGACTCAGTGAGTTTACAAAAATGGAAGATCTTATTCAATTTGCCATTTACGCATTCAAGGATGACACTGACCCACAACCGATTGCAAGTAAATTTGCAGAACTGTTTCAACTAGACAAAATTTTACTTTAAAATGGAATAATAACACTGCGGTGTGATATATTTCGGAAAGCCAGATCTTTCAAAAGAGAATTTCTGGAATTTTGTTTCCAAAGAAAAGTACCCCAGTGTGTGAAAATGTAGTAAACATTTACATTCCTGCTTCGGGTCAACATATTCATGCGAAACAGCATTTTTTTACTTATAACAAGCAAAAAAATAAACATCCCTCACATTTGACAGATCATCAGACAAAAGATTGCTTGAGATTAGTGTTGTCCGATTATAGTCCAGATTGTTTAGCCTTGGGAGACGATATGCAGGCGCAAACTTCACATTCACGTTTTTATTCCCTGTAAAAAAAACATTTTTTTATAACATTTAAATTTATAATAAGGCCTGTGTATAAATATCGAATAAAATAATTCAAATTGTTTTATTTACCTGAAATACATGCATGAGAGCGATAAGTTCTACCTACAGGGCAGCAACGATACAGGTATAGCGAGAAGCGACAAATGTTTGAGGAAAAATTTGAGGTTGTGGAGTAGAGTAGATCACTTGGAATCGAGGGGGAAAAAGTAGATTTTAGTCCCAGTCAAGTTGGTTACCCCTGTAATATATCATACTGTAGAATTGCTGTCAGACTTTTAGGAGCGAATTACACTGGCGGAAAGTGAAAAAAGAACACCAAGGAGGAGACGTCTGATACCAACGAAATTTATACAGCATAATAACGGATTACAGAGGATAACGTGATCAAAACATTATGGCAAAATACATCTGTATTTGCTGGTAAACTGAAAAATAACATTTCCATGTAACATGGTTAGTACGAGGTTGAACCGCCATGAACTGCGTCACACTGTGCAATTGTGACATGGAGTCTGTCGCACAGATGTTGGATATAAGTTTAGGGTATTGAGTTCTAAGCATCCTCAACCTGCACGCGTAAATCGGGGATGGTCGTGGCTGGCGGTGGAAACCAGATAGGTCGTTGTCCCATAAAATCCCACACGTGCTCATGGAGGAACAAATCCGGTGAACGACGTGCAGGCCATGGAAGTTGTCTCACACCCTGAAGTGCATGTTGCGTTGCACGTACCCAGTGTGTGGGCGGGCGTTATCTTGCTGGAAAACACCACGATGGACAGACCTCACAAATGGCACAACAATGGGCTGAATAATGTTGTTGATGTAGGAGGTGCTGTTTAACGTACCCGGTACAAACACCAGTTGTGCACGAGAGTGATAGCTGATCGCTCCCCTCACCAGGAGGGGAGCGATCAGCTATCACTTCCGTAAAAGAAGAGAGGCCCTGTGTGTCGCTGGCGGATGAAAGAAGGGTGGAGACGCTCCCCTGTGCGTCTTGAACACGCTTACGGCCATCGGAGGCTTCCAAGCAGAATCTGCTTTCATCGCTGAACACAACAGATCGCCATTGCGTTCTCCAGTGCAGACGTTGGCGACACCACTACAGCCGCTCCTGACGGTGGGGTGGAGTCAGAGGTACACATGCCAGAGGCACACGTGTACGTAGTCCTGCATCCAGTAGACGGTTGCTGATTGTTCGCACAGTCCCCTTAGGTGCAACGGCTGCTCAGATTTGCGTCGCATTGGATGTTCTGCTTGACAACGCCGCTCTTCTTATGCGTGGATTGGTCCGCTCATCAGTCCGTCTGTGACTCCCGGTTTCACGTCTTCTCGTGTGGGAATGTTCCTCGGAACATCTACGCCACCATCGTACCACCACCGATACTTCTCGTCCAATTCGCTCCGCAATACGACGATACGACAACCCGGCCTCGCGAAGTCCGACTAGACGACCTCGCTCAAAGTCCGATAACTGCTGAAATCGTACACGTCTTCCATGTCCAGGCATTGTAGTTTCTTCAGGGTCTTCGCACGTGTCCGTACGCCGACGACTGGTTACATTCACTCCGCCGTACTCCTTAAATACCACATACGATAATTTTCATATTATGCCGTGCTGTGGCGTAAGCGCTCACCGGTTGGTTTCCGAAATTAACATCACACCTACGTAAACTCGACCCCGTTAGCATATTTAAATTTCATGATCGTCCTCCAATTCCTTCTTGGTGTTCTTTTTTAACTTTCCAGCAGTGTATATTCCTTTTTAAAGATGCATAAGTAGAGGATACAATTATTAGCATCTCTATATATCCCGCACAGAGTTTTAGTAACGTTGCTATATAGTGATTTGTTAGCTAAGACACGTGAAGAACAAAGTACGCCTTTTCTTCTTGTTTTTCTCAGAATGTGCCATGAAGAAAGTCGCACTTATGTTTTACTGAGCAGATTATTTGTTAAGAATGTTGTTATTAACGACACAACGATTAAGTGAACAAAAGTCTTATCGTAGATTGTTCAACCCTTATCTTTATCACATCCTGATTATTCCTTTGAGAGAAGTTCGTAACAGGGATTTTTTTCGCTCCCACATCTTTGTTGCCAAATTGAAAATCCTCCAAATTTTACGTGGCGTCAGTAAATAAAAAAATACATCGCTCTTTCCACGTTCCAGAAACACATAGCAATCGAAAAATTGTTTTCAGCTGCCGCCGAGGGAATTGAGGCCACGGATCTCTCGATATGTAGCCAAGCGCGTTAGCTTTACACCACGGTGGCCAACAATCCACGGTGCTATGGGTATTTTTAAGTCAGCTTCTGACATCATAAATTCCGTAAGATGGGCTCAGCTTTGAGACGTCTCCATCTGGTGGGCATTAATGGCACTGGCTATATACTGTATATTATAACAGTTAAGTCCAAAGGGCAAGATCCAAGGTGAAAATTCTCCAAACAATTTATTGGGTGCTATGTGTTTCTGGAACGTGGAAAGAGCGATGTATTTATTTATTTACTGGCGCCACGTATTTGGAGGATTTTCACCTTAGATCTCGCCCTTTGGGTTTAACTGCTACAATATACAATATATATAGCCAGTGCCGTTAATGCACATCAGATGGAGACATCTCAGTACCTGAACCCATCCTACGGATTTATGATGTCAGAAGCTGACTTAAAAATACACATAGCACCGTGGATTGTTTGCCACCGTGGTGTAAAGCTAACGCGCTCGGCTAGATATCGAGAGATCCGTGGGTACAATTCTCCAGCGGCGGCTGAAAGCAATTTTTCGGTTGCTATATGTTTCTGGAACGTGGAAAGAACGATGTATTTATTTATTTATCTTTGTTGCCATTATTGCCTCATCAGCAAGGGGGAGGGTTTTTCTACATCAACCACGGCGAGTCCAAAGTTCGTTCCATTTTGAGCTACACATAGCGTTTGGCCTCGACTCCTGGGAGAAAGGTGTACTAGCATCGAATGTGTACCATGATGACGTGCATTTGGCACTGAGCCATACTGCATTATCAGTTAAACAGAAGATAGAGGTCTGTACATGTGCTGTTCTGACGTGTTCACTTAATTATTATTGGAAAAAAAAATTACATACGGAAACAAAAGTTAGAGATTCCAAGTAAATGTTCAAATCGTGTTTACTTTGACTTTCTATGTTGCTTTCCGCCGTCTTTACACGATCATTATTCAAATAACACATTTGACTGTTGAGATGATTTAATGTGACGAAGTTAATTATTAAATTCATATAGTAAACATTAGAACTTTCAGGCCCGCAACGGACCCATCTTCAGATGTTATTAGCAGAATGGAACTGAGTATGATTTAAATACATTAATGTTATGTGGTTTTCTTGATATTGTCACTTGCTCGTGATGGACATCATATCTCGTGAATGGTTTGCTAACATCGATAAATATTTACGTGTCAAGCAACGTATTAAAAACTATGTATGAAGGAAATAATTGGTGTAAGTCTCTATATGTTATAACTCATTAAGCACCGTTTTCAAAGGTAAAGGGATGTGACAAGGAGTATCATCATTGCAACATACTTCACCATATTTTTGAATAAACAGACTTTCCATTAGGAGGATTGATGCTTTTGAGTAGGGCGTGGCGAGGTTGTTGGCTTCGCTCCAACATGGGTAATGAGATCCCTTGTATGATAGCCTTGATATAAGAAAGTCCTTGATGAGTTTGTTTTTATGTCTAAGATACCACATTAATAAAAGATCGTTGACCAGTTAAATATGTGGGATCACTACCATACATTCCCAGCATCATCAATATACTCAAAAACGTTTGTCATCGTCACAATATTGGCTTCGGTGTACGAGCACACAATGCGCTATCAGGAATAAAAAATGTAAGAGACGTTGTTCCTTTGGACAACCGATATGGAGTATATGTCATCCCACTGAAGACAATAGACATTCACGATGAAGATCGTATATATGTTGGATCTACACTTCGCTCATTAAAACTCGTTTAAAAGAACACCAATATAGATCATTGTTTGCTCGCACAATATGGACCGCAGGTGGCCTGGTGGGCAAAGTTCAGGACGGCCACGGAAGGGACCTCAGGTTCTATCCCAGGCAGGTGCGAACGCTCGATCCACTAAACATCCGCCGTGCGTCGGATGGGCACGTTAAGCCGTCGGACCCCGGGTACTGGGCCCTCGGTAATAAATAAGGGCGTCTTCCTCTCCCTTTCTACTTCGCTTCCGTGTGACTTTCCTATCGGGCACTCTAGCCCAAATCTCCTAGCTTCCTATTTCTAAGGGTTATTTAAGACGTGGGGTCAGACACTCCCGTCCTAAAATCCTCTACATATGATCATCATGATCATCACTCGCACAATATCTAGGATATTGGTATTTTTAGCACTGTTGGAAGCACGAAGAGTAGGATTGGTGGTTGATCCCTTCACTTTATCTGCGTATGTAAAGGAAGTAGAGGGTTGGAATGTTGTTCACTCAGTCGTTGTTCATAACTGGGGAGATTGAGCTTGAGATTTTATAAATCCCGTGGAAACAGCCATTAAGTAGTGGGTATGGAAGCAACTGTAGCTGTTGTATTATCCAAATTCAAGTGTAACACAGAGGCGTAAGACGTAGCAGGAGAAAGTGTCACGTGATAATGAACAGAATGCAGTTCAGCATCGGGCTTTGCCATCAAGCGGAAAACCCGCAGTTTTAGCAGAGTACTGATATTAAACAAGTTAGTAAAATCATGTAATTCATTGATTATGATACGCTTTCCAACATACCAGAAATCATTACTCAAGTTAGGAGGATAATGGCTGCGGAATATATCTCGCTCCTGTGTCCTGATCTTTGACCCCATTTCTATGATATTCAACAGAACTGGTTAAGTATACTTCCGGAACAACGTGATTCGGTTTTGTCTCAATCTAACCATTTTTACGTAAGTTAAGACGCATAAGGGCAATGGAATGGATACCGCTCCTATGTCCTGACTTTTGTTCCCTTTTTTCCATTTTCAACCGGATTTGTTCGCAGGTGGTCCCTGACCACATACTAAACTTTCATCGAAATAGAACAAATTTTACGCAATTTATGACTCATAAGAGAAATGGAAAGGATCCCACTCCTATGTCCTGACCTTAGACCCCATGTCACCCATTTTCAATAGGTTTCGTCCCAGGTGGTCCCCTACCACATAGCAAAATTTCATCGAAATCGAACCACTTTAACGCGAGTTATCGTGCGGACGGACTGATACAGACAGACAAAGCTGGAGCATATACGCTTCTTCAACCTACTGTTGGAAAGGGTAAAAACGCAAAGAAACGAAGTCAAATAAGTAAGCACTTCACACAACGGCCGGAAGAAGTACGTTGAGCAGAAAAGTAAGTCACAGCAGCTACCTCGCGTGGCAGCCAGTAGCAGGAGCGTGAGAAAGTCTTTTATTAGACCGTTTCACCATACGGCCAAAATCGGCCATTGCTACATTTGCTACAACACAGACGTGGAGCATTAAGCTCTTTAAATAATGCACAGCTTTCCCTCAAGGTGTCGTAAAGTTCAATAGCTTTTTCTCGCTATCTCTGCTTCAATGAGACGTCTTCGGAAATTTCTTGTATTAGCATAGCTTTTTCCATGAAGAATATTTTTCGCATAGTTTCAACTTTCTCATTATGCTAAATTCTTCTGCTAGAAGCCGTAAAGTAATATGATGTTTCCTTTTCTATATTTCTTCTTTTAACCTTCGATTTAAAGACCTGTTTCTTCTTGTGCAACGCGAAACATTTTGTGTGCCATTAGTTCATTTTCGTAACATGCTTTGTAAAAGCTGGCGGAAGTAAGTAGCTAGTTTTTTTTCTGGTTGTTTTATCTATTCCCGCAAAGGAGGTGAAGTTTAATAGCTGCGGTTGCGATTTTCCTATGACCGGATTCATTGACTTTGAATAACTTTGATAAATTCAGTTCGTATCAGAAAGGATTCAAAAGATGTGCTATCTCATTACAACCAAAAATTCGATTACATCCTTCTTGATTTTTTGTTTTTGTTTTTCTTTGGTTGCAGGTTTAATTAACATTGTGAGCCACTCACTGCAGTCTCCAGTTCCTAATTTACGGCACAATGGTTCCAGATTTTGCGGCTTTCATAGATTTAGAGAAAGCGTACGACCGAGTAAATAGGACACTATTGTGGAAGATATTGAAGGAATATGGTGTTACTGGGAATCTATTGGCCATGTATGCTAAGAGTAAGGCTTGAGTACGAGTGAATGGTGTTTTATCAAATGGTATCTACTGATGCAGAAGTCAGACAAGGTTGTACTGTATAATGTCACCATGGCTGTTTAATATATTTATGGATGTTTGCATGCGTGATGCCAAAACAGATACTACTGGTTTTATCCGTGTGTGCAGATTGCTGTATGCTGATGACACTGTTCGGTTGGCAGAGAGCAAAAGTGAGTTGCAGAGTGTGTTGTCCCGGATGTACGAAGTTTGCATGAAATTCAAACTTAGTAAAAATCAGTGAAAAAACAGTTATGGTTTCTGAGAGAAGAACTTTAGTACTGAATGAGATATAAGTCTAAATGGCACAGTGAATGAGTTTGTGTATTTAGGAAACATGTTTGACAAGGAGAACAAATTAGATGGAGAAATTAGTAGGCGAGTGAATTCTTCATTGAAAGTCATAGTTGCTTTAGATGGTTTTCAGGGGAATTACGAGTTCTCAAGAGAGGCTCGAATGGCTGTGTATGAAAGTGTAATTGTTCCTACTCTGATGTATGGCAGTGAAACCTGGATACAACAGAAGAAATATATTAGTCGTTTGTGGGTTAGAGAAATGCATTACTTAAGGGGGGAGGGAGGGTTGTGGCAAGGCACGTTCTGATCGTGTGAGGAACGAAGGCGCGTTGCAGTTGTGTAATGCGATGCAAAATGTTGTTAGTAAGACTAATTAACTTCGGTGAAAGAATGAGTTATGCGATGCTCACTAAGAATTTTTTTTTAGCCCAAGTGGCAGGAAGCGAAGGCAGAGGAACGCCAAGGAAGTCATGGGAGGATAAGATTCAGGAGTGTCTGCATGAGAAAAGGATTATGAGTATGAAGTATAGAAGGTCTTGTGTACATCAAAAAGGATTATGAGTATGAAGTACAGAAAGTCTTGTGTACATCGAAAAGGATTATGAGCATGAAGTACAGAAGGTCTTATGTTCATCGAAAAGGTTTATGAGTATGAAGTATAGAAGGTCTTGTGTACATCAAAAAAGATTATGAGGAAAAAGTATAGAAGGTATTGTGTACATTGAAAAGGATTATGAGTATGAAGTATACAAGGTCTTGTGTACATCGAAAAGGATTATGAGTATGAAGTATAGAAGGTCTTTTGTGCATCGAAAAGAATTATGAGTATGAAGTATAGAAGGCCTTGTGTACATCAAAAAGGATTATGAGTATGAAGTACAGAAGGTCTTGTGTACATCGAAAAGGATTATGAGTATGAAGTATAGAAGGTCTTGTGCACATCGAAAAAGATTATGAGGAAGAAGTATAGAAGGTATTGTGTACATTGAAAAGGAT
Organism: Macrothele yani; assembly: GCA_039090855.1. Taxonomy (NCBI): domain Eukaryota; kingdom Metazoa; phylum Arthropoda; class Arachnida; order Araneae; family Macrothelidae; genus Macrothele; species Macrothele yani. The sequence goes on from CM077031.1 coordinate 56,429,451, forward strand.
TATGAGTATGAAGTATAGAAGGCCTTGTGTACATCGAAAAGGATTATGAGTATGAAGTATAGAAGGTCTTGTGTACATCGAAAAGGATTATGAGTATGAAGTATAGAAGGTCTTGTGTACATCGAAATGGATTATGAGTATGGAGTACAGACGTTCTTGTGTACATCGTGTGATGGATGCCAGTGAAGCCCGAGTTGTGCGCTGAAAATGATGAAGTTTTATGTGGCAACAGTAAGTAAATAATCAGTTAGAAATTTATGTGGTACTTTGTATTTCTTTGTTGAGCTAACATCTGAATCTCAAAGAACAGCTAAGTGATGCGTATCTGAATGTGACACGGATTTCAGGAAAGGGAGACAGGCATGCGGTAAAACAAACACAACATCCTTTCCTCAACGGGATTCGAACCGGTACCCATCTCACACGATTGGTAAGAAACCAGCGTTTACACCTAAGCAGCATTCTATAAGAGACGGTACTGTTTTTCCAACAGAAGTTTAATATAGAATCATCAGAAATTCTTACGCTTCAATATTACACGTTCGACACGAAATTCAAAAGAATACGCAATTTGTTTCGTACCGTTCAGCATCGCACAATCGCGCCCTAATGAGATATCGAAATAGGTGGACCCAAACCTGCATGTAAACGCTAATATTTCGTACAGGGAAACAAAACATATTTATAGCTATCTTTGAATTATTGTAAGATAAATTCTATCTCAGAGCTGCAATGTAAATTCTGTTGTACATATTCTCTCGATAACTATTATTTTGTAGTGTTTGAAATTTTGAGCACAAATAAAAATGACCTATAGCTAATACGTGCCACAGTTATTATTCCGAAAAAATTGCTAGGATTGTTTTTAAATTCAATTTATCTGACTCCAAAATATTCCAATTTCGCGCTAGATGGCGGGATAAGTTAGTTCAGCAGTGTTTCTGTCTGAAAGAAACGAAATGTCTCATTTCTGTTTGATTTTGATGAATTATCTAGTGCCAAATGTTATACTGGATTCTTGTCTTCCATAAATCACCTTAAACCCTACTATACGTTCATTTTTTGAAGAGAAAATGTGTACATGACAAATAACCACCGAAGTTGACCTATAGAAACTCCGTCCACCTACTAAGCTCAACCCCAAATAAGGTCATTGTCTTTTCATTCCGAACATGGAGAGAACTCCAAGCCACGACATAATCCACTTTGATCTCTATACTATTGCAAGCCGAACAAAAGTACTACGATGTTTTATAATAATATTTTAGTTTAAAAATTAATTACTGAAAGCTATTATGATACCAATTCTCGGTTCCTTTTAAAAATGTGATCTTTGAATTTTTTCGCAATTTTTTTCATTATTTTTGTTAATGAAGCTGATATTGGAATTTGCTTATAACATGACTAATTTCAGTTAAGAATGCAAGTTATGCTTATACACTGATGTGCAAAAGTTAAGGACAAGAGAAGAAATTATCATAACAGCGGAACGAGCAGGCAGAACGGACTGAAAGACAACTCAGGAGATAGACTAGGCAATGGTACGGTAGGGCATGCGCATATATGCAGCATGACGTACGGGGGGGTGTCGGAAGCGTATGAAACACAGGGGCGGCGTACGCTCAGCAATTCGGTGAAAGCAATTGCGCGGTGTACATCGGTTTGAACGACGTCGAATTGCTGCCACCATGTGATATGGCCAACAGGCAATCCAGTAGACAACATCTGAATGACTTTACCCGAGGTCGCGTCATTGGGAAGTTGGAAGAAGATCGAAGTGTCACTAGTGTGGCCGAGGAGTTCGGGACTGCTCACAGCATCGTTTCACGAGCTTGGAGAGCATTTCAAACGACAGGAACAGCTATCCTAGAGTTCGGCAGTGGTCGTCTACGAGCAGCCACGGGCGGCGGACGACAGGTATATGTTCCTACAGGCGAGAAGAGACAGACTGCAGACAGCGGGAGAAATTGCAAGGCACATGCAACATACAACTGGACGTCCGTTATGGCGTTTTACCGTGGCCAGGAGGCTGCACAAGGGTGGTCTATTTGCGCGACGACCAGTACGGTGTGTGCCATTAACGCCTACTCATCGGAGACGGCGGTTCCTGTGTTGCCAGGAACAAAAGAACTGGACACATCAGCACTGGGGTCGAGTTCTTTTTACGGACGAGAGCCGGTTTAGTCTGACGAGCGATTCTAGACGTATACACATCTGGAGAGAGCAGGGAACACGCAATCACACCTCCAACATAATCGAAAAGGACCGGTTTGGAGGTGGCGGAGTTCTAGTTTGGGGCGGTATCATACTTGGTAGCCGTACTGACCTCCACATCTTCCAAGGAGGTTCAGTCATTGGTGTCCGCTATTGTACCGTGGTTCTCCTGCTTCACGTGCGTCTGCTTAGAGGTGCTATTGGTCCTGGAGTTCCTCTTCATGGACTACAACGCTACACCTTATCGTACAGCGGCTGTCGCAGAGCTGTTGGAGAGTGAAGATATTCAACGCATGTATTGGCCCGCAAGATGCCCGGACCTAAATCCAACTGAACACGTGTGGGGGCCTTCTCGGGAGACGCTTGGCGGTACGTCCCCAGGCGCGAGCATCGATTCCTTAGCTGCGATTGGCGCTACAAGAGGAATGGGCCGCGATGCCTCAACAGCTCCTTGACAACCTCGTCCTCAGTATTGACAGACGTTGTAAATCCTGCAACGCAGTCAGGGGTGATCATATCCCCTACTAAAGACTGGATTTTTTTGGCAGCCGCGTGTCACATGGACGTTTCTGTCCAGTTGGTCTCGAATCTACCTTTTCAATAAAGTGCCTTTGTATCCTTTGGACGGTTTTGCTCACTTCTCCCATATTCTTACATCTTGGGGATCTTATGGTATGATTTGAGTCGATGTGGAGCACTTCTGCACGAGGTTACATTCGAAAAACCGTCTCGTCCTTAATTTTTGCACGCCATTGTATTTAAAAGGTTACTTTGCCGATCACCTGGATCACTTTTTAAATCGTCATAGCAACAACCGAAAAACAAATGCTTGTGACGTCACGACTAACTTTTCGTGTTTTCTGCATAGCCCACTGTAAAGAAGAAGCCCTGTAATGGACGGTCATGTAACCAATTGAGAACGAATATTCAGTTTATTTTATGTAATTATTCGTTATTTTTTACTACTGCAAGCATATTATATTTATAAGTGCCACAGAAATAGTAATCTAAACCCTACATAAAATTTAATATTACACCCACTTACATTTTTTTCATAAAACTGGCACAAGAATAAAGCAATTTTAAATGGAAAACATAATGCAGTAAGCGGTTTTAATAAATTTTAATCACTGTATTCACTTCCGGTAAAATTTTGGAGGAATTTCACAAAACTGAGGCTGTTTAGGTCACATGACAACGGTTCATTCCAGTAGGCTATGGGTTTTCTGCAGCTGACGTCATGACCTACACACCATAGCCCACTGGAAAGGTCGTGTGACCAAGTTAGTCCCACTTTTCAGCTCATTATTTGTAATTATTTATTATTTTTTACTACTTCAAGCAAATTATATTTATAAGTGCCACAGATATAGTAATTTAAAACGTACACAAAATTTAATATTACACCCACTTACATTTTTTTCTGAAAATTGGCACAAGAATAAAACAGTTTTGACTGGAAAACATAATGCAATAAGGGATTTTAAGATACTTTAATCACAAGAATAATAACTGTATTCACTTCCGGTAAAGACTTGTAGTACTTTCACAAAGCTAAGACTATTTTGGCCACATGACAACCGTTCGTTTCAGGGCCTCCTCTTTTCAGTGGGCTATGCTACACACGTACAGTTCACGTGTATTTCACTTTGTTTTGTTGTCATAGCAGCAAAGAACACAGCTGCTGGTGTGACGTCATCTGATCCAAATGATTCTCACATGACGTTAGAGATGCGTTATGTCACAAGATCAACTGACATTCATTACAACACAGACCAACGTATTTACTACGTATTGTTAACCAATGTACAAAGTCACGGTCAAGGGTTACAAAAATGCAATACTATCAACATCGTCTTTCGATCCGTGACGAATTTAATCCATTATTAAGCAAAGGAAAATTTACGCAGCAATACAATATTTATGCGTATGTAAAAATGGAAGCTAATACACTGAATTGCATTCGATAAAATCAGTCTCAGTTAAGTGTCGAAAAGTATAAATGTCTGATAGACCAAATTCAGAATGCTGGAGATGATGAGTTTCTTCCTGGAAAAGCTCTTATTTTGCCATCTTCAATTCAAGGTAGTCCACGAAATACGTGCAAAATTATCAGGATGCAATGACGGTAGTCAGAAAGTATGTCAAGCTTGATCTTTTCCTTACTATGACTTGCACCTCGAAATGGGAAGAAATTACTGAAAACTTGAACGGTCAATGTCCAGATTTATTTGCAAGATTCTTCCAATTAAAGTTGAAAAAATTAATGGATGATATAACCAAAAGGCATATTTTTGGAGTTCCGGTGACCAAAGTTCATGTAATCGAATTCCAAAAAAGATGGCTTTCCCATGCTCGTATGCTCTTGATTTTGAAAGAAAATGACAAACCAACATTGCCTGAGAAAAATGACGAAATTATATCGGCAGAACTACCAGATATAGAGCATTTACCAGTTTTACATGCAACTGTTGTGAAACACATTGTTCATGGCCCATGTGGTGAAATAATCACAATTCACCCTGTTTGGAAGATGGCAAATGTACCAAGCAATTTCCGAAGTCTTTCTAAAATGAGACAGTAGCTAACAAAAGCGGGTATCCTTTATATTTATATCGCCGTAGAAAGAATGGTGCAACTACAACTGTACGTGGTAAAATTATTGATAATAGCTGGATCGTTACTTATAATACGTATCTTTTGTTAAAGTACAATTGCCACATTAATGTCGAGGTGTGCGCTACTGTGAAAAGCGTGAAATACATTTATAAGTAAGTATACAAACGTCATGACTGTGAAAATGTGCATATAACAAAGTACAACATCAAATACGACGAAGTAAAGTCATGTTGATTCCCGATACGTTAACGCACCTGAGGCAATGTGGCGAATACTTGGTTATGATATGTATCAGCAATCTCATACAATAGTTAGGTTACCTGTTCACCTTCCTCTAGAACAGGGCATTACTTTTAATCCGGAGCGTTTAAACAATGATCGAAAGCTCATAATGCTCATAGAGATACAATGCAAACAGCATGGTTCAAACTAAATGAGGGCAATGAAGATGCACAATCCATCTCACATGGCGACATGCCAAAACATTAAGTGTTCAATAAAAAAGAAAGACAATGGGTCCAACGAAAACGTGGTGCAGATAATGTGATTCGAAAAATGTATTCATTTAACCTTGGATCTGATCCAGAATGATATTGTTTGAGACTACTGCTGCTTTATGTGTCTGGAGAGAAAAGCTTTACAGATTTAAGAACAGTCAATGGAATTCCATATGATACGATCCAAGAAGCTTCATTGCAGAAAGGTTTAATTAAGAATGATGAAATATGGGAGAAAACCTTACATGAAGCATCAGTTTGTAGCATTCCTCGACAACTACGAGATTTATTTGCATACATTCTTATCTTTGTTTCACCACCCAATGCACAGAAATTGTTTGAAAACTATAAATCCCACATTTAGGAAGAATTTGCACACATGAGAACTTGAAAATTTCTGATTTTAAAACATTTGCAAAGAACGCCATTCTGTGTCCCAAAAACTCTGATGTTGACAAATCAAATGAGAATGTTCATGGTCTCTTACCGGGGACAGCAAGCACATACTTAACATCTGATTCAATAGATGCCGATGGCGAAGAAAATACTGAACAGTATTATCCTATAGAGTTTTTAAATGAGCAAACTCCATCAGGAATGCCACTTTACAGACTCAAGTTGAAGATTCGTGCTATTATCATGCTCCTGAGAAACCTCAATACAAACGAGGTTTATGCAATTGAATTAAAAAACTAAAACCCAAATTGATCAATGCAGAAGTACTCACATGCTCAGCATGTGGTAAAACTGTTTTTATTCCGCGAATAGACCTCCCATTCACATTAAGGCGACGACGCTTTCCTGTAAAACTCGCCTTTGCCATGACCATTAATAAGTCTCAAGTTCAAACACTGGAGAAACTAGGTATCTACTTTCCTGAACCAGTGTTTAGCCATGGACAAATTTATGTTGCATTGTCAAGAGTTCGACGATTTGATGTCAGTAGTCTATGAGCAAGAACAAGGAAAACTACTTCCAGATTTCGAAAAGAAATTTACAAAAATATCGTGTACAATGGTACTTTCCACCGTCCTTAATAAACGCTTGAATAGCAATACGTGATATCTAGAACCCGTTGTATTCTTATCTCAACGGGCTTTACAGCTAGTTATAACATAAACTTCATTACACATATTACGTGAAACAACTTTTGACCTTTTCCTACAGGACCTAGAAGGAATGGCAAACCAAACGCAATTATCTAGAGCCTGATTTATAATTATGGGTGATTAAGAAATTTCCCAGTTAATTTTGTTCGGAGATTACTCTGATGTTGTTCTGGACAGTAACCTTACTACTCCGATCTTGACACGGAACAGAAAGAACTTTGGAAAAAACACTCAGAAAAGGGTGTGTTTTTTATTAACATCATATTGCACCACAATATTTTATTTGAAGGCTCCTTCGCGGAGGTGCTCAATTGACACATGAAACTTTCGTAAGCGACTTGAGTGTGTTTGGGTTACAAGGATCTTGTGCATAGCTCATTGAAAAGAGGAGGCCCTGAAACGAACGGTTGTCATGTGACCAAAAGGGGCTCAGCTTTGTTAAATTTCTCCAAGATTTTACCGGAAGTGAATACAGTTATTAATCTTGTGATTAAAGTCTCTTACAAAACCCTTGTTGCAATATGTGTTGCAGTCAAAACTGGCTTGTTCTTTTGCCAGTTTTGTGTTAAAAACATAAGTGGGTGAAATATTAAATTTTGTGTAGGGTTTAGATCAGTGATGTAGAAGTGCCTTAGCGCAGTTTAGCGTCGCTAAGGCACTTTTTCTCTAGGGTTAGCGTCGCTAAGGCACTTTTCATTGTAAGAGAAGCTGGAGAAAGAAGATTTTTTGGATGACCCTGTAGGCAAAAATAGTGAATGGTATGTTTTATGAGCAAGCATATTCATATATTAATGGAATGTTCGTATTACTGGAAGAGGTTAAACGGTCTGTTCACGCATTACGAATTTTCATGAATCACAAGAGTCCTAGTGTGAAGAAAATGGTAACTATATTGCCAAGACGGCAGTTTTCAAAATGACGTTACAGAAGAGCTGGCTCCTCCGTATGATAAAACTCCACTGATAGAAGGGAAATCAACAAGTAAAATTAAAGAAGCATGTAGTCTGATTGACAAGTGTTTCATGTGTGCAGTAGGAATTCCTGCTAAAGTCGCCATGAGCTTCAATGAAATAATCCCCTGCGCCTGTCGTTTGGTTCGTTATGTGTAACATGGCTAACACAAAAGGGAGCTCTGGTTGACGAGTGTCAGAGGCGCTGGATTCTGGCTAATCGCTGCAACTAATCTCCGACAAGAGGACAGAATTCCAGTGGCACTGGCCTAAATGTGAAATGAAGGCGAGGACAGAATGCCCGGACGCTGGCAGCCTTCGCTACCCGAAGCCATCAGCCCGAATTCAGGGGCAGGTGATTGCTTATGGCCCTAGATGTTCACGGTGCTCGTTGTACCCCGAAACAAGCACACGAACAAACAAAAAGAAGCAAACTACAGAAGGTAGCCATTTTCCGCCCCATAATCACAGGAAAAGTGTCCTGTAAGACACATGTATGCACTGTACCTCATTCGTATTATTCACACTTGTGATATTAAAAATTGTTTAGAATAACTCCCACCCAACATGCTTTCTTTTGTTTTACATTACCTAAATTAAGCAATTTCAATCAAAATTACTAAAAATAATGAATAATAAAAATTTAATTTAAATGATAAATGCTAAAAACAAGTCAAACTTTAAAAGCTTTTAAAAGTTTCAAAGGTTCGTTCTGTGTTTTTTCCACCTGATCCACTAACCGCTAAGCCACCTTTTTATTTGCAACTACATCACTGGTTTAGATTACTATATCTGTGGCACTTATATACATAATTATTTTGCAGAAGTAAAAAGTAATAAATAAGTATAAATAACAAGCTGAAAAGGGGTCACATGACCTTTCATTTCAGGTCCTCTAATTTCCAGTAGACTATGGATCTTGTAACATTAACACGATTACTTCCGCGCAGCGACATCTCAGCATCTCCTTGTTGAAACCGACACACTCAGTATATGGCATTTCTTTCTTATGAAAAACAAATCAGTAAATGTGTAGTTTAGCGTCGGAAATGTTGAACGAATTCAAAAACATAAGACGTACAAATCTTAAAGTATGTAATTTAATGGCAAATGGTGAACAATTTTCATTTGTGAAATGCATTGTAAAGATCTTTACCGTAAAACTGACCTCCAAGTACGTCGACGTGAACACCGCTGCGACCAGGCGAAGCTTGGCTGAGCTGAAACGGAGGTCCTCGTTCTGGCGGCGATTTTGCTGCGGAAGTGTACAAGAGAAACGGGGAACTTTCTTGCGAGCAAACCGTTCCAATTTGTAGTTTTACGCTACAAAAAGTAGTTCTTTATTTCTGCAGTAATTTTTCAAAACACATGGTGAAAATTGCGTCGGTCTTACGCATATCATTCCCTAGTACGAAACAGAAAATATACAGAAGCCTTCCTTTGTTCTACAAAAGCGTTAAAGTAGAAGCCTAGTTCTCTTCAACGAAAGTACATGGCATCGCAAAATCAAAGTTTTGCTCCTCCTTTTGACAGGGCTGTTCACAGTTCATTCAAATTGGATTACAAAATGGAAAAAAAAGGATCTCTCGAAGAAGTGAGTTCATACATTGCGCGTCAAAGAATCATACGCGAAAAAAAAAACATTTCTCCGATTTTGATGTTAAAAAGGGAGACAGAAATTATGATCTATTTTCTACAGCGTACCACAACAAACTGGAAAGCTTTCCTGGCAAGAACGCTTCCCGTTCCTCTTGCACTCTTCCTCCAGCAAAATATCTGCCGGAACAAGACCATCGTTTCAGCGGAGCAAAGCCTGATGTCGTAGCCCCAGCTTTGTGTTAGGCCAGCCGCAGCTTCTGTTCACAGCGTCGAACTTTCATGTAAGTATTACTGTAAAATCTTTAAAATACATCATAATGATGCATTTTTTTCAGCATTTGCAATGAAATTGCAAACTTTAAAATTTGTACGTCTCACTTTCTCGAAATCGTTCAACATTCCGATGAAATAATTTAGGACACTAAACTACACATTTACCAAAAAATCTTCATAGTTCAAAAAACGTACTCTAGCAGTTAATTTGAGCAACTGAGAATGGCTTTTTTTTATTATTATTTGCGTTAATGCTTTATTGTATTCGTGTTTATCATGAGCTGTTTTAAATCGCGAGAAATCCTTGATTTAGGGAAAAGACATACGTAATGTAGTTGCTGACGATTGCGTGGAAGTGATCACCATGAAATCAACAAACACCTAAATTTAAAGTATTTGGCTTTCTAACGTGACCTTTATTTAAAATATTTTATTCATATATTCAAAATATCCTTTATTCATTTTTTCCGCTTCTACGCTTCTCAAATATTTCCTTAAATGTTTTTTTTTCTGTATGCAGTTATTTCTTATGCTGATAATTTTTAGCACGTCTTTTGTAAACAAGTTAGTAAAATCATGCAATGCATTGATTATGATGCGCTTTCCAACATAAAAGACATCATAACTCAAGTTATGAGGATAATGGCTGTGGAATAAATCTCACTCCTGTGCCTTTGACTCCATTTCGATGACATTCAACAGAACTGGTTCTGTGTACCTCCGGAACAACATGATAAAATTTTGTCGCAATAGAAGTATGTTTAGTCAAGTTATGAGGATAATGGCTGTGGAATAAATCTCGCTCCTGTGCGCTGGCCTTTAATTAAAACTTCGTAAAAGAATTTTTCACACAAGCTAAAGTAAAGTCTTTCAAGTCTCTTAAAAATGGTGTGAAAACATTACACAATACTAACTATATTTCAAAACAGCTGATCAAGCTGATAGCGTTAATGGAGAAAGCAAGGTCCACATTTCGATTTCCCTGACATGGCAAAATAGCAATAACTATTAAAATGTGTGGTATCGGGGAAGTTTAGTAACAAAAGGGAAGTGCTCTACTTATTTTTATAAACATATTGAAAATGTTGATGGTTGGGAAAAACTAGCTTTGCATGTTTAGATATTCTAAGATTTTTGAAATATTGTGAATAGAATTGTTATTTGAAAATACTAAAATAAGTACGGCACTCAATCGAATAATTTTAATTCTTCAGAGATATTTATTAGCGCAAAATGTGAGAACAATATCTATTTCTCAGCGGTTGCTTTAATTGGTAAAACAGAACAGTCTAAAACACATGTCCACTGTATATCGTACTTTTGATTAACTAAATGAGACAAAGGAAGGTGTTAAACTAAGGATAGGCCATGACCAAACAGGTCACTATTGAATAACGTGGAATGTGCTTCACTCTCTGGTTGCTGCCTCCTAGCTATGAGTTCCTAGAGCTTTTGCTTCTCCGAAGAAAACTTCATTGGTCTTTGGTTGGTATCGTAGAACTGGGTTGTTGGAGGGTCTCGGGTTTTCTCTATGATTCTTTATGCTTTCCTCCCAGGCGGTTGATATTTACAAAATCAATCTGTGCAACACTCTCACTAATACTTATCCTTTTCAGTTCTGTGAATGTTTCCTTTTGGGATGCAGTTTCAACTCAGTTCTGTGAATTTTTTCTTTTCGGGATGCATATTCAATTCTCCAAAGTTCTTAATTTCAAAGCGGTGTTTGGGACCAATGATCAGATATTCCGTTCCTACAATCCCCTCTGCCGCACGATCGCTGCTGTTGTTAAGAAATATTTAATTACTTTCTGTTACACCGTAGAATGAGTCACACTTCAGTCCATCCATGGAGCATCCATATCCAACGATGCCTTTGAAAGGAACTTTTTTAATAAAAGATTTAACATTTTTCATCTCTACTGTCATCAACCAGAAGCCAAAGTGAAATGTAATGTCTGTGTGTTTGGGTCTGTCTTTCGAATTAGACCATAATCTTAAGGAAGAAATTGGAAAAAAATGTATTTGGAGCAGAGGAAACGAAGATTATTGGCTTTCTCTAATAAATGTTTGGAACTAATCATTCAAAACGTATATCAAGAATAAAAAAAAATCTTAGTCGCAGTAGCAGAAACTTGCCATTGAGTGGAAAAAGAAAGTGTGGGTGCAGAATGATTATGTCCTGTTTTGACGTTGTACAATCAATCAATCAAACCTTTATTGCACACACTTCAAATTTACAATCACATAGAAACGAAACACAAGAAGGGAAATCTAAACACACTCGTCGTAAAACGATTCCCTCTATAAAATATGAAAAACGAATGTAATTAAAAATTAATTAAAAAGATCAGAATGATTACCAATATTATTACATATAGACAAAGATTTGATATTCTCCAGAAAACAAATCAACTCCGGAAGATTATTCCACAATTCAATAGCATTCCGCTTAATCCCTAATTAAGTCTTGCAGATGGCAAACACAATTTCTTATTAGCAACAGATCTAGTAAAGGCAGCGTAATCTAAATATTTAATACCAGACTGAAAAATTGCCCATTTAAAATACATTATTTTAAAACACATTATACCTAATTTCAAGGCAAATATTTCGTGGATTTTCAGAACATTTAATTTCGAAAGCTATGGATCTGAATGTGCCGTATAATCTGTATTTAGCATATAGCGAACAGATTCCATCTGCAATTTAAACAAATACAGCATATTATTCAAACTTATTTTTAAATACGAAGATTCTACACAATAAGAAAAATAAGTATTAACGAAAGCATATTAAATTTTTTTAAAAATATGATCATGGAAAAAATGCCTAATTTTACTAAGTAGGCAAACCTGCAAGGATATTTTTTTATAACAAACTGAACATGAGAATTCCAATTAAAATATTCATCAAACCAAACACCTAAATACTTTGCCAAACTACAGTTTCAAGCGGAGTGTCAATAAATTTAACTAGAAAGTTATGTACGTCAGTTTTTTCACGAACATTTCGAAAAAATACATATTTTTTTTAAATATTAAGGGATAAATTGTTAGAGTTTAACCTAACAAACAAATTTAATAAATCCGTATTGACTATTATCTGCCACACATTGAAATCATGACCCGTTTGAAAAATGAAAGTATCATCAGCAAATAACGTAAAATGAGTTGAGATGCATAACACATACACCCTTTGTTTTCGGTTTTTTATTGTTTCTTTCAGTGTTTACCTCAACATAACGTTTTTAATTGGTCAATCATCAACAACTTATATCCATCGTTTTTTTTTTATTTCAGGTTTTAACGACCACCGGTAACACATCTCTAAAGACAGTGTCCCGTTCCAAATTTAGGGACAATGGTTCCGTAAGGCAAACATATTACCAGTGCCTCATTTGGGACAACTCAAATGAGCTTACCAGTAAGCATCGTTCATACCAGTGGTTTGAAGGAATAAGAGGTTTACGCATCAGAGCACTAGCTCTCCGGGCACCTACAACATATCAGAGCGAACTTTTCCATATCACAGCAATCAGCTATGGGCAAGATTTCTGCAGTTATCGTGTCTTATGTCTCTAGAAATGGGTTAAAATGTCGTTGTGTGCAAATTAGAGTACAAAGAAATTCCAAGACAGAAGAGGAAACTCGTGGAAACGTGTGCTCTCAATCTCCTAAATCAGTTACAGTTCGTAGCTTAGGTGTACAACCATCGTGTCTCAGTAGAAAAGCGGTTCCCATAGTAGTATTCCTCTCGTGAATTTGAAGATGCAGAGTAACTGGACGACTTGTTTTTAGCGATGCCGTGCTTGATACCTTAGCCGTAGCGCTGTGCGAGGCTGCTCGCACACTTAGCTGAAGAGTATAAAGCTTCGAGGGAAGAACGTCAACTCTCGTTGAGATTCCGTAAAACAGGAGACAACAGCGCCCCCTCAAACTGGGAGGAGCTTATGTGCTCAGTCGGAAAGCCAACATTGAGGAGCAAAAGGCGTAAGGGCACTACGGCAGTGGCGCTTTTCTTTGATCCACGATTTTTTCCTTCGATCTGATTACTATTTGCTTAGAGCAGTATGTTTTGTTTGTTTTTGCTTTTTGATATCCCGCCCATCCGTTACTATGGTGAAATAAATATGGAATAACAATTAATATTACTATTCAAATTAAATTTTAGCAGATAATATAGTTAGGCCTAAGAATCCGTAGAAAAGGCAGACAACCCATATCATTTGGCATTTCTCAAAATGTTTCTGAAAAATTAGAGAGCTGACAAAAGCCTTAACTAAAGCAATTGGCACAACAAAGCTAACATATCCGATTTGCGAAGTTATTATGCTACAGAGAAGGAAACAACCACGTGCTGTGAGTAGCTTGGCTGACTGTTCTTTGCCAGAATTGAAGTCAACAAAACAACACAAACACGCATGCGGAGTCTGCTTCGGCATCAGCCTGCATCTTGTATCCCACGACACGTCGGCGCTACATACGTCTCACCGAGCCTGAAGTTCTTCTCAGTTAGGCACTGTTTGAATTAGTTGCACGGCATGAACTAGCACTAAGTTTCACGGCAAAATTATTGAAACATTTTATAATTTTCTTTTTCCATTTTCTACCAAATTTCATTTTTTCAAATACGTGCATATTTACTTTTTTAAATTTTTGTGATATTGTTTAAGTCGCTAAATTTCACGATTGCCCAGACTCGCAATTACAGTAGAGCGTCGAAAATCCGAACTAATTGGGATCACTGGTAATTCGGACTTTCGATGTGTTCGGATTACCGAACATGTAAAAAAACTACAAATACGCTTATATTTGTACATTATATTTTCTAAACACATGTACCAAAAATAAGCAACTGCATACAAAAAAAAAAAAACAGCATAACACAATATTTTTTGTTATTATGTAATACGAAACAAGTTTCCAATTTTTCCTACCTCTGTGAAATTTTTAAACATAAAGTTCAGAATTCCAAAATTTAACAAAACATATTTGAAGAGCATATTTACACCAGATTAAAGACTAAGTGCTGAAAAAAAGTTCACACAGTTTTGATTTTTCTTTAGAAAAAACGATCACTAATTTTTTTGCACCATATTTGAACTTTGCTTTTCTGCAGCTACATCCCTTATTCTTTTCAATAAGAGAAGTTAAGTTGAAAAGCACTCATTTTGTTGTTCAACCCAAACCACGGCAGTCTCCAATGCAGTAAATGCTTCTGCATGAGTAGGACTTGTGCTCATTCTGAGTTCAGGAAGAATAACTTTCCTTCAGGCTCATAGTGAACAATGGGCCTGAGACATGAAACAAGGGGGGAGGGGGGTGGTACTGCAGAGGCAATGGTTCGTAAAAGTTTAGCCCCGCTGGGAAGAAGTGACAGGGGAAACTTTCACTTTATGTTTCTAAGTATCAGAAGTCACCTCAATCTTCCACACATCGCCCACAAAATTAGGCGATTCAATTATCATCAAGAACCAATTTAAAATAAATGGGCTATACTTGAATTTTCCACCACTAAAAACGGGGGAGGGGAGATTGTTCGAATTTCAACGCTCTACTCTACTCTACTGTAGGGCATTAATATTTGAACAGGGCTTAATCCAATGGTGTTTTGAAATCGTGCAGCGATCTGAAAATGATTTTTCCCTGTTGTTTTTTTACCATTTTACTGGCACTTATATTTAATAGAAGTTATCTATAAATTATTTTTGTATTTTTACATTTAAATGACTTATTTACTCAGTTTGTTGCTCAGGGCAATAGAGTACTGTAGACAGTTTAGAAATGAGTAGGAACTATTTGCCGACCAGTTTGTTCAGATCTAAAATCGTGAATTTTTCGATTTAAACCATGAATTGCTAATTTAGAGGTGCTGTATATAATGACTCTGTCACCCCTCTCCAGGTAGAAGGGCGACACGGGTTAGATATGACTAGGCAGCCAATCCAATCCAATCAAAAGCCGGCCAACCTAACGAAAGACGCTATTGGCTGGTGCTAGATATCCTAAACCCAACAAAATTTAGAAAGTCAGTGCAACTACGTATTACACGCCATCCAAACAAACAAAAAGCACTATTTGATTTTTCGGAAATTTGTTATTGTTCTGGTCGCAACTACTCACGAGTGCTATTAAATTTCGCTTTCGAACTATTTCTATCGCGTAGTGGCACATGGAATGTTACGACGAGAAAGGTAATCAAGCCGTCCGACACGTATTACTTTGGCAGTAGAACCAAGGGGTGTACTACTAATGACTTTGAATGCCGCGGGTGGCCTAGTGGTCAGCGTTCGTTACTCAGGTTCGATCCCAGGCAGGTACGAACGTTCAAACCACTAAATATCCGCCGTGCGTCGGATGGGCACTTTATGCCGTCTAACCCCGGGTACTGGCTCCCCGGTAATAAATAAGGGCGTCATTCTCCTCCTTTCTACTTCGCTTCCGTGTCACTTTCCTATCGGGCACTCTAGCCCAAATCTCCTAGCTTCCTATTTCCAAGGGTTGTTCAAGACCTGGGGTCAGACAATCCCTTCCTGAAATCCTCTACATATGATCTGATCTGCTAATGGTTTTGGTAATCCTTCTTGAAAAACATTTAGATTTGATTTTGTAAAAAGTCCCAAGAGACTTTTTTACAAAACAAAATCTAAATGTTTTTTCAAGAAGGACTTTTTTTTTTGTAAAAGCCCGAAAAGGGCTTTTTCACGATATGAAATCTAAATGTCAATGTCTGTGCAAAGCTTCGAAATTTGGCTATACTTCCAGCTGGGGGCGTCCCATTAATTATTTTTTATTGTAATTACAGATTCGCCAGCAAAGGGCAGCACGTCCGTTCTCTCCTCGGCACGCTTATTAGATTTTAGTTCCAGTTTGTTTCCAGAAGGTGTGTTTTGTATTTTGAGCCGTTAAGTTCTCTTTTTATTAGGGCGACTTTTTTACCGTATTGTAAGATGTGGAACTAAAAGAGACACTTCAACGAAATGGGTAGGAATGAGGCTACGTTTATTACGTGATGTGAAAGCCAAGGATTGCTACCAATACCATGATGTTCAGATGGGCACCAAATGACTCTCAGAGTGAATATGTCTTGTCGCTTTGGACAATTCTAGCGTTAGCAGAAGCAGTTGTCAGGGAAGGAAGAACTATGTTTCCGTATACTTAGAAAGCGGTAACATGACAAAATAATGCTCTTATTTCTCTTGATATCGTGATGATTCTAGTGCATTGTTTCGCCAAAATATTTCTCTACGATGAAGCAACCAAAAACCATCATAGAGTAAATTTACCACGTCGACCGAGACAGTTCACGACTTCTGATATCAGTATAACAAATTCGATAACTAATTTTATAACTAATTTGCGTCCCTTCAAAAGCAAACTATTACAGGGAAATCAAAACTTCATTTACAGACGATATTCTGGAGTATTTGTTCAGACAGAATCGCTGTCTTTCCTCGGAACACTGCCGTCCGATGTTTATTCGCATCATCAGATAGTTCTTCCTTGGCATGTAATCAAGGTATTTATGCTACACGCATTCAGCCGGTGTGGTGAGTTATTATTACTTTGTGTTTTACTTTTATGGATCGCTTTGTTAGGAGTGAACTTTGTTTTACTTTTATCAACATTAATTTCCTTATCATTAGCATTCAGATGCCAACACTCGTTCCAAAAATGGTTTGACTTGTGACAATAAGTACAGTATCTTTTTGCTTTAAAAACAGAAACCGTAAAATCTTTCTTTGTTTTGAAAACTGAAAATTGCGTTTGAGGGTGGGTAACTGACCCATCCATAAAGTGCATTATGCTTTTTCGTACTCGTCAATTAATTTAGATTTTACGTAATCCTATGGTAGTTCCTCTTCATTTTTGCTTTCAAGAGCGGTTCTCAAAGTACTGTAAGTTTGTGGCATGCTACTCAAGATAGTTGCGATATGTGTTACTTTTTTTGGTTTCAAAATTTTGTTTAATTTTTCTGCTAGTTCGCTTATTTCTTTAACGTGTGACTGCATGGGAATCGCCACATGGTATTTTATATTATACTGCTTTCTTAGCAAATAAAGTTTACTAGACCAATTTGTTCTCTCGTGTACTCGTCTGAGTTTGTTCCAATTGTCCACGCCACTTGTCTCGTGTAACACATGGCACAGTTGTGAATAGCCAATATACAGAGAAATTAAAGCTTTGCGTTGCTTACCCCTTTTAGCTCATGTATCATCCACAACTTGTGGTTTAGGGTTAAATACTGCATCAGTTAAATTTTACGTAATTAGCGACATTTCCATTCTGAATTTAGAAATGGCGTAGTTAGTTTCGGTCAGTATATCGATGTATATATAATCTGTCATCTTGACAACTGCTCTGCTTTGCACTTAGTACTTACAATGTATCTATTTATTTCTGAAACTGCGATATGAAACTAATATTTAGTTTCATAATCAAAAATATATATATTAAATTGACGTACTTCGAGTTCAAATAATCAGCTCTATGCATACAATATTAGAACTATCAGAATTTCATAACAAGAAAAGATCGGTTCTTTGCCACGGTGTATACACTCATTCTCATAAATACCAGCGCACCGCGAAGGAGGCGTCTGATTGAATTGAAATTTTAGTAGTCAGATAATGCATATCAAGGAGAGAAGTGATTACAGTATCACAACAGCAAGACGATTTCTCGCGGACATAGGGTAAACATTCCGATCAGCAATAGTACCGCATCAGACTGCCATGTGATCGGTTACATGCTGTGATACGGTCCGGCATGGAGTCAAGGAGACGGAGTATGTTATCCTGGGACAGATTGGCCCCCACTTCTTGCAACTGACGCTCTAAATCCTGAACGCTGGCACATGGAGAAAGCTGGCGTCCTATCTGGTTCCACACTTGCTCAATCGGCGAGAGATCGGACGATCTGGCAGGCCTCTGAAGAGTCGAAGCCTGACGTACACAGTCCTGGGAAACCAGGGCCGTATGCGGACGGGCGTTTCCTGTTGGAAAGCGGCTCCAGGCCGCCCCGCAAGGAAAGGCAGCACGTAGGGCCGCAGGATCTCCTGTACGTAGCGCTGGGCTGTCAACGTCCCTCGGATCACTGCCGGCAAAGTCAGACTGTTATGCGCCACGGCTCACCAGATAATCACACCTGCAGTACGGGACGTGTGCTTCTGTACAGGGACACTTCTGTATGGGAACGGATGATCACTCTATACGGTGATCGTCCGTTCCCATACAGAAGTGCGATTTATCGCTGAACACTATATGTCGCCAGTCCATCGCATGCTACGTTGCTCGCTGCTGATACCACTGCGACCGACGCCAACGATGATCAGGTGTTAATGGCGAAAAACGTAAGGGCAGTCGAGAGTGCAGATTCGCCCCTACCAGGTGTATGGAATTGGTTTTGGTGGACACAGGAGTCCCCTGTACAGCCGCCACATGTCTCTGGATATTGGACAAGGACGTTGTTGCATCTGTGCGTGCCGCTCTTACGATCTCACGGTCCTATCTGCTGGTGGTGTGTCTAGGCCATCCAGAGCCAGTCCGACGTGACTGTGCGCCGCCCGGTGTACATTGCTGCCAACACGATCGCACCGTACTGTCCGAGCGATACAAATGGCGGCCAATTCGGTGCTCCGGCCACCGTGCATCTCTCATCCAAACGATACGGCTTCGTTCAAATTCCGTCAGTTGCCCGCACGCAAATCTCCGCCGGCTCCTCGACATGTCTATCGCTCAGGGATCTCACCTGAATCTTACCGTGCAATACGACCCGAATATGGAGTTCCCTGCGCCGCGTTATGATCCCCAATTATTTCGATTGCAGCGCCGGTCTTCGACGTGAGATCATGCGTATTCGCACTTAAAATTTTAATCATTTGCATGTCTGCCTTCCGCGTAGCTATTCACCGAGTATCGCGTTAAACACGCGTTTTTTTCTTGGTGCGCTGATTTTTATGTCAATGACTGTACATTTACTTTCGATAACTTCGAATTACTTTTCTGTAGTTATTTATTCTTTAATATTCACCCGATGAAACCAAACACTGAATTATATTTGACTACTAATGAAAACAAAAATATATTAATCGAAGGACAAACGATTCCTAAATCGGCGCTCTGGTTCTCCATTTTGGCTCATCATTCCTTTTTACAGTTTTTGAACTGAACGAAACTTACGGTGATTTATTTTTGCGTATTAGAGGTGTCAGACGTCAATGCTTTCACTCTTCCGTGTATCTCAAAACAACATTAGGAAATAGATCATTACAGTTTTTGAACTGACCAAAATTTACGGTGATTTATTTTTGCGTATTACAGGTGTCAGACGTCAATGCTTTCACTCTTCCGTGTATCTCAAAACAACAAAAGGAAATATATTATTACATTTTCGACAGAAATTTTTCGAATAACAGTTTCACACACTAAAGCTCTTTTCAAAAAGATCAACACAAGAAAAAGAAGAACGTTATTGTTCTGATGCTGTAAATAACCTGCTTAGGTCTTCCCAGCTTTCTTTGCAGGTAGAAGCGTGGTTTCCATGGTTACCAGTTCGCAAATAAACGGGAGTGCAGGTGCGTGCCTTTAGCGCAAGGACGCAAGCCAACAATAACGGAGTGCTGAAATTCACGTGGACTTTCATTTTTATATTATTTTCTGTGTAGCGCGTGTTATTTAATTTCAAATTTCCTGTACCACCTGAGAAATCATTGTTTTCTACATGAATTGTCTTAGATACGTTCATATTATAAATGACTGCGGTTTCACTTCGATTTTAAAATAATCACATTTCTCGGAATGACTCTCAGATATTCAAACATGTTAAACTCATGAATTCAATACAAAAATAGTTTTCGAATAACCTTTAGTAAAAAATTGTATTTTCACTTTATCTGAAAAGCGTCTTTAAGTATTCATTCTAGAAGATAAATCAAAGGAAAATAGGATTGGAGGAGGTCGTAGGGGTCAAAGCTCCGCGCTCTTCTCACAAACTTTTCAAAATCGATTTAAGCATTTCACAAAAATCTTTGATTTTAAAACTGAAATTATTTCACTCTTATATCGTTATTTGCCGTTCTTAATTCATCTGTACGATAGTAATTTGTTGAAATTGTTGAATGACATGTGATAAACATATATATAAAACTACCTTTTGGTAAATAATGTGTATAATTATAGTGTATATAAGCCTCCCCGGTAGAGCAGTGGTCTAAGCGCTGGCTTATGATCATTCGTCCGTGACGGGTTCGAATCCCGGTGAGGCATTGATTCTGTGTTTTTATTACGGCACTGGCTCCCTCCCTATCCTGGAGCCAGTGGCCATTGAGCTTATCACGGTGGTCGTTAAACCTTCAATCAAAAAAAAAATCCCAAGTGTGCTGTGCTGCTATTGATGGTATGTTGTAACTGATAATGTGACAGTCACGATTGGCAAGAATATTTTTGAACTATCTCTTTCGACGTAGTTCTTAGCGCGAAGACTGTATGACTGTATTATATGGCCATACACTTAAACAATTTCGACCGATCACCAGCGTACAAATAAATAATGTGTTCTATGACTGCGCTGATTACCTAAACAAATATTTCATTGGCTATAAAAAAACATAACAATGGCACACATACGAATAAAATTTAGCTGTCTTCTGAACATAAGTATTGGCTCAACTTGGACCTAAATCAGTTCCCGCGAGAAAGTTTTAATGAACTTAAAATCCACAGTTCAGTCTTACTATTTCTCAGTTCAGTTCTTGCAATATATTAGTTCAGTCCCTCAACTAATTTGCGTAGCAGATGTAACAATAAAAACAAAATGTTTCTACTTACATGGATGCCGCCAAGAATAAATCCAAATTGTGATTGCACTAGTAAAGTAAAACACTACACATCTCCTTTTTTACATGGAAGATTTCATTGCAGGAGCTGCGTCCCCTAGCGCTACCGTACTCATACACACACACACACACATCCAGGCGTTTGTTGAGGGAGCATCGCTTCGCCTCGTAAGATAAGGGCGTGGGCGTCTCTTCACTTCCTTCCACAGTAGGGGATGAATGGGGATGACGATTCTACACTGCAGTGGTTGGCATTCGAACCCGACTTCGCTTCTCATTGGAATGACCACTGTCCATTCGCAGACTTCTTAATTCCCCTGTAACTTTGCTTTCATTGGGCCAACCAGTCGCTGATTTCCATTAGGCTCCAGCCTAGAAATTGTTGCTTTATCACGCGGATTTAGGCATTCCGCTGTCTTTATGGAAAACTAGCATATTCAGAGCTGCCTCGAGTTGTCATCTCCATTTTTTACCAAATGCAGGGAGTTTCGCTCTTCATCACCCCAATTCCTATAGCAGATCCAAGGCATCCAGCCTAGCCTTTCACATCGGAGAGCGTACAGACAACTAAACTTTCTTCCTTATTTTCACGCTAAGTGCGAAATCTTATTTTTCTGCACGAACCACACAGAGAGCAATTGTTCTCGAAAATGCCCCAAACGATAGACGAATTTACGATTATTCGCTAAGCCTTTTGTCCCCCAACTTCATTCATTTACTCAAGTTGCCCCTATTCGAAATGTACCCTGTCTAAACTGGCCGTCAGCTGCAACCTTCGATTTATGACTTAACAGAGCTATTCTGAGACCACCCAGCCAGAGGTAGAATTCTTCGCCTTTTTTCTTTCCGAACCCCCCAGATAAAACTTTCTCTGATGTTTACACTTTTAAACTCCAATCAAGACTCGAACATAAATAATACTTAATTAATTTCACACGTCCACCACTCCCATTAATTACTAAATTAATAGCGGGGGTGGGTCGTAACGTCGCCCCCCCCTCAAGAAATCCAGAAGTCCTCTTCTGGGCCTATCGCTTTGTTCCTATCAATTCCCGATGCAACCATTGAGTGCTACCTTTTCACACAGGTGGAAACAACTCAATCAAACACCATCAGCCCAATCAACCCTTAAGTTGTAGTTTCCTCTATCACCTCATTCGCTCGCATTCGGGCTCCTACGGCTCCTCCCGAAATACCTTTTTTAATTTCGAAACGTGCCACCTGAATTCTTTCCAAGGTCATCTGATTTACCTCAACAACATCTGCCCTTCTGTACCCGTACTGTGGTACAAAGAACAGCACTGCAAACTATCACTAAACCATTACTTACTATACACAATCCACAAATACTACACCAACACTGTACAGGCACTGTACACACACTTTACAAGCACTACACCAGCACTGTACAATCACTGAAAGCGAATACTACACTAGGCCAAGTTCATATTACGTCACAGCAAAAGAAATGCTTTCCTATTTGGTTGGAATTCCGCATCTCAACGCACTCACCTCCGGAGCAATCAGGAAAAAAATTCAAACATTCGAGTTTCCACAGTACCCTCACTGAACCACTGGCGCGACAGCTACATTACCAACACCTGGCAAACCACATCGCCTACCTTTTGTCATAACCTTAACCTCATTGGTTACACAGCCACCAGAAAATGATGCACAAATATTTTAGCTCTCACTCAGCCAATGTTCCAAAACCCACAGGGAATCAATCCATCCCTGATACTCAGATATTTTATCATTTGAAATTTCACTACAGGGCGACGTTGCCCTCCGTGCATCCCTTGCACGCGCACGCCAGAAAGAAAACTCTTTGCTGAGGAATAATTCAGACACTGAGTTCTGAGGCGAGAAGGAAAATTTAGTAATACGCTCGGACGCGTCGCCAATGTCCTTTTAATTTCACCCCGCGTCGGAATGCTGAAACCGAAACTCCGGAGATGCGTGCTCATCTGCACCTTAGCTCACCGTCGGATGTCCAGGGATAAAATTTTATAGCCCCTCGTTCGTCTGACCACTGCGAATCGAGTGCCCTCGCTTCAATCTCCTTTACATACCGACTGGACTTTCGTAGCTACAGGTATTGGCGTCCAGCCATTCCAACGAAAAGAAGAATCTCAAGCACATTTGCATTGGCAGGGCAACGAATCAGCAATCTTTGCGTACGGGACACGAATTTAGAATGCAATAAAATTTCTCTCAAACAGTGACTATGGCACGGGGCGCATAACTGTTCGTTACGTGTCGAGACCGAAACAAATTCTCACCACTTAACTGCCATGACCTCATACACTTCACAACAAATTCTTTCAGTCCATAACTGGTAAGTCGAACGACTGACAACTACGCTCCGCGACTACCGATTCTCATTTCACGAACAGGCTTACCACTGCTATTTAGTTTGGGAACTACGTTCTCTCTCGGACTGACGTCTGCCAAGACGTAGAACTTTTCTCTTTTAACATAACTCACACATATTTTCTCGAATAGGCTTACCTCTGCTACTCAGTACATTTTCTCGAATAGGCTTACCAGTGCTACTCAGTACATCCGGATTATATCCTCAAAAATTATAATCCCAGCCCCTGCGCCATCTTTTTCGAAATTGACCCTCTGCCTACGCTCCGTGACAGACGTGAGATACTTGCCTACATAACACATGCAACACATTTTTATGCTATTTACAATTCCAAAATCATAAATCATGTATTCCATTCCTGTCCGTAACCTGAAGTCTTGCCGAATGATAAAAAGTCTTATCACTCAACTGCTACACGCAAGCCTCCCTTGTTGCGGATACTTTTCAAGATCCATAGCAAGAACTGAAAGAACCCAAACATTATTGCATTTAACACTTGTAGCATAAATACACATGGAACATAGCAAAACACGATCCATTTTTCCTGTTTCCTGAGTTCCTGTAGAGATGCCGAACTCTTGCATTTTTCCTTCTCACTGAACTCTACGTTCTCTCCCATCAGAGCACTTCCTTGTAACCCTACATGCAACACTTTCTTTGACACACTCGGGAAAAGGTTGATTTCGTTTTCTCTGACAACCTTCAAATTCCCAGTTTTCTCATTCTCATTCGTGCGCAAATCCCTTTTCTTTTCTTTCCCGCATTTCACTCTGAGCCCTGACTCGTCGCGAAGTCTCAACTGCGGATCTCATACAACTTCACATGCACTATTTTCTTCAGGCTCTGAAGCCTCGTCAGCGCATTGGTTACACACTACATTCCCTGCTATTTGATCTGCATATTGCACTAACACATTCAGGCCACACGAATATTCTTTATCCCGTCCCGCTCCTGCCTGTTGATTCTTGACCACCACCATCCCTCCTAACAAGTTATCTTTAACCCCTAAACATTATTTGGTTAACTCCTCACTGAATACGTCACCGGTTTGCTCAATTTTTGTGTGAGTCCGACTCGCTTCGGGCTCTCTTGTTTCAAATTTAATTAATTTCTCTGCTTCGGCTTGTTCCCGTCTTCGTGATTCTATCTGTTCCAATAGGGCTCTTATTTCTTCTCTTTGCGCCGTAACCTTTTGTGAGAGGGCCTCTAGTCTTCGCTCGTCATCAGCCAAATCTGCTTTTACGTCCTCCATTTCTAGTGTTATCTTACTCTTGCAGTCAGCTGATCGAATATATCATCTATTGGATCAATCAATTCAGCATTCTAATTCACTACAAATTCTTTAATTTGTGCCATTGTTATACAGCAGGATTTAATTCCAATCTGCCATGCCAAGAGCGTCTTCCTTTTGTTCTTCTTTTACTTTAACGTTTAAGTGCCTCAGTCTTCTTCGGCATTAAATACTTGGCTAAACTTGCCGTTATCTTCTTGGCATACGCCCTCCCATAAGGTGCCACCAATTGGTAAGATACCGGGCCGAGCTGGGTTGATCATCCCACCGCTCGCCACCAATTGATCGGAACGTGTCGAGCGGTATAAGTATATTTCTTCACTGATCTCTTTCGACGTAGTTCTTTGCGCGAAAACTGTATTATATGGACAAACACTTAAACAATTTCGACCAATCACCTGCGTACACATAAATAATGTGTTCTATGACTGCGCTGATTACCTAAACAAATATTTAATTGGCTATAAAAAAACATAACAATGGCACACATATGAATAAAATTTACCGGTGTTCTGAACATAAGTATTGGCTCAACTTGGACCTAAATCAGTTCCCGCGAGAAAGTTTTAATGAACTTAAATTCCACAGTTCAGTCTTACTATTTCTCAGTTCAGTTCTTGCAATATATTAATTCAGTCCCTCAACTAATCTGCGTAGCAGATGTAACAATAAAAACAAAATGTTTCTACTTACATGGATGCCGCCAAGAATAAATCCAAATTGTGATTGCACTAGTAAAGTAAAACACTACACACCTCCTTTTCTTACATGGAAGATTTCATTGCAGGAGCTGCATCCCCTAGCGCTATCGTACTCATACACACACACACACACATCCAGGCATTTGTTGAGGGAGCATCGCTTCGCCTCGTAAGATAAGGGCGTCTCTTCACTTCCTCCACAGTAGGGGATGAATGGGGAGGACGATTCTACACTGCAGTGGTTGGCATTCGAACCCGACTTCGCTTCTCATTGGAATGACCACTGTCCATTTGCAGACTTTTTAATTCCCCTGTAACTTTGCTTTCATTAGGCCAACCAGTCGCTGATTTCCATTAAGCTCCAGCCTAGAAGTTGCTGCTTTATCACGCGAATTTAGGCATTCCGCTGTCTTTATGGAAAACTAGCTTATCCAGAGCTGTCTGGAGTTGTCGACTCCATTTTTTACCAAATGCAGGGAGTTTCGCTCTTCATCACCCCAATTCATATAGCAGATCCAAGGCATCCAGCCCAGCCTTTCACATCGGAGAGCGTACAGACAACTAAACTTTCTTCCTTATTTTCACGCTAAGTGCGAAATCTTATTTTTCTGCACGGACCACACAGAGAGCAATTGTTCTCGAAAATGCCCCAAATGATCGACGAATTTACGATTATTCGCTAAGCCTTTTGTCCCCCAACTTCATTCATTTACTCAAGTGGCCTCTCTTCGAAATGTACCCTGTCTAAACTGGCCGTCAGCTGCAACCTTCGATTTATGACTTAACAGAGCTATTCTGAGACCACCCAGCCAGAGGGAGAATTATTCGCCTTTTTTCTTTCCAAACCCCCCAGATAAAACTTTCTCTGATGTTTACACTTTTAAACTCCAATCAAGACTCGAACATAATTAATACTTAATTAATTTCACACCTCCACCACGTCCATTAACTACTAAATTAATGGCGGGGGTGGGTCGTAACAATATGAAGTGAATCCAACATTCTTGCTTTCCAATGGGCATCTGTTCGGTCACATTTCCCCCGTATTCATAGATGGCGCTGCATGTTCTACTTAATTTCTGCAGTACAATATGAAGTGAATCCAACATTCTTGCTTTCCAATAGGCAACTGTTCGGTGCCAACTCCCCCGTATTCATAGATGGTGCTGCAAGTTCTACTTAATTTGTGCAGTACAATATGAAGTGAATCCAACATTCTTGCTTTCCAATAATAGGCATCTGTTCGGTGCCAACTCCCCCGTATTCATAGATGGCGCTGCACGTTCTCCGTCATTTCAGAGCTGTTGCCTTTACGTTTGCCAGTCAATGCTACTCCAACGTCTTTGATCTGTACATATACATATCTGAAGTGAAAGTACTCTTACTACGAAAATGTCACTGGATTGAATTTTTATTTAACTGTGTATATTAGAAATTTTCACATTATGATACAACGAAAGTACTGCAGTTCAGTGTCAAGTAATTATCAACGAAAACAGCGTCTCACATAAAGTTTCAATAAGAAACAAATTCCGCCGTTTCACACAATAACACTTAAGGAACTAATTACCTGCTTCGATCAAACAAATCATTATGTAACTTCAAAACGTTTCCAATTTAATTTTAATGAATGCTGAAAACCTAAGGATTGATCCTTAGGTGTATTATTCGTAAACACGACAGTTCAAACTTAAAGATTTACTTAACGCAAATACTTAAAATCTGCTAGTCAAGGCTTTAAGAAACTACTTCTGCCTACTGTCACGTGATCTGCCGGCTATGGTGTGGCAACCACTACCAATGCGCAGCCTGTTCACTAAATATACAATAGACGAAGATATCTACTCACCTGCGAATGAACCATAGCCCACTAGAAAGAACAGGCCCTGAAACGAACGGTCACGTGACCAATTTAGTCCGAATTTTCAGCTTATTATTTGTTTACTACTGCAAGCAAATGATATTTATAAGTGCTACAGATATAGTAATCTAAACCCTACACAAAATTTTATATTACACCCACTTACCTTTTTTCATGAAAGTGGCACAAGAACACAGCAGTTTTGACTGGAAAACATAATGCAATAAGGGTTTTTAAGAGACTTTAATCACAAGAATAATAACTGTATTCACTTGCGGTAAAAACTTAGAGAAATTTCACAAAATTGAGATCATTTTGGTCACATGGCAACGGTTCGTTTCAGGGCCTCCTCTTTCCAGTGGGCTATGCGAATGAACACAATGTGGTAATGTTTCCATTTACTCTTTTTCAATGATGTAAAGTGAGTTAAACAGGAAGATTCCCATATTTATAAAAAATAAGAAACCATTACTTTTGTTTTTTTCTTATTTATACTGAGTTTGAATTTCTAACAAACTTCATACATCCGGGAACCTATAATCTGCAACTCAATTTTACTTTCTTCCAACAGGACTGTGTCATCAACATTCAACAATCTGTACACATGGATATTACCAAGACATAAACCAGTATTATACGTTTTGGTGTCACGCATGCACCCATCCGTAAATATGTTCGACTTTCAACGAAGAATTCACTCTCTTACTAATTTCTTCTGTCTGTCAAACATTTTTCTAAACACAAAAAAAAACATTCACCTTATCAATCACTGTGCTATTTAGACGTACCTTGCATTCAGTAGTAAGAGTTCTTTGTTGAAAAACCATAACTTTGGTTTTTTCCCTTATTTATACTCAGTTAGAATTTCATACGAAATTCGTACATCCGAGACAACGTACTCTGCACCTCACTGTTGCACTCTACCAACCGGACTGACTCTGTCAAAAGCATACAATACAGCAATCTACATAAACTAGCATCGTCCATTTTGGTATCACTCATGCACACATCAATAAATATGTTAAACATCCATGGTGACATACACAACATTGCCTAATTCCTGCACCAATAGAAAACCATTTTGACAAAACACCATTCAGTCGTACCCATGCACTACTGCCAGCATATATGGCTCATTCACTATTAAGTAGATTACCACTAAAACCATATTTATTCATTGTCGTCCACAGAAGCATCCCCTTTACTCGGTCATAAACTTCCTCTAAATCTATGAAGACAGCAAGTCCGTCACTAAACGGGCTTCGAGCAAGAACAATTCGGTGATTGTCCTGCAGGCGTTAAAACAGCCAACCGGCAGGCCGCACGGCTGATCTCTGCAGCTTTTACCAAGCAAAAACCACTCAGAAGATCCCACACTTTATCTGGTGTAAAACATTCTACCTTATCAGTAATGATCTTTTCAAACACTTTGCCTGGCACACTCAGTAACATAATACCACAATAGTCCTTGTAGTCAGTCTGATCACCTTTTCCCTCATACAAGGGAACAATGATAGTATCCTTCCCATCCTGAGGGATCATTTCTAACTCCCAAGACAACAGGCATATTTCAGTTAACCGAGCAATTACAGAGACATCGCCGTATTCATTTGGTATTTCCACATAGCCAGATGAGGTTAATTTTTGTCAACCCCTAAGAAATTCTGTTTCCTTATGAAGAATAGAAATTCAAAGTGAAAATCCTCCTAATACGTGGCGTCAATGAATAAACAAAGACATCGCTCTTTCCACGTGTTTAGCAACACATAGAAACCGAAAAATTTATCTCCATTTATCTCCTTTACTTTAGTATCACAATATTTATGTTGCTATGTGTTGCTAAAAACGTGGAAAGAGTGATGTCTTTGTTTATTGAATAGAAATTCAGTAAGCACATCATTAAGTTATTTTTTCATGAAATCTTTACTTCGAAAGCAGATTTATCTTATTTATTTCACATATACGGGGGGGCGGTTTAAATTGAATCTAAAGGTTTATTTCATCAATGAGTAAGCAGAAGTATAAACTAATCTTAATTAATAAATAGCCTTTGCTTTCACTGTTCATTTTGTACAGTGAAAGCAAGGTATTTAATTTATGTCTGAGTTTCATGTGCAAACAATATTGTTTATCACTATATAGTTTTAGAATTTAATTTTAAATACTAATTTCCGAGTTTTCGCCGTAGTCTCCAGAAATTATCTTTTTACATGTTTCACGCTCTTCCGAATGGGAACAAACGTAAAATAAAGATTTGTGTGCTTTAAGTGAACCAATTAATCAGGGATTTTGTTTTAAATTAAAACTATTTTCTTCGCCGGAATCAAGTACAAAATTCTGTGAAAAACTCCTGTCTTCAATTAGGGCGCCACCTGCGATCGCTGGTCAAGTCCAACCAGTTGGTCTGTGCAGTTGGAATAATCTTACTTCTGTTCGGCGCAAGACAATGCAGTGAAAGCAGAAAAATATCCAGAAACTGCTTCAATCACGAAGCACTATCGAATATGCTTATTCCTTTATCATGTGCTACTGAACGATCAAACAGGTTTTTCACATTAGTGGAGAGTGCTAATAGGGTGAATATTCATTTCCTAGTTATTTTGTTCTTGTAACGTTTTTCAATGGAGATCGTATTTCAATAATTTTCCGTCATATATCAAAGAAACTCACTACGCCTGATCCGTAGTAGCATGCTGTTTAGGTAAAGTAGAAAACCTAATGTACAGAAATGGTTTACATTAATTTTCCCTAAGATTGAGTTGTAAAACAACGAAGTACCGACATGCGGATGTTAATTTTGAAATAAAAAACGCAAGAATTCAATCTAAATATTTTACTTACGATAGTTATGTTTTGATAACAGTCTTCAATTACTTGTTGGTTTAAAGGATTTGGTCGCCCGTACGAAATTCAACAGAATCTTGACAGACAGGAATAGACGTGACGCCGTAGGTACAACAGTGTTCAGATAGGAAAGCTTTAAAGCAAAAATAATGAAGAATGAGAGGTAGCGGTTATGCATTGCCTTAGGCTAAAATGCTAAGCCTGTTGAAAAGCTGATTTTCGCACTTTCAACATGAGGATTTTGTAAAGTTCAGTTAATTTTCAGTTCGACGTTACTGCTGTTATGACTGTACATGTCAGTAGATGGCCTTCTGCAATAAATTTAATTTATTTCAAAGTAGTGATAGGCGTCTTACTGTATTTTATTACAATACAGTTACTTGTTATTTAGTGGGTATAATACTTTTTTCAATATATATTCCTATTGCTCTTGTATATAACTTGTCTTAGATTAGATTTTTCAATTATGTAAGGGCTGCTATGCACTTAATGGATTTGGTGGTTTATTTATATTGTATTACTTTATAAGGGCCAAGCGGTATTGCATATTTTGCATTACATTAACTTTACTTTAGAGTTTTCCATGAGTTCTTTTTATATAATTTTTTTGCTTTACACTATTTTTGCATTACACTATTTTTGTTTTACGTTTTGCATGGCGTTCGTATAAAAGATGTGTGGTATTACACTATTTTTTTTTTCTACGTTAATTTAGATTTTCCGTTAATCTTTGTAATTACAGTTCTCGGAAACTATGATCTCTCTGTAATTACAGAGGAAATATGTTGCCGTGAATGCTATACTATCTAGAAAACAGAAGAAGTTGCCTGAAATCATTACAGTAATTGAATATCGTGTGTGGATACAGAGAAAACAGGCTGGAATTATCAAAATAATAGAATATTCTGATCTCTCTGTGAATACAGAGCAAAAAGAAGAAATAATCAAAGTTATAGAGATGTTACAGTGGACACCCCCCCCCATCCTAAAACCTGAAGAAAACTTTAAAATTTGTCCGCCATGTCGCGTATTGTATGAGGCAGCTAGGAATCACAGTTCGGCAGGCTCACATGTTCTTTTACAGTTCAGTTTTTTTTATTTATTTCTCATTTACGTTGTTTTTTCTTTCGGATGTTCTCTAAATTAATTAACAAAATTGCGGGATAATTGGGAAGTCGCTCCAATGCTCTTGAAGGCAAGAAACGCAATATTTTTGCCATTTTGAATTGTTTCTACCTGTGGGAAAAGGTAGCACTCAATGGTTACTCTGGAAATTGATAAGAGCAAAGCGATAGGCACAGAAGAGGACTTCTGGATTTCTTGAGGAGGGGCCGATGTTACGACCCACCCCCGCCATTAATTTAGTAATTAATGGGCGTGGTTGATGTGTGAAATTAATTAAGTATTAATTATGTTCGAGGCTTGATTGGAGTTTAAAAGTGTAAACAGCAGATAAAGTTTTATCTGGGGGTTTGGAAAGAAAAGAGGCGAAGAATTCTCTCTCTGGCTGGGTGGTCTCAGAATAGCTCTGTTAGGTCATAAATATCAGGGCGCAGCTGACGGGAAACTAAGCAACACGGAATGGTACCTTTCGAAGAGGGGTCCACTTCAGTAAATGAATGAAGATGGGGACAAAAGGTTTAGCGAATAATCGTAAATTCGTCGATTGTTTGGGGCATTTTCGAGAACAATTGCTCTCTGTGTGGTCCGTGCAGAAAAATAAGAGTTCGCACTTGGCATGAAAATAAGGAAGAAAGTTTAGTTGTCTGTGCACTCTCCGATGTGAAAGGCTGGATGCCTTGGATCTGCAAAAAAATGAATTGGGAAAAATGAAGCAGCAAACCTCCCCGCATTTGGTAAGAAATGGAGACAACTCGAGGCAGCTGGAGATGCCAGTTTGCCATAAAGACAGCAGAATGCCTAAATCCGCGGGATAAAGCAGAAATTTCTAGGCTGGAGCGTTATGGAAACCAGCGACTGTTTGGCCTAATGAAAGCCAAGTTACAGGGGAATTAAGAAGTCTGCGAGTGGACAGTGGTCATTCCAATGAGAAGCGAAGCCAAGCAAAGTCGGGTTCGGATGCCAACCACTGCAGTGTGGAATCGTCACCCCCATTCATCCCCTACTGTGGAGGAAGTGAAGAGATGCGCTTGTCTTACGGGGCGAAGCGAGGCCCCATGTGTGCGTGTGTGTGGTCACGTAAGCAGCGAAGCCACTACGTGTAAGTGCGACGGGATAAAAACATGGCGAAAGAAAAATATGAGCGTAAGAGCGGTGGCTTCGATACCTAACAAATATACAGGTGAAATGTTGAGTTGCCGATATACGCTTAAGGTAAAAGCACGACTGATTTCGCTCGGCCGAGAAAATTAATCTCAGGGCTGGCGGTCGCAACTCGATAAAAAATGGAAACAAAACCTGCGAGAGGCATATTTGAACTGCGTACTCAGACAGGGTAGATGTTATGCTAACGGAAAGGAACTGACTGAATTGGGAATGAACGGTCAAAAAGGACGGAAGGTAGCGACGGACGGAATCTACTATAGCAGCAGCGGAATTGAGAGGGGCTATTTTGTTTAACGGCCACCTTTAAATCTTCACAAGAGTGGATCCGTGTATACTCGCATCAGCGCAACAAAGTGCGGCGTGATATCACCATTTTAATTGTGTGCTTCATTTACATCAAGCGTCAAAGTGAAGTGTTGAATCATCGGTGCTGCCACATGGTGCAAGTGTCTGTGTGTGTGTGCGCGTTTTTTTTTGTCGTGTGATATTATGTGATGCACACTGGATTTGCACAGCAAAGTCACGAAACTGTAAGTAGATGAATATTTCCTTTTTCTTTCTTCGCACATCTGCGAACTTGTGCCATCCCGACACCCAAAGCTGCATGGACATAGATGCAGTAATGCTGAGTGACTGAACCTCAGAGGAAATACCTGCACATACAGATTTCAATTTCTTACAGGGCCCATTTCCTGATTATTTTTTTTACATGAATAAGGGAGAGGGTGTGGCCACAAATTCCGCTGGGCGGGACAGTTTCTTTTAACTTTGGTTCAGGGCCAAAGCGAGCGGGGAAGGGATCTGCATGTGCATGCTTATTAGATTTAGTTAATTAACTTTGGCAGTATTTCGCACCTATAATCTTATACCGCAAATTAACGTGCTTGTGTATTTTGTGTCGCGAGTATTTTTAATGTGATCGTTTGCATATAATTTTTTTTCATTCTCTAAGCAATTGTATATGAATATCACCTGCAGCTCTATTTAGTGTGTAAACGAGTAGTATCTCTTGTTCAGATAGTCCGGTGGAGACTCAGTCGGCTGCGTTATCCGACAGTAAAGTGTGACACCGTATGCTGCCCACATATGAGGGGCAATTGTCTATACGCCCAGAGAGCGCCGTATCTGTTTAAATCTCGCAGAACGTTATTAAATGTTGTGTTGTCTATTTGAGAATCATGTGTTATTCGCGAAAGTGAGTGTTGTTCTGGCTGGTTGGGGATTGAATGTACCGGAGTAAGATCCGGACCACTACACTCAGTCACGAATTGGTGATTGCGGGTGAACCTCATCACAACTCTGATCCCAAAGTATCATTTTTTTTAGATTATTTTATTTTTTATTTGTTGTTGTTATTTTGTTCACAAGGTGGATTCACCCAAGCCTTATGCTTCGGGTCATTCTTCAACTTTTCATGTTTTATGTTCTGGTGTGAATCTTTGAGTGCAGCAGTGCACCTGAGATTCTCACCTGGTGCCGCGGCCAACTAAATTGTACTTCAGGTCTCAAGCACCGTTACCGGCAGACTCGGCAGGAACACTGCTAGTGCCGTGTAACAGAGACTATGATCTCCCACTTCATAGCGGTACTTTGCAAAATAAAAGTAATACTTATTGTAGCCAAATTACATTTTGTGTGTTAGTCCACGACTAGAGACAGAGACAAAACTAATTCAGGAACATCCACTCCGTTATCTCTTTCGCCAAAGCGCAAGCCACCAATTGGTGTGCGTGACGTGTAATGATGAAATGCAGTAGTTTGTTTGCCACGTTCGATGGGGTTTAGTGCTGTTAGTCCTAGCAAAGTATCATGTGTACGTTCGATGGATATAAAAATATGTGTATTGAAGTACCAGGTACTACTATGAGTTTAATACATAGTCAATTTTATTGATGTTCGTACTAGCAACTGTGTGTGCAAATATTCCATTTAAATGCACGTTTGAAATGCGTGCGTGACTTTTCATACACATCGAGAATACCGTCTCAATTTTTGCAGATTGTTGTCTTGGATATCTTTAGCCGCTATATAGTGCTTTTTTTTTCAATAAGACTTGTTAATCGTAGTGTTTGTTCACGTTTGAGATTGTGGCTTTGCACGTGTCATTATTCTATGTATACATTACCACCTGTAGCGTAATATATTTAGTCGATAAATGTGTACTTTAGCGTCCTAAATTATTTCGTCGGAACATTTGAACTGTGTGAGGAAAGCGCAAAGTACAATTTTTTAACATGCAAAATCATGGGTAAAGGTGAAAAAATATAGTATTTGTAGATAAAAAGAAATAGTTGTTCCGAAGTATTAACCTGCGAGTACGATGGTTTGAAAGAGTACGTGCGGTAGGCCTAGGCGACGGCGTCAACGTGCAATCCGGTGAATGGAAGCTTCGTTGAGAAGGGCAAGTAATGGGCGGAAGAATACATAAGGAAGCGATTGAGCAGCACGTAGTCATCGAAGCGTCTTGTGGGAATACGCGGAAGGCAAGAGGTCGGTTTTACTCGGCATTGTAAGTAGTTCTTTTTTAAAGGGTAATTTTGAGAAAGCGTAAGTACACAATCGTCAGTCTGCACACTTCACTTTGGATTGCATCAGTGCTTAAAATTTTATCCGGCATAATACAAGAAGCTGTAGGCCTCCCATAGTACAATATCTGAATTGAAGAAAATCGTTTATTTTGAAAAATGTCCGTTTCACGAGGAAACAATGTACGATGTACAGAATAACAGCAGAACTACAAATGATGGTCTTGAAGAAATCACCTACCCCTGCACGTCTTCTAAACCATAACCAAAACTTTGGGTTCAACCAGAAACAAGACATCTTCCTCAAAACTTCTGTCGTACATAAATTAATTTACATTTCCTATTTTCTTTCCATTCGGCGACATTGTGAAACCAATAATAACGACATTCCGCACCTATCTTTATAAAAAAAAACATATTTGAACTACTTGTACTTGCGCACGATTACACGACGCATCACACTCTTCCGAAAAATACACTCCACTCCTGTTGTATTCTTCCGCTCATTCACTAGCAACTCGCACTCCGTTCCGATGCACGGAACCTTTACGTATTGGCCGTTAGCATCACTTCAGCCTCCCACACCAACTGCTGCAAACCTTCGTACTCACAGGCTAATACTTCGGAAAAATGATTTCCTTTTATCTACAAATACTATGTTTTTACACATTTCCCCATTATTTTGTATACTTAAAATATTGTACGTCGCACACAGTTACATTTTTCCGACGAAATAATTTAGGACGCTAAATTACATATTTACCGAAGTATTACCTGTATTAGTAACACTAATTGAATACTTACCTGCATGGGAATTTTCATCAGAGACAGGGGCAAGTTTATCCGAATAGAACTTTCTCAAATTTGTGAACAGACTTTGTTGTACTCCAAAGTTACCTCACAGTAGTTGCATGTCAATCTCTTTGCAATACGAGGTTCAGGTATAATGGAAACATCAGGACGAATTTTTTTAGCATGCTTGTTTTAGTTCTTTTTCTGCTCGAATGAAGCAGCACAAATTGAACAGCTGAATTCGTTCACAGTATTCATGGTCACCGCCAAATATCAAAATGAAGCCCGCTAAATATCAATCAAAACAAGCATTCGCAATAACAATTGTACCCGCCAAAAATGCACTATTGCTCTGTCTGCTGTGTTTCCATCATCACACATCACGCACGGCAATTGGTGGCTTGTGTTTTGGCTCCTGGCCAATGAGATAACGGAGTGGATGCTCCTGAATTTGTTCTGTCTCTGTCTCCAGACGCTAGTAGCTCCAAGTATGTGCTTGAGATGCCCATGGAGTATCACCGACACAGGATGCAAATCAGTGATGATTCCTCCGTATAGGTAGGACGAGAGTGTTATCCTACACTTTTATTTTAGATAATTGCACTCATAAGGAAATATTTGAAAAGATGCCTCTGATAATCATTGATAAACGCACTAAAATTAAAGTACAACTGTATGATCCCCGAGGCGTACAAAGCGTTGCGTCATGGCCGTATCTGGGAACTATATAATGAAAGAGTGAGTGAGTATTTCCATCAACAGTCCTCGTTTATCTGCTTGCTGTCCATTGAATGCACAGGTGGCTGGGCCGAGAGTACAGAGAGTAGAAGTTCGCAGATCTAATCGGCGTGCTGAGAACATCTCTGGTCATCCTGCTAGCTGCTACATATCGCTTACTCTCGTTTCAATGTTCCATGGCCCTGTCCTGGAAGACACGGCAACATGCTGCTGTCACGTGACGCCTAATGACCAACGCAGAGCTCAAATCTACTGCACCTTGAAATCTCAAGGGAGAGAGCTCTGTGATGAAAATAAAGTGTTCGCGTTCAGCTAAATTTTTTGAAGTTTTGTCGTGTGTTTTATCTGGTGTTTTAATTTCTATTCTGTACATTTCATGTTGTTCTCTGGTGCATGATCCAAAAGAATGGCAAGTAGTCCCTCTCCACTAGTTCAAAATACAAGTCGATGTAAGTTTTTATTAACCTTTCCAAAAGCCATTTAGCGCATTCAGTCATAGCGAGAAAGAACTTGTATCAAAGGAAGGACCTACTCCTTCGCTACTTAATTTAATCCAGCTTGAAAAGACGGGAGAAAAACTAGTAAAGCAGTTTTTAGCCTGCAAATATACTCAAATAGGGTGTCCCTGTTTGTGAGTAAGAAACTAAACAAATGATGTTCTTGGCCGTTTTTATTTTTTGTACGAAAGAACGTTTGGAACAGTGAAGTAACCGTTCACCTAAATAATTTAGGGAATGTCTTAAGAAATCGAACCAATCAAACAATTTAGGGAAGATTTTAAGAAACTAAGATAATTTTTTCAGCTCAAGTCGCAGGAAAAAGAAGGTAGAGGAAGGTCAAAGTAATCATAGGAGGACCAGATTCATAAATGTCTGCTTGAGAAAACGATTATGAGTATGAAGTACAAAAGGTCTTGTGTCCATAGTGTGATGGATGTTAATGAAGCTCGAGCAGTGTGCATAGATCGTTGTAAATGGAGACATTTGATACACCAACGGTAACTAAATTCTAGTTCTATGAGTTAAATGTTTTCTTGGCAGGTGATCTTTCTTTGACGAACTAACTTCTGAATCTCAGAGATCAGCATAATGATATGTATGTATGTTTATTTAAAAAAACGAACTCAACAAACTAAAGAACACATCGCCGCAGCAATTTTTCTCAAAGAATTTGACAAATCTGAAACAAGAAAAGAGTTCTTTCTAAGTAAAACCTATAAAGGAAATATAGAAAACACAATGTCATGATGAAAAGAAATCAGTACGCAATGACGTGTTTAATAGGAGCAAACAGGGGCGACTGCTAGTTTTAATGGCGTGTATGATGTAAAGGGACGGAGCGCGGGAAGTAAGCCTTGTAGAAGGATATATGAAAATCTTAAAAAATAAATATTGTATCCTAAAGCTAAACGCATAGAAAAAAACCCACTAAAATAAATAACGACAAAACAATAAAAAGTAATCAAAGTGTACCTTACTTAATGTTCAATGCAGATAAGCTCCTCTCTGCTAAGGCATTTGGACCGGTAATGGTCAGAATCAAGTTCAATCATCTTGACAGTTGCGGTAGAGTCGCACCAAGACCTTTTGACCCTAAGTAGTGGGTCAGTGTCACGTATTGTTTTATAACTTTCTTTATTGGCAGTGATTTTCGCTTCATTGTTACCACAGAAACGTAGTTCTTGAAGTGATAATAGACATGGTTTCGTCTATTCAAGAGTTCTTTATCATGACATTGTGTTTTTCGCAAATTTGTTGATAGGCTTTGCTTAGATAGGAATCTTCTCTTGTTTCTGATTTTTCAAATACTTTAAGAGAAATGTCTTCTTTAGTTTGTTGATGACGTTTTTATAAAACATTCCCCTAAATTGTTTAATTCCATATGTTCTTTACTGTTCCAAACATGATTTGGTACATTAAGTAAACACGGCCAACAACATCTTTAGTTTATTTTCTTACACCCACAGAGTCCGCCTATTTAAGAATAATTGAAGGATAAAAAACTCAGTTTTACTTACTTACCTCTCGTTTTTTGAAACTGGATCAAGATAGGTAGCGAAGGAATCCGTCGCGCTTTTGATACAAGTTCTTTCCCGCTATTGCTGAGTGTGCTGAATGGCTTTCAGGTGTCACAAGAAGGTAAGCATTCCGTATTCGGCACACAAGCTAGTTTTGTAAAGCTACTGTAGATGGCGTCACGTTATCGTTGCATCGTTTAGCTGTTCGTTACGTTGTAAAAGTGCCGTTAAATCTTTTGCATTGAGCCACCGCACACCCCCCACACTAGTTCTGCAAAACGACAATACATGGCGATACGACAGCAGCTGTACTTCCGCTTCGTCTTCTTCCACAGACAACAGGCAGAAATAACTTACGAGAACACAAGAAATAACTTCGTCACTAAAAATTCGGAGCTACAAGAGGTTGTACGTAAAAGTGCGAGAAGAGAGGAGGGGTGATTTTTAAATTAGGGCAGAGGAGTGACGGCTAGCTAGCGTTGCGCCATCTATCATCGTTTTGGAAAATAGCTTGGGGGCCGAATGTGGACATTTAGCCTGAAATCTTCCAGCAGAACGATTAATGAGTAGGAAACCGGTGGTGATCAATGGAAGTTAGGGGTAAGAACGCTTAGTGGTATACAAAAATATTTTATGTGAAACTACAGAATCCTTTGCAAAAATGTTATCTTGGAAGCACTTCCGAAGTGCGACGTGTATCCTTCCGCAGCATTTGCCGGCGCCTTTGTTTGAGATCGTGGCTTTTGGGAGTTCGATCTCGCATTGTTACCATTGAGATGAGTTATATCCTCAGTATTGTCTTTCTTTTACCCTGCCAGACGCAGGAGGCCACATTTGCTTCGTATGCAAATATAGCCTCCTGAGTCTGGCAGGGACTCTCGCAAAGAAGTCATGGCTCTCGCAAAGGAGTAAAACCACCTATGTGTAAAAGTATGTTATCGAAATACGAGTAATGTATATTTTTCACTACGACAATATCGTGCCAATAAGTCATTCATTGGACCATTGGGCGAATGTGTAACTTTTCGAGGGTGTCGCAGATCTGAGTGTGCTCACCGGATATTGCTCCTTGCGATTTCTAACTTTGGCGAAACCTTAAAGACAGAGTTTATTGGCGAGGCATACGCTTCCCCTCAGATCTGAAAACTAGTATCAGATGTGAAATGGTCATCATTGACTGCCATATGCTGCGAGAAACGGGGTCACCTCCCGTTCTTCGTTTTCAGCTAATTATATTTTCTGATGACGAGCATTTGTTGACCTCAAACGTTTGCCCTTTAAATAGTAAATGCATGTGCGTATCTGTTCTTTTCTTGCGAATCCAGTGCAGTGGTTCCCCTCGCGGCAAAACTTGTAACTAATTTTTATTCCGTTTTTCCCAGCTGTCAATAAAGAACCTCTGAAGTTTCATCGCGATATTTCCATTTCTCGGTTTTTAGACACCCTAAAATAGGGATGCTTAATTTTTAACCACTCGGCATATTAAGAATTTATTGAACAGAACATTTAAGTAGCTGTTAAAGTATAATCGTTAATACTCCATTACTCGCCGTTCACGAGCGGCGATCGTATACACCAGTGTTCCAAATGGTTTACGAGTCTTTATTGGGGAGAGGGGGTTCAATGACCATTGATCTCCGTGAGGAACTCAGTGGGCTACAAGCAGTCGCCCGTCCCTAATTTAGGGCTACTGGTTCCAGGGAAAGGAGAAGGCCAGTGCTGAAGACAAACATAACATCTTTGCCTCACCAGCATTCGATTCGTGACCCATCTTGGACGAATGGTCAGAAGCCAGCGTGTAAACCAATGCGCCACGGGAACGCAGTCTTTTTGTAAGACCTTCACTTCACCAACAATTCTTTGGTTACTGAACCTGAGATTTGCGCAAGAAATCTGGGTTGTTCCTGGACATTTGAAAACCTTTCGTTTTAACAGGGAGCAGTACACGAAACCATTGGATAGGCTCTGAAGTGGGGAGGGATGGTAAACTTAAATACTTGCACACATCGTGTGAATCAGTTGAAACGACACAGTATGGTTTCACAACGACACATCTAACATGCGCCTTGAATGTAGCACAAGGAGCCGGACTCTGAGTCTTTCCCAATGCCGGGAGAAAATTGGCTGTACAAAGCTGTTGCTATGACGAGTAAAAAGTTTGTTCATTTTTGTATCTGCACACAGTGTTTGACGTCCATTCTTGTACTGACTTCGCGATCAGAGTTGACTGGGTATGACTTGAACAAGCATGTCTGATGATGGATGAGCCGTAGTGCTTTTCAGGTGAGCAGAAGGCGAAGTCATCCAGAAAGTGCATTTAGAGGGCTCCAACGCTATTATTAAATAAAACGATTAAATGTGGCAGCACCAAGAGAAATTTGTGCAGTTGAAGACGAATAAGCTGTGAAGAGAAGTACTACATGAAATCGGCCAATGGGGTTTCAACGCCGATGACACAAATCTAGAAATCAAGCCAAAGTGAGGACGTCTAGAGAGCACCACCTCTGAGAAACAGTCGAATCTGTGACAGCGATTGCAAGACGCGGTGGTGTCGTCCTAATTTACCACTGTTCGTTTACTTATTGAGT
Source organism: Macrothele yani (assembly GCA_039090855.1). Lineage (NCBI taxonomy): Eukaryota > Metazoa > Arthropoda > Arachnida > Araneae > Macrothelidae > Macrothele > Macrothele yani. Next base: position 56,470,564 of record CM077031.1, read on the forward strand.
TTGGTTTCACTTCCAGGTTCTATAAAATGTTTCCGCATGAATTTACTCGTCAGCGTGCAAAACAACGTGTCTCTCTATGTTGCAAATTGTATTCAAATTCACAAGGGGGCAGTCTTTGAAGTTTTATTATCACAGATGATTAAAATTAAGTTATCCTTTGTTATTCTACCACTGGTATCCAGTTGCTGAAATCACACTAGGAAACAGCCTGTGTTGCAAAGAGGACAACTTGGGAGGAAAGTCATTCTGAGAATTTGATGGAATTGTTAGGGTCCTGTGCACTGGGAATTCGGGACAGATCGTAAGGCTTTGGACGGGAATTATGCAGATAAACTGCAGCCGGCTCTGATGCTCTGTACCAACGCTCTCTAGCGCCCATAAACAGAATGTGAGTGTTGCTGCAAGTGGATAAGGCGTTAAGTAACACTTTCAGATTTAATCGCGGAAAACTACATGAATAGGGAGCCGTTGATATTTTGCTCCGCTTCTAAACAGTCATACCCTTTCTCGATCCGATAGTTACCTATTTCATGTCTTACCCATTTCGTACAAGAACGACACTTCGTTTTGTACGTGGATGTGGAATCTGGCATCAGAGAGATTGTGACTCTGTAACGCCAATTCTGATTTAACTTTCACCGTGTGTCGCTTCATTCTTCTGCAAACTCGGTTTATTCTGTTTAAACCTTTTCTGTCCGAACAACATATTTTCTTATTCAATGAATTTAGCTACGGGAACAAGCTGAAATCAGATAAAATTGGAATTACCTAAGAGTCTGGAAACATAAGAGCACGGGTGCTCAATGCTTAGCAGGCACTTTGCTTTGGACTAAGTATGCATTCTTGTTTTGGACTGCGTGTATTATTCTTTTCAACTGTGTGTTATTTTGTTATTTTGTAGATGAGCTCAGACGGCTATCTAGTCTTCGACTGAGCTAAGGCGATTTGTGTAAAGAAGAAGCGATATTTATGAGAAGCTAAATATTGTTATCTCTTCAGCGTATAATTTGATGATAATTACCAAACGTTCTGACGTTCTGTAAGACTGCTGAATGAAAAAAATGATTTCAGCATTTTATTACAAAAGTGTTTTGATTATGCATACTTAAGTATTCAACTATTATGCCTGCTTTTGGAACAAGTACCAATTAGTTATAACGTTACACTTTAAATCTGCAGTAGAGCTTTAAGTGAAGCTGAAGTTAAGGTGAAAATAATAATGGCGACAATGTCTTAAAAGTTGACAATGCGCCAAGGCACAGGTGCAATGGTTCGCAAGAATGGTTTGAGGGACACACTTTCAGCGTATCGATTAACCTCCGAACTTCCACGAGATCCATCCCATAGGGCATTATGGGACACTGTGGTACTGCATATCAGGCGCCTGGATACACCAATGATCTCTATTCATTCATTGAAGGCCTCATTACACACAGCTTGGGTAGCCATTCCTCCCAACTGCTTCCGGCATCTTATTGAATCGATGCCACATGAGTCAAAGGAGGATCTACGAAGTATTGGGTTGTCGGAAAAGTCATGACGTATTTTGGAACCCGATGGCGGTTGAACGGTTTTGCTAGTACTAGAGGCATTCGACATTAGCCAGTTTTAGCTGCAGTCTAAAAGCAATAGTGGACGATTTGGTTGATTTGCGGAGATTTGACATCAAGTTGAAGATGGAAGACCAAACTGTGCATTTTTGCCAAATTTTACTGTTTTACTTCCGTAAAGGGAAGACCGCGCGTCAAGCTTGTGAAAAGTGGCGTAAAGTGTACGGTGATAAAGCTCTACAAGAACGTCCGTGCCAGCGGTGGTTCGCAAGATTCCGTGCTGGTGATTTTGATCTCAACGATGCTCCTCGGTCCGGGAGGCCAACCGAGGTTGATGACGACCAAATCAAGGCATTGATCGCGTCAAACCCATGTTACACGACACGAGAGATTGCAGACACATTGTACATCCATCATTCAAGCGTTCACGACCACCTGAAGAAGCTGGGATACGTAAGCGAGCTCGATGTGTTGTTCCTCGTGAACTCAAGGGAGCTCAATTGACGGCGCGTGTAAACATCTGCGATATGCTCATTAAACGTGAGGAAAACGATCCTTTTTTAAAGCGACTGATAACTGGTGACGAAAAATGGATGGTGTACAACAATGTGATACGCAAAATGTCCTAGTCACGACGTACTGCTTCGCCTCAAACGACATCCAAAGCAGACATTCATCAGCGGAAGGTTCTGGTCTCAGTGTGGTGGGTTTTTTAAAGGTGTCGTGTTTTTCGAGCTCCTGCCACGGAACCAAACAATCAATTCGAAGGTGTAATGTCGGCAATTGGACAGTTTGAACGAATCCATCATCAAGAAACGTCCAGAGCTCGTTCATCGTAAAGGTGTTGTGTTCCATCACGACAACGCGAGACCACACACAAGTTTGATCACCCGCCAAAAATTATTGCAGCTTATGTGGGATATGTTGCCACACCCAACATACTCGCCTGACTTGCGCCGTCAGACTTCCACTTGTTTCGCTCTCTTTAACAGCCTTTGCGTGGTATAACGTTTATTTCAGATGAGGCTGTAGACCAGCACCGTGTACAGTTTTTCGCCACCAAAGACAGGTCCTTCTATGAAAGAGGTATTCTGCAGCTCACTGAAAGATGGCAAAAGGCTATCGAACAAAACAGACATTATATCATTGATTGATAATTGTTCTTTCTATGAATAAATGACATTTGCAAAACATGGCTAAAATACGTCATGACTTTTCCGACAACCCAATATTAGGTAGGTGGTCATAATTCAGTAATTACTCAGTGTATATCTCGTAGTTGTTCACAGAGAGTCACGATGGAAAACGTAAACGAGTTCGTCAAGAAGTAGCACTTCGGAAATATGGCACGAACGTCTAAAATATGAAACACAAAAACAGTGATGAGTATTCATTCATTTTAACAGAGCCACGTGATTAGTGTTCCCAGGAAAAATCTACTGAAAGCAGTAGTCAGGTATCTTTAAATATACACCTTTGACGAAGTTAATGTATTACTTGAAGTAAACTCAAATTAAAGAAACTTCAAATGACGCCAGTTCTTCACACAACAATTTTAAGCGCTTAACCACAGATTAATAATAACATCCTGGTCTTGAGCTTCATGAAATAAATCATTAGAATTATTTCGATTCTGAGAATGATGACATTTTTCCAAAAACAATCGAAATTGTCCCCGGTAGAACGTTGTATTCTCACTTACAAATGTCTTTAAACATACTTTTTACTGGACAGTTGCTATACCTTCTGCAATATATAAAATAACTCCTATACTCAAAAAACAGGATCATCGACATAATTAGTTGTAGTTCTTAGGGTTTCAGCAAATTAGTTGACAAAATACTGTACTCTATAACTGACAAATTACCTACTTCGGAAGAAAACTGCGTTCTTCGAACGCTCAGATTTCAAAGAAATAAGTGTAGATAGCAGCTCTTATGGAATTATTAAATGACGTTAAAAACCAAATGGTTTCAGCTGAACTAGCTAGCTCAGCGGGTATAATTTCTTATGTGAGGGATCTGATTGAGTAACTCATAACCTGCTTAAAATTGTGTAGGTAATTAACGATCAAGGTGCTTTCCGAAATTATTTCAGTTTGCAGAAAAATATTTCTTTTAAAACCAAAATGAAAGTCGGCAAGTCTGTGTAATTTACGAATGTCTATCAGTTCATGTATTATCATTGAACAGGAGTTCAAATCGGTGGATTGACACCGTTTTCACGAGCCGAAGTTTTAAGGTGTTTATCTCTAGAAAACCTCTGAACACTTAAAACCCGGAGGAAGTCTAGAAATTTCTAGCTTATGTCAGTACATCACAAAAAAAATTAAAAGCAGCAGAACAGAACGATGCTTCCAAATTGTAAGAGCTCTTACAATGTGGAAATCCTATATATTGGTAATTTACTAAAGGCCACTCGAAATCTTACACGTTAGACTTTTACGAGGAAACCCATTTTTGCCCTCCGCCTGACAAACAATAAGTCTTATACGTCAGGTTTACGTTACCTGCATATGTTTCAGGAACTCACGGATATGCAGCGAGTTCCTTTTCTGGAGGACAAATATCAGCCTTAGATTCTGGGGCATATGAGGTTTTTAATTTTTTGTTATGCACAGTTGTTAAAATAAATTACTGAAACATTTTGACACGCAAGCAATCAATTTATGAAAATAAAAAAATAAAGCAACGTTGAAATTCAAAAGTTTTCCTGATACTGTATTGTATTTTATCTAAGATTTCTTTAACTTTCAAGAAATAAAACAATGGGATAACCAGTTTTACTTTCTCCGGATGAGGAAGTTGTCACAATTTGATATTTAATATTTGATTTTAATTATTTTTCATATCTTTATTTGTACTTGGTACAGTCAAATAAAACATGGTGGACGATCGTCTTTCGGAGGTGCTGTATTTTATTGAAATGCGCAGTCTGTCTGCATAGGACGATTAATACCACGTATTGTGTCACACACACACGCACGCACACACAGTCATTTCGTAAAATGCTCTGTGTAGTTTCTACGTTGTTTTTTGGCTAAACAGCATGGCTACTTTAATTTACAGAGAGGACGAAAGATTTCGAATTACTCGACTTACCGCGGAGGGTGTGTTGCCTGTCGAAACCCATTGGCGAAATGTTGCTATTTATGACGATCATAGCCTTCGGACTAAAGACGGATCGGAAATTGGAATATCCTTATTTTGTCACGGGTACTGAAAAATCACAGTCACCGTTATAACCAGCCACAAAAAAGTAAGATTTCCAAATTCAGTTATTAGAATGTAACCGTGTTGCTGCGCCCGAGCAATTCTTGGGGTCAAAATTTCTGTTAATATGTCAAAGTTTCTGTTGCCATTTCTAAACAATTTGTTTCCTTTTCTGATGAAAGATTACAGGTGTTGCTAGTTATATGATCCTTCTTTTCCCCTACCCCTTTCCACAAGCATGCAATACATTTTCCTTTGACTTTCACTATTCGTCCGCTTGTAAACAACGAAGTCCAAGCGATGCGATCCAGAGTGTCTAAGATAAAAAGCTAGCGTTTTTTCGACCATGTATATCAAACTTTCGAAAGTTATATTTGGCATGGAATTTGACTGCACATTATGTGCTTATGAATGTTTTATATTTCATTCTCAGAAAGTAGGTAACCTTGAACCAAATAGTAAGACATTAAGGATGATTACTAAGTTAGAACCTTTTTACATGGTCATGACGATAGTGAAAGTAACAAAACTAGAGCAAATTTGTAAAGAAACTTACTTTTCCAAAAAGAGAAAAAAAGACATCGTTTCTTTCAATGTTTCTGTTAATATTTTTTGGGCTGACAAAAATTGTATGCAGCAAATGAAAGTATTGCGTGCCCCAACGACTTTCCGCTATGTTCCTGCTTCGTACCGTACCCGTCAAAACCTGTGACGTTGTCAATGTTTCAAGCAAAACGAAGACTCGTCGTGCAGTTTCAACTCCGTCAGTGCTGCCGTAAACAGTGATTTCGTCACTGTTACAAGAGATACGATTACGCACTTTCTCATTACAACTCCATCCGCTTGTCGTAAACAGTGATTTTGTCACTGTGACACACCGTCTTATTACAGCTCCATCCGCCTGTCTTAAACAGTGGTTTTGTCATTGTTAGCGGAATGTTTCCCTGAAATCAAGTTTGCCAGAGTCAAATATTTCTGTTTCTTTACTCTGACGGAAGAACTTCTACAGTGTTTTGTGTAACCCACTCTGGCCTTTGCCAAAGCATTTGTTTAGTTTGAGATAGTGGCTTTTGCAATTAAAACCACAGATTATAATTTTTGAGATGAGTAATATCCTCAGCTGTGTCATCCATTCTGTTTTTCCGTGTGGTGACACGTTTTAGGATACGACTAGGAAGCCAAAACATCCGAAGAAATGGTCAACCAAACCAACGAAAAAGGATATTGGCTAACGCCATACATTTTTCGAAATACAATTAAGTTTAGAAAGGTAGTCCAACTGCGCAATAAAAACCATCGTAACAATCCAAGACTCTTCGACTTTAAGAAGTTTGTTATTATTTCATTTGAAAACCGGCATGAGTGCTTCTGCATTTCGTTGTGGAACTATCTATATCGCGCAGTGGCAACAGAAAGTCACGATAGGAAAGGTATATAAACAAACAAGTCGAACTGTAGAAGTAGTTCCACTCTATGCAACGCTTTCGAAGATTTGGATGAATTTGATCGCTTGAATTGTTTGTTGTTCAAAGATATCTAACAACTATCGTTCCGTTGTTAGGATCCTGTGTGTCAACCGAGTTCATAAATGAACTAGCTGTGGTATCCTATCTCACGAATTTATCATCACTGCACTTTAACGTGTTCTTTATTCACATTCTCTTACATACGTGATAAACTTTAAAATTACGATGGCTTTCATAAACGTTACATTGAAAGAATCCCTATGAGGAAATGAGGGGAGAACTGTAACTTACTTTGTTGCTACATTTTTCGCCTTAGCGCTGACATTTTAGTGGACACACTGGATAACCCTTAGCTAGATTTTTTTCATTTGTTCTTATCATCATACAGAGTAGCACACATTTTCTGGCTCCCTATTTCAAAGTACTGAGTCAGTCGTCGAAGTAGAGAGTCAGAAGATTTCGACTCCCTGAAATCGTCTGCATCATTTCTCTTCTTTAGGGCCATATACATCTGTCCACAGAAAAGCAAAAATTTAGTTTGGTCATCAATACAACTATCAAATCCACAACACATCATACTCAACAGTTATTATCCATTTCAGCGAAGCGATTTCAACAGAACGAAGGGAAGATAAAATTCAGTTCCTTCACAAAAAAACTTAATACAACTATGAATTCCACCGGTGGTCATACGCAACTGTTATTAAGCATTTCTGCGTACGAACTCTAATCGGGAAACGGAAGCCAAAATTGAGTTTGTATATTTTAACACAGCTATCGAATGCACCCATTAGCAAAGGTTGAGATCTATAGCTCTGCAGCACCTCATCAGGGGTAAAGGGAATCCAACATTTAGTTTGCCTGACAGCCTCAGGTACCTCATCCGTGTGTGTATGTGTGCGCCCCTTCTTTAACTTCCCAGTACGACCTATATCGTTGGAAAACTCCCCTGGCTACACTCTTTCTCTCGCTCTTAATCTGCAGCAATGTGCGGAAATTATTTCCGACATACCCAATAACTTCCAGAGCGTTTGTTGAAAACTTGTTTATTATCGCAATTTGCCTTTCTGAGAGTAGCAGTGGCGGTACAGGTGTAGCACAAATTTACTAACACTAGAAATCGAATTATTTTAAGTATCATTCACATGATAACTGTCTACTGCTTTTAGTCAGAATGAACAAGACTTTTTTTTTATAAAATTTTATTTGGGGGTTTAACAACAGCCATGAGCAACTCAATGGGTTATAAGCAACCTGCGGTCCCAATTTTAGGGTCATTGGTTCCTGGGGACGAAGAGAGCCAGACAAATACGACATCCTTGCCCAACCGGGGGACGAAGAGAGCTAGACAAATACGACATCCTTGCCCAACCGGGATTCGAATACGGACCCATTTCGGATGAATTGTCATAAGCTAAAGCTTAAACCACTACGTGGCCTGAGGGACGAGACCCTTTGCTGCGGCTACCATAATGTTATGCACCATTAAGATATAGAAGTAATTTCCCTGCTTTTGAGCAAACTCTAATTGACGCTGATTTTTTATGAACACTGACTATAACATTAAGTACAGATCAGAAACACATTGTACTATCGAAGATAGTATGTCCATTCTCATACCTTTCCTTTCTCACCAAATGTTCGCCTGTACTTCTCATGAAAATGGTCCTTTAACATTAAAAGCACATTTCATTTTTACTGTAAGCTGATGTTCGATAAATAATTTACAGTTTATTCAGCTAAACTATTTGTACGAAATTATATCTATCCCTTATTTCCCGTGATAGTTACGGTGGCTAGATCAGAAAGAAAAATGAAAAGATATCTGTAATACCTGACTGTTTGGCAACTACATGTCAGAAGAAAAGGAGTAACAGAATGAATGAGGGCGCCTCGATCATACAGGCCTTATTTTCATGTAGAAATTCCTCCCAATCTTTGGCTTAGACCAAACTTTCTCAATCAGTAACATTTGTCCCAGGTATAAGAACCAAAGCATCTTGTATGGACACCTGGATAAGGAACCCGTAGAATGGTTAGACGGGTAAAGAAAGCGATCGGCTAATTTTCATCTGGGAGTTCTTACCCAAGGTTTGTTGAGATAAAGCACTTCCATGGCGTTCTGGGTATTCAGGACTACAGCAGCAGGTTTGGCAGTCGGAAACGTCAAGTTTACAGCCGGTTGTTCTAACCACCACGATACAAACAGACAAATCACTCCGATGAGTGAATGAATTATGTTGGATAGGATGTTAGGAAGAGTGTGTCGGACCATGAAAATTCTCTAAATTGAATGATTTTGAAATGTGAACCATGTCTTCGACACCTCTCATTGTTATGTTTCTCTCTTCCCGTATAATAACACCTGTTGTTTAATACAAAATTGGAAGATTTGAATCCGTTTATTGGTGTAAATAATATCAGAAAACTTGAAAACTTCGTCACCCTGGAGAGGGAAAAGATACATATGAATGTCGGTTGCTTCGACTAGCGAATCCTGTTATGGTTATATTCAAATTACTCGGAAACTTGGTCGTTCTGGGTGGTGTAGTGGTTAGCATACTCGTGCGCTATCCGGGAGTCGCTGGTCTTTTCCCGCTCCAGGACGACGAAAATTTCAAGTTTTTGGATATTATCTAAATTAACATCTATGTGATATTTACACCAATAAACGGATTCACATCTTCCAGTTTGTACTGTATTACACAGTAATCCCGTATTTCATTCATTGATATTTCATTCATTAACACCTGTTGTATTGATCTTTTCCTCTGTAACACTCGATTGAGGTTTTCCACCATGCGCGATTAAAGCCGCCGACTCACGACCATTTATAAAGTCTTTATGCCATCTGTAATTTTTTTATTTTTGTAGACATTCATCTTTATAAGCCTCTTGGATAAGAAGGAAATTTTCTCCAACAGACTTTATAAGTCTACAGAAAAATTGAATGGCGAATCCTGGTTCCTCTTTCACATCCATTTTTTCGAAAAATCACACAGCAACACTTGTTAGGGATTCACGAAACAACGCTCATTAAAGTGCGCACTACCAACGACGTATACGGGAAAAACAGGTGTTTGCGGTTCCTATGTTTACTACAACGACTACCGTTTTTTCGAGACGCGTGCAAATGTCGAAAGCAGTATCGTACATTTTTTTATAAAAATAATATTTTCAGTTGTTTTGGGACAAGCTATGTAATATAGTCGTTCGCGATAATAAAAATTTAATGAAAATGTTCATAATATTTCACCTATACTCACCGCAAAATTCTAAATCACGACCTGCGAACAACCCAATCTGTGTCAAAGACGTTAGAGCAGAATAGATTGGCAAAGAGCATGCTACTTCCAGCATCAATAGAGATACACCATTGTAATGAGTAACTAGCGTGTTGACGTGTTTCCGCGAGAATTTCAGCTCTAAATGTTTAAGATTTTGGCCTGTTTTTACGATTGCAGTGTATGTAATATGAAAGTTTTTTATTTAGTACTTTCTTTTCTTTTTCTTTTTCTTATTTGTCTGCTGTGTTTATATCGTCGACCGCGATAAAACCTTATATTTTCCTTCTTATAAGTCATGTTTGTTTTTTCCCGGATATCAGCACTTCGTAATTACAATACGATCTAGAAAGTTTTCGCATCGTACGCGGACATTCTCATTCTTTCTACTTAATTTCTGCAGCACAATATGAAGTAAATCTAACATTCTTACTTAACAACAGGCATCTGTTCGCTGTCAACTCTCCCGCATTCATAGATGGCGCTGCACGTTCTCCGTCGTTTCAGAACCCTTGGCATTACATATGCCTCTCCTTGCTAGTCCACTGTTTTTGATCGGTGCACACACAATGTCGCTGCCGCGGAATTTTATTTAACTGTGTACATCGGAAATTTTCACATTATAATAAATCGAAGTTACTGCAGTTCTGTGTCTTAAATTATTATTAAAACACCGTCTTATAGAATGTTTGAACTGGAAACAAATGGAGATGTTTCACAAAAATCATCCAACCCGCCAATTACCTAATCTGACCAAGCACTTTATTCTGTAACGTCAAAATGTTCCCAATTAAATTTTAATGAACAGTAAAACCATAGTATTAGGTCCTTAAGTGTATTATTCGTAAAAAAGGTGGTTCAAACTTTAATTTTTTAGTAAGCACAAATCTGTAAAATTAACCAGTCAAGGCAAAAAAAGCAATGAAAATGGAGAGAACGCAATCATTTCTGCCTAATGTCACGTGATCTGTCGGCCATCGTATGGCAACCACTACCAATGCGCAGTATGGCTCTATACATTAGGCCGGAGCGTTAAAAAAAAGTGTTTGAATTTCGATATGCCCTAGTGCGGAAACGTTGTGTACCATGTGCAAGAAACTTAGCGAAATTCAAATAATATCTTACGCTTCCACTTTACCTCCAAAATTTGGATATTTGGGTAAAATCGTCCCATATTTATGTCCGTTGCGAGAAAAGAACAGTGTTCGTTACAAACTTTCCCTAATGCGAAAAACTATCTGTTGGTACGTAAAAGATGTGCACAATTTTTCAGGCAAAACAACTAATACCTTATGGTTCCAATTTAAGGCAACAATACTCCATGTTTAAGGAGTATTGTTGCATTAAATTGGAACCATAAGAACCAATATTTTGACACCTAGTGTTCACTATGTGATTTGTTTCCTAGTTGTGCTAGTGCGTGCACTACCGCACTGAAAGCACAACATATTAAGCAAATGTGCAGTAGTGTACACTGCACACGGTGTAGCTCTTCACCTTTTTCATGTTTCAAAAAAATCACAGAACACATCACGATGAGGTGGATGCACAGCGAGTTCCACATGTGCCCAACCCAACCAAATCAATTTCCTGTTATTTATCAATTTTTACCCGGAAATCTAATTTACTTTCGAAATCTGATATACATCCAGATATCGCACCCAGGATTTGAAGAGCGTTCGGGACCGCTTAATCCAAAGGAATGGCTATTTTGGCCATCCAGAATTAATATTTCTGGCTACGATCATGGACGAGAGGAAACATCAGAGAACTTGGCTTCCGCAGGATCCTTAGAGCAAGGGCACAAAACTGAGGTGCAATCCGTGTATTTGAAATTCAACAGTTTAACTTCCAGGGGGAGGATTATTTTAACCTAATTGACTGGCAATCATGCGTCTTAAACGAACCGCCATTGACTGCTCATTTAACCAACAATGATATAATGAACCTATGCAACAGTGATTGTAAGGACATTGTTAAGCGATTGGGGACGCAAAACGTCCCTTGTCATAATCAGAGAGTGGAGCGATGCGTTAAGTTGACATCAGAAGCATCTGCTGCTCTTTGAGAAGAAGAACAAAGGGACTGATTTATTAGAGTACGGTTGTAAGCACGGCAAATAACGCCAGCCTTCCAAAGTAAATCAGATTTCCTAGTAAAAATTCATAAAGAACAGGAAATTGAAGGTTAAAAAAAGAACAGAAAATTGATTTGCCTTAATGGATGGGTTGGGTTATGCACTGGTGGAACTGGCTGTGCAGCCACCTCCTCGTGATGTGTTCTGTGATTTATCTGAAACATGAAAAATGTGAAGAGCTGCACCGTGTGCAGTGTGCACTACTGCACATTTGCACAATATGTTGTACTTTCAGTGCAGTAGTGCACACACTAACACAACTAGGAAACAAATCACATGGGGAACACTAGGTGTCAAAATATTGCAATTTTCCTTAAACATAGAGTATTGTTGCATTAAATTGGAACCATAAGATATTAGTTGTTTTGCCTGAAAAATTGCGCACATCTTTTAGGTACCAACAGATAGTTTTTTAGCACTAGGGAGAGTTTGTAACGAACACTGCCGAATTATCTGCTTTTTGTATAGTGAAAGTATAGTATTTAATTTATGTCTGTGTTTCGTATGCAAACAAAATTGATTTATGCTATATTGTTTGGAAATTTGATTATAAATAATAATTTTAAAGGTTATGCCGTTGCTTGCTAATTTGGTTAATCTTCAACGTTTCAAGCTCTTCTCGGTGGGAATAACCCCGAAATGCAGTGTTACAGAAGGAAAAATTCTGCACTTTGGTTTAAATAACGATGTTGTTCTTCGCCGAGTACAAAATATATGCGACTAACTCCTGTTTTGAGAACAGGGCGATCGCTTGTCAAATCCAAACAGTTCGTGTCTTTAGGTCTGTTTAGTTGAAATAATCTTATTTCCGCCCTGCGCAAAACATCAGTGTGAAAGCAGAAAAGTACACAACAACTGCTTCTATCAGGAAGTATGTTCGAATATGCTCATTCCTCATCATGTGCTATTCAATAATAAAACACGTTCTTCACATTCGTGTATAGTGCTAATAGGGTTGATACTCATTTCCTAATTATTGTATTCTAGTTAAATTTTTCAAAGGCGATCGTTCTTCGATAATTTCCTGTCGTATATCATTGAAACTCACCACGCTTTATCAGCAGTAGCATGCTGTTTAGGTAAAGTAGGAAGATCAAATGTTTGGAAAAGGTTTACAGTAATTTTCTCTAAGACTGAGTTGAAAAATACCAAATTACCGAAATGCGGAAGTTAATTTCGAAATAAAAAACGCAAGAATTCCCTCTAAATATTTAATTTATGAGACTTACTGTATATTCGCTATTAAAATTCAAATTGCCCGGATTGTCTTAGAAAAAGAATAAAGAAATGAATTGTAAATGCCATCTCAGAGTACAAGATCCAGAAGCAAATCTTCCATTAATTCTGGTGAATGATATTTGAGTTAACGTTGACTCCAAAATTATCATTTAAAGAGCGCATCAGTGGACGATCGTAGAACTAATGTTTCGTAGCTGTGAAAATCAACTTTCTTTTATCTCTTTGTCAAATATTTGCAACTTTCTCAGCGATGCTACTTATATGTCCAGCAAAACCGTATCGCGTGAGGAACACTAATTTAGTTACATGTCCCACCATTGGAGCGCTATTAGAAAAACGAGAGTTAAACATATTTCTTCTGTTCTTTGTGGTTGTATTATTAGAGCAGAGTCAAACTTTATATGTGAAGAAGGACATTAATGAGTTTGTGATTCCTGAACATAAACGTGAGATAATGTTCAACCTAAATTATTACAGAACTATGCTTGACATTTTTGTGCCTCAGGTGAATTTAATTTATTTAATTAAGCAAATATTTATCCTGCGATTTTCAGCTAAGAAAGGTTTAAAAGCATCAACCTTGTCCCGGAGGTGATGTACGCAACGTACTAGAACCCGAAGTCATGGAAAGTGGGAATCCATGGTTAAAAGAGCCAAAGCATAGCAGAACTTTGTTATTCAGATCCAGTCCTTAATGATCGAAACCTGGACTGAAATGCCGAAAGAAATGCCGAAAGCAACCTACTGCTGGGCTGCTGTGTTTCGATGATATCATATTATCCTACAGATTGACAACCGAATATTCCAAATTTTGAAGCGATGCTTCAATAACTTCGATAACCGCCTTCGATTGCTTGTTCCCTCAGAGGATCTGGTCACCCGTACGCAATTAAACATAATCTTGACAGAAGGGAAACGACGTGACACCGTAAGTCCAACGGTTTTTAAAGGAAGAATGAACAGGTGTTCAGATAGGAAAACTTTAAAGCAAAAATAATGAAGAATGAGATGCAGAGAGTATACATTCCCTTAGGCTAAAATGCTAAGCCTATTGAAAATCTGATTTTCGTACTGTAAACATGAGGATTTTGTTAAGTTGGGTTAATTTTCAGTTTGGCGGTATTACTGCAATGACTGTGTACGTCAGTAGATAGCCTTCTGCAATACATTTAACTTATTTTAAAGTAGTGATAGGAGACTTCCTGTATTTCAATACAATTCATTTACTTGTTATTGAGTGGGTGTCACACTTGTTTAATCTATAATTCGACTTGCTCTTATATATAACTTGTCTAAGATTATTTTTTTCAGTTGTATGTGAGGCGTTCTTTGCACTTAATGGATTTGGAGATTTATTTTAATTGCATTAGTCCTTAAGGGCCAAGCAGTATTGTATAATTTGCTTTACATAAATTTTACTTTAGAGCTTTTCGTGAGTTCCTTTGTTAAAATTGTTGGATGTTAGCGTCCTTTGCTCGTTTCTTTTGTTTTCGTCGAACACCTGCTGCAAGTTTACGTTTGTGAGTTTCAGTTGCGTGGATGCCGAACAGCTTTCAGCAGTTCGTTGCAAAGAATTATGGGATCACCACCTTGGATAGTTGAGGAGATGGCGTCACTTCGATGTGTGTGAACATACTGTGTTTGTTTTTCTTACAAAAAGTGCTCTAAAAGAGTACATGTATTATGATCACCTAAAAGGAGTCTGGCTGGAATAAACTGTTTTTGTGTGAAGTACCAAAGGGATATCAAATTTGCGGTAAGACTGTTTAAAACAGACTACATAGAATGCGAAAGTATGAAATAACCTTAAAGTGCGGCCACTTTATTGATTAACAGCTCATTCATTCTATGTCTATTATATATATATATCAGTGAACTTACATTAGCGTTTTAGTTGTGTGTTTAGTCAAGAATAAATAACTATAAATATATTTCAGGAGTCTGTCGATTATGAACGTAGTTACCGTTGCAAATATTTTCTTAGTTTTTAACTTACACAATCATTATTTTTGGTTATGAGACTGAGGACTAGTTTCATATTGCAGCTTCGGATATAAGTGAAAAGAAAAGGCACAAGTACAAAACAAAACAGTCAGCACAATGGCGATGTCAAAAGAAAATATTCACATAGAAAAACTGACAGAAACTAATTGTGCAACGTAGAAATGTAGGATGGAAATGTTGTTAATCAGAGAAAACCTAAGTGATGTAGTGTTTGAACCCAAACCACAAACTGTAGATAAAACATGGGTTAAAAAGGATAGGCAATGCAGAGCATTAATTTGTTTGTATATCGGTGATTCACAATTGTATCACGTGTTACACGAGACCAGTGCAAAGGGTACCTAGAACAAACTCAGACGAGCACATGAAAGAATCAACTTATCCAATAAACTGTATTTGTTAAGAAAATTGTACAGTATAAAATACACTGAATCGATTCCAATGCAATCACATATTAAAGAAGTAAACAACCTGGAAGAGAAGTTAAAAAATATTGGGGAATAAATAAAAGAAACCCATATGGTAGCAATTGTGTTGTGTAATATGCCACAAAGTTATAGCACATTGATAACAGCTCTGGAAAGCAAACATGAAGAGGAACTACCACTGGATTATATTAAATCTAAATTAATTGACTAATGTGAGAGAATAATGCATATTAAAGAGGGGTCAGTTACACACTCTGAAATACAATTTTTAGTTTATAAAACAAAGAACACTTTTGCTGTCTCTAATTTTAAAGCCAAAAGATATTGTACTTATTTTCATAAGTCAAAGCGTGTTAGAAATGAGTGCTGGCCTCTGAATGCTACTAATAAGCAAAGTAATATTCACAAAGGTAAAACAAAGTTTACTCCTAAGCAGCCGATTTATAACAGTAAAGTACAAAGTAATAAAAACCTGCCCCTCATGTTGAACATATGTAACAAAAAGGAAAATGTGGAGAATGATTTTTGTGCTAGCGTTACAAGCAAAGATGCAAAACTTAATTTAACAAAGGATGATGCACAAAGAGCATCAGTATCACAAAACAATTCAATGTCTTGGATTGCAGATTCAGGAACAACTAGCCATATGTGTAGTGACATAAATTTATTTTATATAATTACAGAAAAATCAAATGAAAATGTAACTGTTGCAAATAGTCATTTGTTGAAGTCAAAAGGTTTTGGAGAAGGTAAGGTACTAGTGAAAACTCTAGAGGGAAATGTTCACACCCTTAGTCTATTAAATGTTTTGTATTTCCCAGACCTAGTTGGAAATCTCTTGTCAGTTAAAGTGCTTGCTAGTAAAGGCTTTACAATACTATTTGAAGAAAATACTTGCACTATAAACAAAGGTCAAACCATAGTTGCAAATGCCATTGCCACAGATGGTTTATTTGAACTCATCTTTGTTAAAGATAAACAAGTTACAAACTGCGTAACACAATTGGGGAATAATTTGTGTAAAAATGAAAACTGCATTTATAAATTGCATCTCAGACTAGTATAGAAGTATTGAAACAATTAAAAAAATCGAAAATCAAAATTTAGTTAAAGGTATAAAAATAATTAATTATAATCATAGTTTTTATTGCGATTCATGTATTAGAGCGAAACATACAGAGAAACCATATCCGAAACAGACATCTTACAGAGCAAAAGAACCGTTAGAACTAATACAATTAGATGCAGGTGGGCCTTTTGAAGTTGAATGCTTGGGAAGAAAAAAATATTTCCTGTCTCTTATAGATGACTTCAGTAGATATGCCACAGTAAATGTAATAAGCAGAAAAGATGAAGTATTGGCAAAGTTGAAAGAATTTGTTAGTTCTACTGCAAATAAATTTAATAGAAAAGTAAAACTTCTTAGGACAGATAATGACCTAGAATACTGTAGTAAAGAACTTGAAGAGTATCTAACAAAAGAAAGTATTGTTCACCAACCTTCAGTAGTGTATTCACCAGAACAAAATGGAGTAGCCGAAAAAAATCGATCGTTAGTTGAAATGTGCAAAGCAATGCTAATTAATGCAAATTTACCGAAACTATATTGGGAAGACGCAGTGCTAGCAGCAACGTATTTGCAAAATAGATTAGTCACTAAAGCAAGTAACAAAACTCCGTATGAGTTGTGGAACGGAGTCAGACCAAATACCAATCATTTAAAAGTGTTTGGATGCAAAGTCTACTACTACATTCATAAACAGAAAAGAAGGAAGTTAGATGACAAAGCAGTTGAAGGTACATTCATTGCTTATGATTTTACATCAAAGGGATATCGAGTTTACGTTGGAGGAAGAAACGTTGTCGTGTCCAAATCGGTAAAATTCTTTGAAAATCAATTTAGCAAAGAAAAAGAAGAAACTGAAGAAAAGGAGATTTCAATCTCGTACATTTAGGAAATCAGATTTATCCAGAAAGTGCAGATATTGAAAACGAAATACAGAAGACTCAACAAGAAGAAAGCACTGAAGAAATTTCAGAACAGAAAGAAACTGAACCAGGCATAACCATTAATTTACTTAGAGTTTCTGAGCGTTCAAATAAAGGAGTTCCTCCAGAACGACTTGAATTTAAAGCAAAAACGAACCAATCTTCTAACTCAGATCCAAAATCTCTAAGTGATATACAAGATCTTCCAGAAAGAGAGAAAGAACAAAATGGCAAAATGCAATGAAAGAAGAAATAGTCTTTAAAATCAAATAATACTTGGTTACTAACAGAGTTACCAAATGGAAAGAAAGCAATAAAAACAAATGGATCTTCAAGACAAAATGTAATGATAAACGTCCAGTAAAAAAGTTCACTGGTGTGACAAAATTAAGCACGAAGAGGAGAAATTAGCAGAAGAGCAAAACGAGCATTCAGAACGGACCGAAAGACCACGCATTAGATAGACTAGGGTCCTGTACGGAAGAGAATGCGCATATTAGCAGCATGACGTAAGGGGGTTGGAGTATCGAAAGGATATAGAGCACACAGGAGATGTACGCTCAGCAATTCGGTGAAAGCTATTGCACAGTGTACACCGGTTTGAACGACGTCGGGTTGCTGCCACCCTGTGATATGGCCAATAGGCAATCCAGTAGACGACATCTGGATTACTTTACCCGAGGTCGCGTCATTGGGAAGTTAGAAGAACGTAAAGTGTGACTACTGTTGCCTAGGAGTTCGGGATCGCTCACAGAATCGTTTCACGAGCTTGGAGAGCATTTCAAACGACAGGAACAGCTGTCCGAGAGTTTAGCAGTGGTCGTCCACGAGCAACCTTGGTGGCGGACGACCGATATATTGTCCTACAGGCGAGAAGAGACAGACGGCAGACAGCGGGAGAAATCGCAAGGCACATGCAACAGACAACTGGACGTCGTGGACAGGAGGCTGCACAAAGATGTTCTATTTGCACGCCGACCAGTACGGTGTGTGCCAGTAACCCCTGCTCATCGGAGACGGCGTTTCTGGGGTGCCAGGAACACAAGAACCAGACACATCAGCAATGGGGTCGAGTTCTCTTTACGGCAAAGAGCCGATTTAGTCTGACAAGCGATTCTGGACGCATACGCATCTGGAAAGAGCAAATAACAGGCATTCACACCTCCAACTTCATCGAAAGGGACTGCTTTGTAGGTTGCGGAGTTCTCGTTTGGGGCAGTATCATGCTTGGTATCCGTACTGACTTCCACATCTTCCAAGGAGGTTCAGTCACTGGGGTAAGCTATTATACAGAGGTTCTCCTGCCACACGTGCGTCTGTTTAAAGGTGCTGTGGGTCCTGAGTTCCTCTTCGTGGACGACAACGCCACACCTCATCGTACAGTGGCTGTCGCAGAGCTGTTGGAGGGTGAAGATATTGAACGCATGGATCGGCCCGCAAGGTCCCCGGACCTAATTCCAATCGAACACGTGTGGGACCTTCTCGGGAGACGCTTGGCAGCACGTTAGCAGCCGCCAGCAACGATTCCGCAACTGCGATTGGCGCCACAAGAGGAATGGGCCGCTATGCTGTCAACAGCTCCTTGAACACCTCGTCCTCAGCATTGACAGACGTTGTACATCCTGCAACGTAGTCAGGGGTGATCATATCCTCTACTAAAGACTGGATTTTTCTTGGCAGCCGCCTGTCACATGGACGTTTCTGTCTTATGCCCAGTTGTGCTTGAAGCTACCTTTTCAATAAAATGCCTTTTGTATCCTTTGGATTCCTTGTTTGGACGGTTTTGCTCAATTGTCTCATATTCTTACATATTGGGGATCTTATGGTATAATTTGAGTCGATGTGGAGCACCTCTGCACGACGTTAGATTAAAAAAACCGTCTCGTCTTTAATTTTTGCACGCCAGTATATAAGGCCAGATTAGTAGCAAAAGGATATGACTAAAAATATGGGTCAGACTAAGAGGAAACTTTTGCACCAGTGGTCAAGCACACCACAATAAGATCTTTTCTTACTGCAGCGGCATATAAACAAATGCATGTACACCATATTTACATTACATCTGCGTATTTGAATGCAAAATTAAATGAAGAAATATATAAGAAGCAACCAGAAGGTTTTGAAGTGAAAGACGAAGAACACAAAGTTTGCAAATTGGACAAATCTCTATATGGCTTAAAGCAAGCAGCAAAAATTTGGAATAAATAGAACAAACGTTGGGAAGTCTCGGATTTGCTAAAAGTAAGGGCGATTCTTGTCTATTTTTTGAGACAGAAAAAAAAACTCTGTATGTAGACGACATTTTGATCAGCGCTAAAAATGTTGCATAAATAAAAAGTGTAATAGAAGAATTGCAGAGAAGTGACAAATTTAGGTGAAGTGCAGTACTACTTAGGAATTGAAATGCAGAAAAACGAAGATGGAAGTTCTCATTTAAGCCGAAGGAACAAAATTCAAGAAATGGTTGAAAATGTAGAATTAAAGGAAGCAAAACCAAGTAACGCTCCCATGGAAAATGGATACTATAAGCTTGAAGGAGAAAAAGATGCATTACCAAACAACCACAAATATAGACAAGCCATAAGATCTCTTTTATGCATCTCTACTATCACGAGGTCTGATATCTCTACTGCTGTGCATATTTTGAGTAGAAGGTATCAAAACCGAAGTCAAAGAGACTGGGCAGCTGTTAAAAAGGTAATAACATATCTAAAAAGATCACAAGACAAGAAAATGAAAATTTCTGCAGAACATCTACCAGTAATGAAAGTATATACTGATGTTGATTGGGGTACAGACAAGCAAGACAGAAAGTCAACTTCAGGACATTTGTTTTTCTTAGGAAGCAATTTTTTAAATTGGAAGTCCCAGAAGCGGAATTGCATAGCATTATCGTCCACAAAAGCAGAATATGCGTCATTAGCAAAATCAACTCAAGAACTGACATGGACGTTGGAGTTGCTGAAAGATTTAGATTTATAGCAACAGTTACCAATGAAAGCGTTGCAAGACAATCAGTCTGTAATTAAACTTGTGCAATCCGATAAAGGTCACTCAAGAATTAAACACATAGATATAAAGCACCATTACATCAAAGATGTGTGTAACAAAGGTTTTTTCGACCTGGAATATTGTGCGTCACAAGACAACATTGCAGGCCTCATAATAAAATCACTTCTGCATCCAGCATTTACAAGAATCAGAAAGGAACTTGGAATTAACTAGCGCGGACGCAGGAGGAGTTTGTTGGGTGTTGGCGTTCTTTGCTCGTTTCTTTTATTTTCGTTGGACACCTGCTGCAAGTTTACGTTTCTGAGTTTCATTTCCGTGGATGCCGAACAGCCATCAGCGGTTCGTTGCAGAGAATTATAGGATCACGACCCTGGACAGAGGTAATTGCGTCGTTTTGATGTGTTTGTTGTTCTTACAGAAAGTGCCCTTAAAGTGTATTATCATCACGTAAAGGAATTATCGAGGGAATATATAAAGTGTTTTTCCATGAAGTGCCAAATGAAAATTCAGTTTATGGTAAGACTGTTTAAAACAGACTAATTAGAAAGCAAAGTACGAAATAACCTGAAAGTGCGGAGTCATTGTTGATTAATAACTCACTCGTGTTCTGTTTAGTATTAACAGTCAACTTTTCACTAGCGTTTTAGTTGTGTGTTTACTCAAGAATTAATAACGATGAATTATTTCAGGCGTCTGCCGATTATAAACATAGTTACCATTTACAAATCATTTCTTAGTTTTTAACTTACACCATCAAAAATACTGTTCGGTTTGCTGAACCCTTTCCATATTCATTACAGACCATAGTCGTATCACTTTCGACATAACACACGTGCGGTTATGGCATCCGTCCAAATCATGAAACAATCAGATACTAGCCGTTAGACGTGTGTGTTATAATAACCGATATAATCGGTAACCAGCAGTTTCTCTAACGTTGCGTTGCCCGTTTTAGTATTTGCATGCATAACAATTAAAATTCCTAGGTCATAACTAAAGCCCGGAAGTTGAGGCAGTAAAAATGCTAAAAATTAGCAGGCAAATAAGCGAAATAAAGTGTCAAAATAGTCATCAAAAATAGGCATATATAGAAATGGTCGAAAAAATTCTGAATCATACACAGGTGTTAAGCTGAATTGGCAAAATCATTTATCAGATTATCACTTACTTATTTTTGCGGTTACACATAAGTACTAGGTGTTCTTTTTAATGTTCGAACGTGAAACTCTGCTTTCTGTCACTTAGGATATGTTTTAGAAGCGAAAATGAACTTTCAACTTCTACAAAGGTAATGGGAGCGTATTTGAAACATGAGGCAGTTGTAGGATCCATTTCAATAGAAGTTGAACTTTCACATTGGAGTATTTCAGCGACGACTTTGATATTCTCCAAGTCATTATTTGCTGAAAGAACTCGTTGACATTTTTCACACACGATTTAACCCTTTCTCCCGGGAACACATTTAATTGTACTAACTTCATCATTTAATATTTTCAAGGCATTCACTGACGTTTCGTTCCTTTTTTCCAGCAAAGTAATCATATCGGGCAACTGTGAAAAGTATGCTTGAATAAAAGTTAAATCGTTACGAATTGAATCTTTAGCTAGTATCTGTTGAGCATTGCGTATTGCGCAGGATTCATCCTCTTGAATACTGTTAACAATTTCAGCAATCTTGTGCAAATTATTTGCGTAATATACAGCGGCTGATATCCATGTTCCCCATCTTGTCAAAATCGGTTTAGGCGGTAAAACAAGATTTGGTTCCATCTCTCTGAATAAGTGAACTCGATGAGGAGCTTTAAGGAAAATTTTCTTCACATTACTCACTAACGCATCAATATCCGGAAATAACCCACGTACTTCTCCCGCTACTCTGTGGAGAGCATGAGCCAAACAAGTTAAATGAAGCATTTTTGGAAAGAGAACTTTCAGGCTGTGGGCAGCCTTTTTCATATAAGGAGCTGCGTCTGTTAAAAACATTAGTACATTTTCATACTTTATTCTGCCAGGCCAAAGAATAGCTAATGAAGAGGCAAAAAGCTGAGAAATCGTGCTACTGATTGTTTTTGGAAGTTGTTCTGATGTAAGTAAGTAGATAGTTGAGGCTGAGCAGCTTCCATTGTACCTATAACAACATTTGCCACATACCTTCCCGTGGCGTCTGTTGTCCCATCGATACTGATCCAGATATTTTTATCCCCGACATCTTCTCGTATTTCTTTCATTATACCGACGTAGCAGGAAACTAAGTATGTTTTCTGGAAAGTTGCTTCGCGCGGAATATTTTCCTTTGTATATTTCTCCAAACAATTATTCAGTGAATTATTTTCCAGCTTCCACAAAGGTATTCCACCATCTATAAAAGCATGGCACAAATCACTTGCAAACTGTGACTGCTTGCTCGAAGTAGAAGCGAATGACGAAATCAAACTTGTCTTTTTTTGCACCAATTTTCCTAATAACAGCAGCTTTATGTTTAGCTGTTGCCAAATGTTTTGAAATGAAGAATTTCTTTTCGTAATTCAGTTTCGTATCGCATATTTTACAAAACAACACCATTCCATCAGTGAACAAGATATCACTTCCATACTCTTTAACATACTGACTTAATTTAGCACTGGTTGAAGAAGCAGTTTTCGGCATTATTGTTTCACTTGGACGCAAGGCGAAATCTATTAGGAGTAGCGAACTAACAGAATCTTCCTCCCTTGTTTTGCACTCACGTTCAAGGTCTTATGTGTGTACCTGCATTCTCGGCTTTCACTCTAGCTTGATTGGTTACAATGTTATCTGACTGGGTTCGGCTACTTCCGCCATGCGCAGAAACTATGATCTAGGATTCTAGGGAGAGCAAAACATAAAATGAGATGCCGACCATCGCAGACTCTGCGCATGCGTCTGCCACCGCTGCTTAAATTGGAGCATCTCGTTTTGAATGTGCCGATTGTACTCGTGTTTACTTTCAGATGTCTGCCGATTGAGATTTCGTTTTAGAGAAAATACCACCTACCTTATGGTTTGTACACCTATACCCTAAAAATGAGTTTTTAAAAGAAATGAATAACTTAAAAAAAATTACGTGTTTACCAGGAAACACTACGTACTGCATGCTAGATTGTTATCAAAACGTTCGTTTTATCGCATTCTTAAGAAGAAATTATTTTTTAATCGGGCATTTGTTGAGTATAGGCAAAAAAAGCCATTAAAAACATAAAAAGGCATTTTCTTCAAATATGAGCCAAAAAGGCAAAAAAAGCATTTTAAGGCATTTTGCCTCTACTTCCGGGCTTTAGTCATAACTAATAGGGATAGTACTAGGCTTTCCTGCTTTTTAATATTGGTAGACGCAATCATATTTGGAAATGTTAACCGAAGGCTTAACTCTTGCTTATTACAAGAGTTTTCATTCTGATATTTCTTCTGAGATGTCTTTGCCTTCGTACTCCTCATCTCTATTTTCATACAGGGGATACTACGGACCACTTTAGAGAATCAGGTAAGCGTTATTAGTCTCCAAATGGTAGATAACCTACACACAACCGAGCTCTCGTCCGAAGATAAAGAATTTGTTTTTGACAACAAGATCATCTTTATAAAGAAAGTAGATCAGAATCTCTGAAGCGCGGAACTTCAGCATTAGTCTGCTTGTGAGAGGTGTCCGCTCTTCAACAGGTTAACTTCTCTGACTTTCTGTGCTCGCCACAGAAACACGTTCACGTCTATAAAAGCCTG
This sequence comes from Macrothele yani, assembly GCA_039090855.1. Taxonomy (NCBI): domain Eukaryota; kingdom Metazoa; phylum Arthropoda; class Arachnida; order Araneae; family Macrothelidae; genus Macrothele; species Macrothele yani. Next base: position 56,494,620 of record CM077031.1, read on the forward strand.
GATAGTCTACATCAATCCCAGTCACCAATTAGGTGTATTCGGCCAGCTCTTACTCTCTGAGAAGTGGTACACCTTTAACACGGCTATTTCTTACCACTTGGGCGATATAATGACCCATCTCTATTGCGCCCACAATGCAGGCATGATCAAAGCGGTACAGATCACCCAATTTACTCCTGTTCGTCCTTTCCGATACACTGTTGGGAAACCACGCTACGCTGTCCGCCTATTTATCACCTGGTTTCAGTTCGGTCGTTCCATTCTGCGCGGGGGTTACCCATGTTAACATCCCATCTCCCCTATCTCTAATTTTTTTTTCTACTGATTATATACACTGTATACACATATTTATAAATACAGTCTGAAATTTGGTTTTCAGAAGGCATTCCAACCGTTCAGAATGAAAACTTTTGTTTCACCGTTTCATAAAGAACGCTCGACGTGACGAAAACAAACCAACGCAGCTCACATTCGTAAACAAAATTGTATGAACGGGAAGGAGTGAAAAATCCATCTGAAAAAATATCGAGACACAGCGGAAAGCAATGTACTTAGAAGCATTTTTAGGGATTTTATTCATGGCCCAAACGAGATAAGTACACTCATGCGCTAAAATTAAGAATAACCGTTGATCACAGGAAAATGTTGCATTACACAAAGTCATCCGTCATGGTAACTACTCCATACTTCTTCTGGACTGACGAAAGATCATCTTTTGCTCCAGCAGACCAATGGCGGCGCTTCGAGCAGAACATACATCACGTAGCACGCGGCGGTTTATAAAACGGGAAGCCTGAGGAGCAGAACAGAGCAGGTAGTTTCCGTTTCGGAGGTATGATAGTGATGTATACCAAATGAATATGTTTCAGCGAACCCATATTGATGATGTTATACGGGCAGAATCATCGATTGACGCGAGGCTGGCCAAACCCAGATGGCAGTGTCTCATGTGCTGCATGTCCCACAAAGTGTGATTTCTTGACTCTGGCGGTGATTGTAACAGGATGGAAATGTATTTGGACTCTTTCGAACTGTGCGTCTGCGGATCATAACGCCGCAACAAGACCGTCTCTTACCACTAACTGCCAGACGGCACAGGCAGAGTACAGCAGGGACCTTGCCAGAGACCATTAAGCTGATACAGGGACCACTGTTTCAAGGCATAGTGTGTATAGACGGTTGACTGAGTACGGCCTGTATACCCGCAGGCCTCCCATATGCGTTAACTGCAACCTATCGGAGAGCCCGTGTAGCCTGGTGCGAAAAACATCGTGCTTCGTGCTTGGACAGCTGCCCAATGGGCCTGGGTTTGGTTCACTGAACAATTAAGGTTTGGTCTACACAATAATTCACGTCGTGCCTTCAGCACCTGGGACTCTAACAACACCTCCAAAATCCTTGAACATAATCGTTTTGGCGGAAGTTGGAACGCAGATGTACAAATCTTGGTTTTACGTACCCCACTCCATTTGTTCGGATGAGGACCCGTGACATGTCAGACGTACCACGATATTATTCTTCAACATGTCCGGATATTTAACAGTGCAGTGGGACCTCAGTTCGTGTGTATGGATGACAACGCACATCGTCATCGAGCAGCAGTAGTGGCGGGATATCTAGAAAGTGAGGATATCACCGCTTAGTGTAGCCAGCTCTCTCCCCCTTCACCCCACGGAGCATACATGGGGTACACTTCAGAGACATGTTACAGGACGTCATCCACCTCTTAGAACACTACTGAAACTTCGGACATGGTGCAAGAGTGGGACTCCGTACCTCAAGCACAAATTGTTAATCTGGTGATGAGTATTCCCAGACGCTGTACAGCACGCGTATTTCTCTAGCAGGTCAACACACAGCATACTGAATTTTTTTCACTATATTGCATTTGTGTTCTGCACGAGTTGTTTACTGAAAATTTGCTCATGGGAGCTATTTCTTTTTTTCTAGTATCGTGAAATGCATATAGCGTGTTAAATCTGTTTATGTTTGAAGTGTAGTCAGCACAAAGTTCGCCAAGCTTTCGCACTCACCTGGGAGGCTTTTGCAAGGCAATGATAGCCAAATAAATGCAGGGAATTAGAACACGTAAAGACCGAAATTGATTTTTGAAAATAACATGAATGACATTACGAGCATATTACATGAATTTTCATCACGCAATTATACAGTGCGCCGTGATGTGTTTCCATCTGTTAATAACGCATGCCAAAACATTGGTATTTCAGTTGAGACTAGATCATTGCTTGCCGGTTTGCTGGATAGGAATTCAATTGTTTCCCTGAAAGTAGCGAAAGTTTGTACTCATTTGTGCAGACACAGTATCAAAACTTTTCCTTCCTGATTCGCACTGCGCAAAAGACTACAAGTTTTCTGCGTTTAGAGCATGGTTCTGTAGAGCGTATAACGTATGCAAACCCGACTACCTAAATAGTAAAGGAAATCGATAATATCTATCGCAAAGGTCTAATGGCTGGATATAAGAAGGATGACATAGACACAATACATAGGACCGTAAGAAATCGTATAACGTCAGCAATAACAAAATCGACTAGTAAGACGATGAGATACACAGGATCTATCACATATATCCCAGGTTTTACATATTGGTTAAATAATTTATTACACAAATACAAAATATTAATTGCAATGAAGTCCTGACCCAGTTGTCACATATACCCTATCTACCGACAAGTAATTAGACACCTGTGATGGCAAAGGAAAACGAAGTTCTTTCACCTTAAATAGTTAGTGGAGCATCCACGAGCGGCGATTACAGCTGCGACCCTCCGAGGCATACTCTCAACCAGGCGTTGTACGACGGCTAGCGGTATTTTCTTCCACTCGGCTTGGAGAAGACACGTCAGTTACTTCACCGATTTCGGACGGTGGGGGCACCCCTTAAGTCGACGCTCCGACTCGTCCCAGAGGTGCTCGATAGGGTTAAGGTCCGGGATCTGCGCAGGCCAGTCCATTCGATTAACCACAGTGTCACCATACCAAGCCATTGTGGACCTCGCAACAGGACAGGTGACATTGTCATCCTGAATGTAACATGGGTCCACCCCGTAAAACTGCCAGAACGTAGGAAGCGCATGCTCATCCAAAATGGTGCAGTAGGTCTCGGTGTTGAATCTACCAGGAATTGGGAAAAAGGGTCCCGTGCCATACCAAGAGAAACACCCCCATAGCATAATTCCACCGCAGCCGAACTTCACAGTTGACACAACACATTCCGGCAGGAGGCGTTCTCCAGGCAGACGCCAAACCCAGACCCTGCTATCCGAACGGTAGAGAGTGAACCTTGATTCGTCGCTCCAGAGAACCTGTTTCCAATGTCCAACGGGACACTGTCGACGTTCGCTGCACAACGTTAGACGAGCAGCGCTATTAGACTTGGTGATCAAAGGCTTGTATGTGGCAGCACGTCCATGATAACCGAGCAGATGGGCTTCCTTACGGATGGTATTCATCGAAAGAACATTCCTGGATGCCTGTTGAAACTCCTTGTGGATGTGGCCCATAAATTAGGTGCGGTTCTTCCGAATTTCTTGTCCAGCACCCGTCGGTCTCTAACTCTCAGTTTTGTGGGTCTGCCGGGTCAGGGCACATTCCGACAGTCACCTCTCATCTTCCACTTGCCAATCACGTAGGCCACTGTCGATTTTGGGTACTTCAACTGGCTGGATATGTTGCGTATGGATCGGCCATTTCTGTGATACCCGACGTATACATCTTTCTTGAAATCAGATAGCTCCAAACTGCGTGGCATCTTGCATGCGACTGGTTGTGTTGTTGTTTTCCACACGATATTTAACGGCGGCGGTCGGGACGTGTATCCGGACCGCAGATATCGTCGATTGCAGGGTGTCCAATTACTTCTTGGTAGATAGTGTAATTACAAGTTGCAAGGAGTGACAGTGCGAGAAAGAAAAGGCGGGTGTGTACGCTATACCGTTGGCATATCCTGACAACACGGAAAAGATATATATTGGAATGAACAAAGCAATCCTTGGATACTAGATGTAAAGAACACGTACAAAGTGTCAACTAGGACATGCAGAATACATCCCTCTCCAGATAAGTCATGTATTGCTCTGCCGCTCTTGTATGGAAATGATATTAGAAGAATTGCCCCTTACACTAATTTTTAAGAGACTGCCATCAGGGAAGCTGTCGAAATCCTATCCAGCAAACTGTCATGAAATGATATAGTCCCTGCTGAACTGCTAATGGTTTGGAACGCGTTAGTAAAATATTTAAACACATCATGGCGCACCGTATAGTTGTGTGATGAATATTCATGTAATATGCTCGTAATGTCACCCACGTTATTCTCAAAAAACATCTTCGTTCTTTAAGCATTCCAGTTCCCTGCATTTTTATGTCTACCATTGGCTTGAAAAAATCTCACAGTGGAGTGCGAAAGCTTGGCGAACCTTTGTGTTCACGGCACTACAAAAATAAACGGATTTAATACGCAATATGCGTTTCATGATTATGAGTCGGAACAGTTTTTTGTCAACATTTACATACAAACATACTTCAAATTCAGAATATTTGGCTGTACTTCCGATGTATTACCGGTCGGCGGGTTTGTTTACAATTCCTTTGGTGACCCTCCATGTGCAATTACGGAATATAAATAGTTCCTCAACGAAATGGGAAAGATCGCATGTGTGCGTGCAAGTACATTGAAACAGGCTTTTGAAAAGTAAAAAATAGCGTTTCATTTGTTCGGACGAATAGGCAGTTGGACTGACTTTTTATATTTGGTTGTGTGTAGGCGACCGTAATGACATACTTTCGCAAAAAGAATAGCTCTTACAAATATCGTTCTTCCTTTGTTTGGATGGCGTTTACTACACAATTTGACGAACTGAAAAATATAATTAAAACAACTGAATTGCAAAAAAGTAAGTAGGTAATTGTTATTTCAGATATTTGTACCGTTCGTTCAGTTTATTTTGGACTGAGATATGCTTCTTTCCTTTTCAAAATAAGTCTTTTACTTTCGTTTTAGGCGGAAGATTTCTTGTCGTATCCTAAGCCGTGTAGATCCTGCTGGAGGGGAGAAAGGGTGGACGTAGACGGAAAATCTCATCTCTAAAGGAACAAAATGTCGGCAACTTCACTGGGATAATTATTGCCGTAGTCGTAGTCATCATAACGATCAGTGATGCCCGCAAAGGCACCATTTCAATGTAAACAAAATCTGCGGGAGATGCCTGTAGTACTATCGCAGGTGATCCCGAACATTTTAATAGTAAGGGAAAAACGCTGTCCAAGGCATGAATTTTGGGACCAGCAATTTGAAAAAAAAACAAGGATACGTTGCGAAGTACTGGTTCTCAGTATGCGGCCAGCGGTAAAAATTTTAACGGAAAAGAATTATATAAAATCCGCAGGCGAAGAAAATGACGGTTTATAATATAAACAGTATAAATACTTTTATTTTATTTATTTTTGTTCACTACAAATTATTCTGCATATTTTAAACATGTTGCAAAAGGACATACACCCCCTAATTTTCATTAAATTCTTGCTGACTAAATTTTTAATACTTTGTTTGTAATTTTGCATTAATACAAGTAATTAATTCCTGATTTTTTTTAATTTGTGCCCGACGCAAACTGTTCGTTTTATAATATTTCCACACTGCCTTTAATAAATCTTAAAATAAAAATAATGTTTATATGAGTATCAGTGTGATATGTAACTTGCATTTACCAAATTAAAAGTTCACGCCCTCTCTCACGGTTTCATGAAAGAATAATGTGGATACTGGTAAAAAGTAATTAAGAACCACTAGTGTAATGATACTCACTCCAAGTCTTTGCACGGAACAACTGGGAATCGGTGGAAATAAGATCAATAATTTTCCTAGGAATGATAAGTGATCTAGAAGAAATATTAAAAAGGAAAGTACAGGTTTTCTCTTTCTCCAGAGCATTATACGGACCAATTTTAATAAATCATAAAGTTATATATAGTGAGAATTAATTTGTCTCACCCTGGCGTCCTTAAATACCCTTTGTGTGAAGTGATATTTATCGCCATAGAACTTAGGGGCAAAGAACGCCCCTTAAAGAAGGGAGCAAACTTCTACTTCCTCATCAAATCTAGAATAGCGCTATCTATTTTCGTCTCAGAAAAGTTGAAACGCATTGGAAAACCGTCAGATGTTAAAATTTACCGTAAGTTCATCCCCAGATCTCTTTCTTTAAAACCCTTTCTGAAATTTTAGTCATACAGGCTTTCCATTGAGAATCAAAATTATTCACTCACTTGTTGCTCAAGATTTCATAATAGAAGAATAATCTTCGCATGGGTAACAAGCAAGTCGGCATGAAAATACTTTTATTCATTCTGTGACAGTAAAAATCTTAAAACAAAGGGGGATAAAAACAGAGTTCTTCATCAGATAAACGGACTATATCGGGAAAAACAGCAGCTTCAAGTTGCGGAATGTATTCGAACATGCGTACATTAAACAAGGATTTGAAGACAGTTACACAGGATCCTTAAGGGCTTACATTCTGATTAATAAACGTGATCGGAAGCAAGGGTCTTCCTCCTCTTTACGAAAATGCATTTTGTGAGCTGGATTCTAAGAGTGGACTACTTCTTTCCAGTCAACGCTAACACCGTAGATTACATTTACACCACAAGATCGCCCACGGAATACACTGCACCGATGACAATATAACACAAACTGTTGAAACAGCAACAGACAGAAACGCGAGGCTGCAAATGAAGTGTGTGTGGGCGGTCCGGTGACCCACTAGTCTAAGCGCTGGCTTATGACTATTCGTCCGAGGTGGGTCCAGTTTCGAATCCCGGTGAGGCATGGATGATATGTTTGTTTTACGGCATTGGTTGTCTCCATTCCCTGGAACCAGTAACCCTACATTAGAGAGTTTCTCACTGAGGTCTTTAAACCTCCAACCAAAAAAAAAGTGTTGTTATGTAAGGGTTTCAAAGCAAGCTCCAGTAAACAGAAGAAATGAAGAAGAACAAACCGAAGGCAATTATCCAATACATAATAAGAGAAACAGAAAGAAAGGAACACTAAACTCTAACCTTCAAAAAACCCAGGGTTAGCGGCTATGGTAGAACAGCACAGGCGGCGCCAATTACGTGGTTGAACCTCGGTAATATCTGAACCTGGATCGAACGAATAAAACTAACAGGGTACAGAACATCGCAATAATACCTCCGTTTACTTGACACATGTTGCTTTGCCGAGGATGTTCCCAGCGTGCCTGAAGAAAAGATATAAACAAGTTCAACACACGCTATTCTTCTTCTTCTTCTAGTAGATATATTTAACGTATTTACTAATGAACTGCAAAAAGAAGGTCAACATAGTATTTTTTTAATTTTGAATCATGTGTTCAAAATCATACGTTCTTTAACAAATAAAGGAAGAGAAAACGTCATATTGGATAATTTTATAAAGGAAAATCTACTTAAACTAAATTTATTAATGAATTGTAGAGAGTATAAAATATGTTCTCAAGATAAACGAGTAGATTAACAAATTTAACTGTACGAGGAGAGGGGGACAGTTCATATTTCCCTATACAACAAATTAAATCCCTCTATATACAGAACAACTCACTATACCCTGGTTGACAATTGCTAATGAACAATGTCATTTTTGAGAGATGCATCAATGGAGCAGACGATAAATCTAAAATATGTTGGAATACCAATAGATGCGCTGCGTAGTGTCTTCAACCAACTTCAGACATACATGGACAGGCAGAGTGGATATTTAAGGCTAACAATCATTCCAGGAAAGACCGTCGTAATAATCACGATGACAGCTTTTTGTTCTTGCAAGGAAATTTTGTTGGTGATTGGTTGATTTCGTTTTGTTGGGCACGAAATGTCTTATCGTTGTCATTTTAGTGCTCGTGACCTTGAAAGTGCCTGTGGACTGTTCGAGGCTGGGCGAAATGTAACAGATATTGCTCGAGACATGGGTGTAGGCAACTATCTCGAGACCAGTGTCTCTGGGATATGGACCTCGGGAGAGTTGCTTGCGACATGGTGCACATCGCTTTTAAAAAGACTTTAGAAAGCAGGGAAACCGGACTTCAGATGCATGGTGAAGTCCGTAGAAGTGCAGCACCTGCAAAGACGACGGATATGGATCACTCATGGTAAGATGGAAAAGAACTGATACACCAACACAGTTCTCTGCTGGCTACGTGCTGCAAATAGCGCGCAGGTATTGAGTCGAACAATCAATCGACAGGATCGGGCTGTACACCCGAAAGTCTGTGAAACATTTCAAGTTGTTATACCAGCATCGTGGTGCACAGTTAAGGTGGTGTAAAGCGGCACATAGAGAGTGGGACAGTCAGTGGTGATGCACAGTTAAGGTGGTGTAAAGCACATAGAGAGTGAGTCAGTCAGTGTTGATGCACAGTTATGTTCCTCGATGAGAGTCGTTTCAGCTTATCGAGTGGCTCAGGACATCAGCTGCTGTGGAGAGAACGTAGTACACACTATCGAACTCTCAATATCCGTGAACAGCTCATTTATTATGGCTGTCCAGTCACAGTATGGGCGGGCATAATGATGGATGGAAGAACGTCGTTGCATGTGTTCAACGGAAGGACTGTCACAGGAAAGAAAGAGAGAGAGAGAGATTGCTGCATAGAAATCTTAGGAGGCCATGTTCGCTCATTCCGTGGCGCAGTGGGTCCTAGTTTCATCTTCATGAATGATAATGCAAGACCTCACTGAATGACCCAAGTATCTGAAATACTGCAGAGCGAGGATGGACAGGCCTGCCTACTCATCCGACCGGAATTCGATGCAGCACGCATGGGACGCTCTTGGAAAGCGTATTTCTATGCAATCCAGTCCACCTCAGAATCTCCAAGAGCTTAAGGTGGTATTGAAAGAGGAGTGGGACAAAATTCCAACAAAACTTGTAAATACTCTCATTCTAAGCAAACTCAACAAGTGTTTTAAGTTCATTGCAGTCCCAGGAGATCGTATCCCCTACTGACGATACGCTATTGATATATTTAATCTTCTTTAAAGATTTTGTTTTCGTAATTGAGTCAAACCATTCGAAAGCTCACATGCTACGTATCTCGGAATTGTTACATTTGTGTTTACTTAGTTATCTAGTCTTAAGCGTACGTAACAGATTAATGGCCTCGGTATTATTCCTATTTTGATTTTTGTCACAAAAGTTGCACCCATTTTTCGTTTTACTAAATATCTGTTATACCTTAGTATTTCAACCAGGGTATTTTTCGTATAATATTTTATTTATTCAACGTATTTCAGTATACGGGATTTCCAACTGAAGTTTAATGAAGTCTCAGTCCCTGGCTAAGCGATGATGTATAACTGAACGGAAGTTATTCCAGGAAATAAGTGCTGAGATAGATCATATTCTCTTGTTCTTTTAATTAGTTTTCTGAGTACATGGATATGTACAACAGCTCTGCAGCCACTCCTGAATCCAGCTAGTTTTCCTGGTTGAGCCATGTACTAGGTCGAAAGTGCGGTGGAGGCACTCTGAATCCAGCAAGTGTTCCTGGTTGAGCCGGTACTCGGTCCTTGCACATAGGTCTCGGAGTCGATGCAGCAAGTCCTCCGCTCCTGTACCGGAGAAAAACACGTTTCGGAGAATCTGGCCACTGTGTAGATAAGCCGATGACAGGGTTCGTTATGACTCGTGTCGCGATCTCGTCAGGACCGAAATCCGCGCATTCAGAGAGCTTCAATAAAACAAGTACCTACCAGTGCGTGTCAACCTCATCAGGAGGATATGTGGACCATTCCTAGAAACTCCACAGAAGTCTGACTGTCATACCGTCTCGATCCACAGGGTTTTAGTGTACGCTGATGCCGAGAAGGCTGTTGTCCTTGCTGGTGCTCTGGAGGAGCTGTTCTCACCTCATGATATTCAAAAACCTGGTCTCAATGACAAGGTCATGGAGGCTTTAGCTGCATACAGCCTTGATCACGCAGGCCAAGTCATTCGCGTGTTAGTTACCTTGAGGTAACTCGACACATCAAAAAGCTGAAGTTGAAGAAAGCTTCCAGGAGAGATGGAGTTTCGGCAAGAGCTGTTCAACTGCTCAGTGAGAGCTGGAGTTCGGTACTGGTAGAGGTTTTCAACGGATTTCTCCGGCTGAAGTATTTTCCCAGGAAATGGAAGAATGGCAGAGGTAGTGGTGCTGCCCAAATTTGGAACCACTCGTTACCGGATAAACTACCGTCCGACATCTAGCTTGCCCATTCTGGGTAAACTCCTGGAGAAGGTCATCCTCTCTATGTTTTTGGAGTTCTGTGATACTAATCGTATAATTCCTGACGAACAAGGTGGTTACCAGGAGAAGCATATCACGACCCACTAGTTAATTAGACTTACGGGAATTCGTTTCTAAAGGACGCGATAGGAGCGTATATTCCACTGCAGTCTTCCTGGACATCAGTAAGACCATCGACCGAGTTTGGTACGATGGTCTCCTTCACAAGTTGCAGGAGCTTCGGTGACTTCTCCCACTTGTTGAGCTGATTGGCTTGTACCTCAACAGCCGCAGTTTCACTGTTAAGATTAACGGTAAGCTTTCTTCGGACATAAAGATTCGGGCTGGCGTTCCTCACGGTATTTTTCTTGGACCAATGCTGTTCTCCATTTATCTGCATGACTTACACAAACCCAAACACGTACAGGTCATGATGTACCCAGATGATACAACTGTTGTTATCAGGTCACTGAACAAAAGCAGAGCAGCGAAGCTTCTCCAAGGCTTTCCCTCTCAGCTGGAAACCTACTACACGTACTGGCAAATCATGATCAACCCGTCAAAGAGCAGTGCGTGTTTTTTTCGGTTATCTCCCAGGAGTATCGAAACTTGTTGTGTTTTTTTTGTTTCTCTCCCAGGAGTGCCGAAACTTCGACTTTCGTGGGTAGCGAACACCAGCTACCAAACGAATAAAGCTAGACAATGCCTTGGGCAGCCATTTCCATTACTCCACCGGAAAATCTTTCTTACAATACGGTACAAAGTATTGCTGTACAAGACTATCCGCAGGCCTGTACTGAGGTACGCTTCCTCCATCGGGATAGATATTAGTAGCGAGAGAGAATTGAGAGGGTGCAGAGCCGAAGGCTTCGTATGGTCACTAGGGCTCCCCCATGCACCCCACTCCGGAACCTGAGGAACAGACTTGGAGTTCAGAAGGTACATGTGTTTTGCACCAGACTCGCCAAGACGTTTTTCAAAAAAGCAGAAGCCCACCCTAATGGACATATTACGGGTGGGGTTGATTACGATCATAATGAGTTCCTTAGGTATCCTTGAACTAAGGCAGCGATCGCTGACCCCCTTGACAGAGAGAGTACGTATGCGGACAATGGTGGGTGTTAAACAGATCATCACTCCCTTCTTTTTCAAGTTGGCATCGAAATGGTGTAAATTGATTGCTGCTGCTACATTCGGATGTGGTTTCGGCAAGTCTCAGTACCTAACCCCTTGGGGGCGTCGGCGGTTGTGTGATGGTGTGTTGTCACTGATGTTTGTATGGTGCTTGTTTCCCCTTCTCTCACGCAGTACCCCTTCCCGCCCCACCTGTAGTCACGGCTTACAATTTGAAAGATATGTCCTCCTCTCCTTTCACGTATTTTTCTGTTTATCATTCCTATTGACTTCATTTACTCAGATCTCCTTGAGTCCTATTTCTAAGGATAGTGCTAGACCTGTATCAGACACTCCCTTCCTAAAACTTCTTCATATAGCATAGCGTACATAGCTTTACGTAGCACTCTGGGCAGTGCGCATTTTAATTAACTCCAAGATATTTCACGTCGGACGTAGCCGTCAATCTGTTTTGTTATACTTGCCATATGAGATAAATAGTAGCCGTCAATCTGTTTTGTTATACTTGCCATATGAGATAAATAGTAGCCGTCAATCTGTTTTGTTATACTTACCATATGAGATAAATAGTAGCCGTCAATCTGTTTTGTTATACTTGCCATATGAGATAAATAGTAGCCGTCAATCTGTTTTGTTATACTTGCCATATGAGATAAATAGTAGCCGTCAATCTGTTTTGTTATACATGCCATATGAGATAAATAGTAGCCGTCAATCTGTTTTGTTATACTTGCCATATGAGATAAATAGTAGCCGTCAATCTGTTTTGTTATACATGCCATATGAGATAAATAGTAGCCGTCAATCTGTTTTGTTATACTTGCCATATGAGATAAATAGTAGCCGTCAATCTGTTTTGTTATACTTGCCATATGAGATAAATAGTAGCCGTCAATCTGTTTTGTTATACTTGCCATATGAGATAAATAGTAGCCGTCAATCTGTTTTGTTATACATGCCATATGAGATAAATAGTAGCCGTCAATCTGTTTTGTTATACTTGCCATATGAGATAAATAGTAGCCGTCAATCTGTTTTGTTATACATGCCATATGAGATAAATAGTAGCCGTCAATCTGTTTTGTTATACTTGCCATATGAGATAAATAGTAGCCGTCAATCTGTTTTGTTATACTTGCCATATGAGATAAATAGTAGCCGTCAATCTGTTTTGTTATACTTGCCATATGAGATAAATAGTAGCCGTCAATCTGTTTTGTTATACATGCCATATGAGATAAATAGTAGCCGTCAATCTGTTTTGTTATACTTGCCATATGAGATAAATAGTAGCCGTCAATCTGTTTTGTTATACTTGCCATATGAGATAAATAGTAGCCGTCAATCTGTTTTGTTATACTTGCCATATGAGATAAATAGTAGCCGTCAATCTGTTTTGTTATACTTGCCATATGAGATAAATAGTAGCCGTCAATCTGTTTTGTTATACATGCCATATGAGATAAATAGTAGCCGTCAATCTGTTTTGTTATACTTGCCATATGAGATAAATAGTAGCCGTCAATCTGTTTTGTTATACTTGCCATATGAAATAGTAGCCGTCAAGTTATACTTACCATATGAGATAAATACAATCAAACAGAGTAAATAGCTTTACGGAGCATTGTGAAAAATGTGCGTTTTAATTAACTGGAAGATATTTCATTTCGGACGTAGCCGTCAATCTGTTTTTTCATACTCTTCATATGAGATAAACTCAAGGGACCGGAGTAAATAGCTTTACGGAGCACTGTGAGAAATGGCGAAATGGGCATTTTTATTAACTGCAAGATTTTTCACATCGGACGTAGCCGTCAGACTGCTTTGGTCTCCTCGCCTGACAGTATCTTCTTACCTCATTCGCTCAAAGATGGGAGGACACTCAATCTGTTAAAAAACTTACTCGGTTCTGCCAATGATATTCTCTGTTGCAGAATTGTGTTGCTAAAACCACTACAAACAATCATCAAGCATGGCAACATGTGTTCAAGAAATGGAATTTCCAGCTGAAATAAATAGTGTTTTATTTTCGCTATATTATTCTGAATAAGACCTGTTTGCATATCCATATTATTATTATTATTATTATAACAGCTTGTATTTTTTTATTGGTACAAGTAGCAATACTGAATTTGTTTGCAATATTTTTCAAATCTTCCATAAAAAGGGCCTTTATTCTGTACTATTAACGCTTCTTATGTTTCATTGATTCCTCTGTAGAAATGCATGGAGGGGTGTACCCATTTTATAATTATTTTCCACATTGTTGTGAATGTGAGCATAAGGGGAATAGTAGACTTTTTTAGGGATTTTTTATATTCCACATTTCCCAAATTTATTATCTCTGGTTAATATCTTCTTACTGGTAATACGTGTGCCTCATCTATAGGAAGTAAAGTCCTTGATTACTTTGTTTTATTAGCTCTGCTTCGAAGACAAGAGGAACTGCGTACTGTTGAACAACGGATTGGAATGGGCTTTTTCTTCATTCGGGTGACTTTAGGATTTCTAAACTTAGCCGAATGACAGGAAAGCAAAGTAACCAGGAACTCAACACTCCAGGAAAGGCTCTGGAATGCCAAAATCCGGGTTAATTTGCTTTATTACTTCTGTTCGCAAGACAAGAGGGACGGTGAATAATTAAACAACCTGATAGACGAAATACGATGATGTTTACAGGATATAAGAATCAACCCCTATTCCAATGACAGGAATTAATTTCCTTTTCCAGTGCAAATTTCTATATGAATGAACGGAGGAACTAGAAACGACCGCAGAAGCTATTAGAATAGAGCTGACAAAGTTGAGTGGACATGAATATGACTTCACTTTTCTCTGCAAACCTCTAATTGAAAGAACGGAGGAACAGAAATGTACTGCACAGGCTGTTACAATATATCCGACAAAGTTGATTGGATATGAAAATATCTTCACTTTTCTGACGACTAAATGTTAATTCGTGGGTTTCTTTTTACCAGTGTTTTTTTCTTATTTGAATGAATAGACGAACAGGAAAAGACAGCACAGGCTGTTAGAATACGTCCGACAAAGTTGAGTAGATATGAAAATATCTTCACTTTATTGATGACTAATTGTTAATTCGTGGGATTCTGTTTTCCAGTGCTTGTTTCAATTTCAATCGAGAGTGTCAACATCAGGGGTGTCCCTAGACAACAAACATTAGGGGCGAAAGTGGACTTAATTGTTATCACTTCATTCTACTCACCCAGCCCTCGTCTTGTCACAAATCTATAATTGTCACTTTCAATTTTATTTTGTTTTCAATTTAAAATAATTGAATTCAATACATAAGTTTGATTTACAACCATTCTGTCTTTGAGATTTTCAGAATCATATAATAAATTTAGCGCACGGTATTTAGGCTTTGCTCACCTCGTATTTAAACCAGGGAGAGAGTGAATAGTGAGACCGTTTGTTGCGTGAGGTCTCCGTTCGGGGTGAATGATATGGTTCATTCGGATAGCGCCGCCATAAGTGGGACACTTAGAAGAAAGACAGAACATCCTGTGTTAAGGACAATTTAAACCAATGAAGAGAGAGAGTCCCACTGCAGGTCAAGATGTCTGGCCCTGTAACACAAGATGTAGGGTTGGAGATCTCAAATTTCTGAGTGTCCATTCGATATTCACGTCCACCAGGCATATACAGTGTTGCCAACTCTTGAAAGGAACTTATAAGTAAAAACCGCATTACGCACCCAAAGATCCTCGGGGCGTATAGTTAAACAAGAAGCGGATCTTACCAGTTCTTCGATAACATATGATAATCAAATGTAAATATGCCATTTTTTTGTATTCTTTCATATTTTATTTGTTGAAGATTGATGTAAGATGGATATAATAATATTCCAAACTTAGGAAAGATTTAGAGGTTTTGTAAACTTAAAAGAAAGTTTAATTTCTGTTAGGGAGGGCTTCAGATACCATGGGAGGGGCTTCGTCTCTCTCTGAAATGGTTCAGCGATGCTGCTGACCTGCATATTCCATTAGGCTATAGAATGAGTGCTGCAACAAGGGATATTTTTCCTAATGCGCGTTTTGTATATATATTCGATTAGGCTATAGAAAGAGTGCTACAACAAGAGATATTTTCCCAATGCGCGTTTTGTATATATATTCCATTAGACTATAGAATGAGTGCTACAACAAGGGCTATTTTTCCTAATGCGCGTTTTGTATATATATTCCATTAGGCTATAGAATGAGTGCTACAACAAGGGATATTTTTCCTAATGCGCGTTTTGTATATATATTCCATTAGGCTATAGAATGAGTGCTTCAACAAGAGATATTTTCCCAATGCGCGTTTTGTAAGCCACTTGAGTTACATTTCATAGAAAATACAAGGGCATGGTTCAGAAGTTTGCGAGGTGCACTAAAATCACCTGTATCTTATGATTTTTACCTTTGGGGCTACAAATACACCCTTTCTTTCCGGTTGCGGTAATATCTCTCTTTTGCTATCATTACTTAAAGTTGAATTAAGAGTGAAAGCTGCTGATATTTGAATTTATCTCTCTTGAATGTTCATTCACCATTGGATTTTCGATGGTCTTTCCGTAGAATGTTGGAAAAACATTGCTTGGGAATCCAAATTAGTCTTATCTTCTGCTTTACATTTGTCTTTGAACATTGGAAACCAACAAAATTTGACTTCGAACTAAAAGTCCATTTCAAAATTTCAATGTATTTCCTCAGAAGGAAAGTCATTTTAATTCTTGTATCTCGAAGGATTTCATCATGTCTGAAAATCCCTGTATAACTAACACCTAAGGTCAGTAATATGATAATTTTCTTTACGTAATATGATAAATTTTCTTAGGAATTAGCATTGTGTGATATCGCAGAGGAGAAGCACTTTGTCGTAATAGCTGTTCATCTCCCAAGGCATCGCAGGGAAATATCACTCTCTCTCTCTCTCTCTCTCTCTCTCTCTCCATCAGTCGATGGCGCTTTGCTGTGGGGAAAGAGAACTTGACGTCACGCTTTCTTATCTCGTCAGGACATTCGCATAATGGAGCCAGCGATCCGAATTATGTGTCCCACAAACTATTGAAGCGACCAAATTCATACCAATCTCCAAAAGCGTTTCATACAATGGCTCTACGACCTCAGTTCTACGTGTTGGCGGCCTTGTTTACGTTTCGAATAGTGACTTTTTGTGTGTCACTACGCGATAATAAATAGTTCCACAACGAAAACGAAATACAAACGAACTGAAGCGTGCTTGCAAATGAAATATCTTAAAAATTTTCTTGTCTTCGACCAATCTTCATTCATCTCGCTTAAAAGGAAAAGCTTCATGACTGAGACAACTTCTTCTTGATAATCGCTGTTAGTCACAGAGATCATGTAAGCAATACTTTGCTAGTTAAATTCACGGAACACAATTTCAATTATTATTCAAAGGGACTGCAAATACCAAACACATAAATAAATCCCTAAAAGTTAAAGAAAATGCGGAAATAAGACAAACTCAGAAACCTAACACACTTCGTCGAACAATCGAGTAATCCCAAACCCGTACGCTCCGCAACATTCACTCTGCAACTGAATGACCAGTACATGATCAGTGAAAACAAATCAGCAGTCAAGGTCAACGAAAATACCAACACAGTATAGGAAAGCCAAAAGGTTCAGAAGTCGTCAGGACGACTAATGCGGGTTGATAACAAACCTTCAGACACAATCGATGCGCCATTTGAAAACAGATAAAGCTGTTAACATTTTCAGGTCTTTTGTTAGCTGGAAAATAATGAACAGATTGGTATACCGTGGGTTTGGAAGTGCAGTACATTCCCCATACATATGTTGTTTTTGTTTAAAAACAATAACAACAAATTATCCCCAAAATCCCGGTTAACATGCAAGTCCTTAGCATATGTAATAAATAACTGATTTAAGACTAGTTTAAATTCCTTAAGCAGATGGATGTAAAATGATTTCTGAAATCAGATGTGTCTATGGCCAAGGGCTGTGTATAATCGACGTCTTTCAAATAGCCGATCACTGGAGTATTAGTAATATAAACACCCAGATCCGTCTGTCTCTCTGGAACGCTTGACCTCATAGCAACGTCTGCATTGTTGCGCCATTACTTATCAAACAATTCGTGTGTGAATTCGCGATGTCAAAATGATTTCCTGCTATATATTTTAGCCCGCTATCACTTTTAGATGTCAAGGTGATCGGGTGCTAATTTTAAAACATTGGATTATCAATAAATCCAGTTCCATTTATCCGATCTACAAAATCCGAATTAAGATCTTAATATCATGGCAAGTTGCGTTTGTATATTAATTTAATTTAGCACAATTTGAATATTAATTTGTACGCTTTAATTATTTTTTACTTCTTTAATTCAACTAAATTTCTGAGTTTAGTGCTCATTATATTATACATTTTGCAAACTATCAATCTTTGCAAAATGTTTAATATAATCAGCACTAAACTTAGAAAGTTAGTCAAATTAAAACAAATCTCAGAAAGTTAGTTAAGAAAGTTAGTCAATAAAAACTGAAATCTTGAGGTGTCAAAGTGAGCAAAATTGCATCTAAAAGCAGATGTAGCCCCAATGGCACATTGTCGAGAATTTAGATAGTTCCGATTTGTATTACCAGATGTCGCATTATTTGTAGAAAAAGTTTTGTAATGAAGTTTCAAACTAACCGTCGAATATTACAGTCTAAAACAAGCCGTGAAGGAAATAACAAGTGTGCCGGAGAAAAAGTAATTTAACGCGAAAGATCAAATAAAACGTTATTACGGTAGGTATATACAAAAAAAAAACTCTCCAAGTTTAGTGCTGATAATATTATTCATTTTACAAAATATCAATCTAACTGAAAGCTCTTATCTACAGTTGTTAAACAACAACAAATATTTTACACAGAATGCTATTTATCGCGTGGTCTTTTGAAAAACTGAAATAAATAGCAAATAATTTTTAGTTCTATCATTAATGAGTTTTTAACTATTCATACGTCTGTGCTATATTTCCTTACAGAGATCCAGCATCTATTTCGTTTGCCTTCAATCTGCTTTAATTAAAATTTCCCTCCGTCATAGGACGGGCAACATCCCCTATATACTAATATTTATTCAAAGCTTAAAAACAACCGTCCTAGGTCCGGCAATACGCTAGTTATTGTTATTAATGTAAAAGTTGTGATATATGACACAAATGCCTCTTAAACGTCCTACCATTCTTATTGTCGTATCTTTTATTTGCATTAGTAATGAATCTGAAAGAAGTAGGCTTCCTATGAAACTTTGGAATCGCGAATAAATATGGATATCTTAGATTGATATCTGTTATTTTCAGTCTCTTTAGTAAGGCAATAGTCGTCCTATTTATGATACTTTTTCCGGTTGTAACATGTGTGTAAGTATGACTATTGACCAGCTTTTGTTTAACCAAGTCAAAATAAAACCTCTTTCAAATTAGTGCAAAAGTTATTTTTTGCCTTATCAGCGGAGGAAAAAAATTACTCTTAAGCTGCTTTATACTTCCAAAAAGTTTCGTTGAGCTTACAAAGGTATCTAAGGCAAAGCCTCATAAGGAATATTATATTTAGAAGAACTTTTACACACATACTGAATAACGTTGGAACGGAAGACCTCCTCAATCTTAGCCAACTTGAGTCCATAAGAGAGTCTGAAGTTAGTGCCGTATCTCATGAAATGTCTCAAACCTTCATCCAGTACTATATCTAAATTCCCCGCAACAACAGCTCATAGTAATTGTCCACAAAAGTTGAGTAAGGCAGTGTATTACAAACACAGGGGATTATATAGCATCGGCAGTATCAGTGTTACAGAATTTTGCAACATCTTTGTAATTAAATAAATGCAGGCATATAATCGGTCCATACTTGAAACAACATACAGAAGAGAAAGGAAAAGCCTCCTGAACATCTGAAAATAGTTTACTAAATGGTATTCTGTCATAGAATTTAAATGCATTAACCAATGCAAAATAACTCTTCGCAGAAGCATTTGGTCTCGTGCAAGAATTCTTTTTCAGCCAAAAGCGTATAAGATCAGACAGGTAATCCTGCTTTCATCGAACTTATTTACCGAGGACTCGCATATTCCTCCAAGAACCCTGAGTTTAAGCTGATTCAGCGAGAAGGCTAAACCTCTCCAAAAGCTTACAATGCCTTCGACGCAGGCGTCCATTCAACGCAAGACCGCGTGAAAGTAAGTGAACTCATTTCTTGTGGACCTTCTGCCCCTGCATCCTCTTTTCTTTGGAAGAACACCGTGAATAAAAGGTTTTAACTTGAAGTAGTTGTATATTATTTTTTCATGCTTGTCTCGATAAATGTTATGTTTTTTCCACTAAATACGTCAGTAGGACCACCAAGAGAGATGGATTCATTTTGTAAAGTTAAAAAATTTTCCAACTCCAATAGTTTCTCCCACTCGGACTGAAAAGCTAAGATTTTGATGTAAATATTGTCGAAATCAGATTTCTGGAAATGTTGTAACTCAATGTCAGTCCGGTTCTTAAACAGTTTTATGCTGGATCTGTGTCCATTACTTCTGATGTTGAGTTTATTTGAAGTCTGTATAATGTTGAACATCCCGCTGTGTCTACAAAAAATAGCATTGACCAAATTATTCGATTTGCAAAATTTTGGTGATGTAGGTAATCCATAATTAGATGGATGCATAATCTCACATGTTCTATATCTGACATCTTCGCAGCTCGTGAACTTCAACTACTGTAGAAAAACAGCACCTATTTTTTTTGTGAATTTTTTTAATTTATTACCTAACGATGTAACAAATTCAGAAGTTGGAGACCGTAAAATTTGCTCTGGTGAGGTTCCTCTGCCTCAGGCACACATCGTGGGGTCAGTAATGAACTTGTCCAAAGAACACCTAGCCCCAGAATGTCCTTCGTGGACCTTGCTTGGCCAGGCGACCCCCGAAGTGGCAGGAATGATTTCCTAGACCTTAATATCATGAAATTACATGAGAGAAGTGATTATAGAAGAGAGCCGTGATCGAGAGTCGCGCAACAAGGCAGCGTGCCTTAAGATTGGCATGATTTAAAACTCATGTAAAAGAACATAATCAAAAGAATATGTACCGAAGAAAGAGAGACACAGACCGTAATTTGCTAGCAGCCACAATCAGAATACGCATCACATAGCATACAACCTAGTAATGAAACCAATCACAAAACATACCATCTAGTAAACATACCAACCTAATAGTCACATCGATCAAATCAATATCGAAATGCAACCATGCAAGACAAAACTCACACCGTATAAAATCAGTACAACAGACAAAATGCAATATCAAAAGCACACAACACAAAACCAAACCCAGCGCCAAATAGAGAACGCCCTAAACCATAGACATAAAAAAATATGCAAAAACAACAAGAAACATTCATGTATCCAGTTAATATCAGCATGAAATTACACAGAATACATCAAACAATATCAAGATCGAAACTCCCAGTTCAGGAGCTACGCAGAATGCCCATTTCAGACAAAGGTCAAACGTTCAAAGGCCCGTACTGAACCCTTCAGGAGAACACAAGCATGTAAACTTGTGGGCTTTCATAACACAGCAAAAGATTGGAGAGCCAAAATCTGCTGTGGTGTCCCCTAGGCCACGTAAACAAAATTAAAGACACATAACCGACTTACAATACACACGGAAGAAACGACAGAAAGACAACGAATTATATATATAAGAAAAATTCCATAAATTGTATTTGGTCGTTGTTAACATGCGAGGTGCAGCTGTGCAAAGTCAAGAAAATAGGTGGTGGTTAACCTAAAGTGTGGCCACTAGTGATCTGCCAAGTAGCACTTAGAATCCTTACCAAATTAAATTTGTTAGATCAGTTGTTCGTGATGTCTTTCAAGTCAATAATAAGCCTAGTCAACAGAAATTTGGAATGCGCACCAAACAGTAGTTGTCTAAACAGTCAGAATATAAAACAAAAAAATCATCAGATCTTAAATCATTGAATAACCAAATAAGAGAATGTAATACAGTTACTCGACTAGTACAGATAGGGAATCATCTGTAAAATAGTGAAACGACAAATATGACCTCTGTGCACTTTTACAGAGATACGAGACCTGCAGTTCGTAAAAAAAAATATTTTAAATTTAGAGGCCTTTCTTTTGTTAAAAACTGTTGCTTTAAATATTATATCGATTTCCCATGTATTATGAGGAATATTCCTTCCTTCATTGATTTACCTGTGCTACATCTGTTTCCGGATGAGAGTTGGGTCAAAACGGTAAGACGAAGCAAAGATGCTTCGACTAACGGAAAATCTGAAGGTGTTCAGATTCCTGAACTAAGTTTGCGTAGTCTCAGGGGCTTTGAACTGCACTCTCCTGTGTAGGGTAACGGTTAGCATAGTCGAACCGAAAGCGGGAGATGCGGATTCGATTCACGGTCCAGGACGATGAAATTTTCAAGGTTTCTGAGAGATATTACATGGATGACTAGTAAGTGTTACAAGGAAATTCAGAGTTAATATTTTGTTGTTGCTTTGAATATTCCATCGATTTCCCATGTATTATGAGGAGTATTGCTTCCTTCATTGATCTACTCTTAAGTGTTTAGAAACAAGAGAAATGGAAAATCACGGCAAAATCGATGGGTTGCTGACTGAGAGCACGAAAAAAAGATTCAAAGGGGGAAATGTTTACTGTTTGTTGAGAGCACAAACGTTTCAGAACAATATATTCGGGTTATAAAAAGAAATGACATGCTACAAACGAAGAACTCCATGTGTCAAGCATGCTGGCAGCTGTCGCACTTAATGTTGGCCACTTCACGTCTGATTCTCGTTATCAAATCTGAGAGCAAACGTATTTATTCCCGAAGAACTATTTTTTTAAGAATCCCCAAAGCTAGAAATTAAAAGAAGTAAGGTCATGAGCACAATGGCCAGAACTGATGACACCCATCAGAAATTAAGTGTTCATTGCCCAGTTTTCGACTGAAATATTCTATTGTGGTGATACTGTCGTCGAGCGGAATTTGCATTACTCGAATTTCGATAACACAATTTTGCAAGTAGAGGGTGTTCCTTGTTTGCAATAGCCATAATGACCACCGACCGCCTGTTCCCACTAAAGGGGCTCTGACAACCGCCAATAGCGGTATAACTATACCATCGGGATTAGAGGAAATGCTATCCCACACTCACCAACCCGCTTGGCCAGCGTGGTGAGTTATGGCCAAACCCCTCCAAAATGACTCCACAACTTAAATCTTGGCACTCAGTCTGAGGCAGCTGGAATGTACCTGGCCAAGGCAGCGGCCAGTGCGACATAAAGGCAGAGGGTGCTAAGAATCCCCGGAGAACCGGACTAGGCTGCCATCTGATGCTGAACTTGGCTACGTATAATGGACGCTCCCTATCTTCTAATTCAAGGCTTCTTGAATTGGAAGAGGAACTACAAAGGATCAAGTGGGACATCGTCGGGCTAAGTGAGGTAAGGAGAAAATCTTTTTGAACTGAAAAGTGGACATCGCTTCTACGATCGTGGGACAGATACTGGCAGAACTAGTGGTGTTGGATTTATAATAAACAAGAAACTGAAGGATAAAGTGGTAGAAGTTGTAAGTTCCTCTGACAGAGCTGCACGACTCGTTATCCAACTCTCGAGAAGATACCAGGCTCAGATTATTCGAACCTATGCACTCACCACAAATCATCCTGAAGAAAAAATTGAAAATTTTTATGAGGAAATTCGTCATCTAAGTAATAAAGGTAAACAGCACTTGAAGATACGTATGGGAGAATTCAATGCAAAAATAGGGCAACGGCAACAGAATGAAACTTCAGTAGGTAAATTCGGTCACAGCAACAGAAACCAGCGTGGAAATACTCCCGTTGAGTTTGCAGAGGCAGAAGGGTTTTTCATCTTGAACTCCTTTTTCAAGAAAAAGCCACACAGGAAATGGACATGGAGACATCCAAATGGGATGACAAGTGAAATTTATTTTATTATGTGTAACAAAAAATTCGTCATAAAAGACTGCAGTGTGCTAAACAAGTTCAAAACAAGTAGTGACCATAGATTGGTGAGATGTAAGATGCACCTCAACACTAAACTCGAACGTGGCAAGCTCATAAGCCAAACACAATGTATTGACATAACCAACCTTAAACAAACATCATAATACCTTCAAGTTGGAACTGAAGAACTTATTCTCTACTTTAGAAGGCCTAACATCGGAAGAAGTGGATATTTCTGAAGTTTACAGAAAGCTCTTATGGAAACAGCAACAAAATTAGCTGGGTCTAAGAACAAGTTGCATGTAAACAAATTATCAGGAAAAACCAAAATGTTGATGCAAAAAAGAAGAGAAATGAGCACAACTAAAGAAGATGCGACTTCCAAAGTGGAATATATAGAGCTATGCAAGACACTGCGAAAAAGTATCACTGAAGACGTAAGGAAATTCAACTGTGAACTAGGGAGGAAAGCAATTGAAAACAACCAAGCCTAAAGATAGCAAAGTGACATCTCAGTAAGAGAAGAAAACAGATTATGGCACTGAGAAAAGAAGATGGTTCTGTAACAAGAAATAGAGACAAAATTTTGACAAGAGTAAAAGATTTCTACTCCAAATTATATGAAAGGGATGATACATTTACTCCAGACATCATGAAAGGTACCAGTTCCAGAGTTCTCCCAGTCCTCCCAGCAGAAGTTTTACATGCAATCAAGAACATGAAGCGGGGAAAAGCTCCAGGAGAAGATGAAATTACTGTAGACATCCTACAAGAAGCAAGTTGAGAAATCGAAACAATACGGCCCCAAATTTTCACTCGATGCCTTAATGAAGGAAAGATCCCTGAGGATTGGAACAACGCTACAATGATCCTGCTACATAAAAAAGGTGACATTGATGATCTCAAGAACTACAGACTTATCAGCTTCCTATCAGTGGTTTATAAAATCTTCACTAAAGTTCTTTCACTACGTTTGAAGGTAACACTGGACAAGGCTCAACCGAGAGAACAAGCTGGATTCAGGAGTGGCTACAGCTCAATAGATCATATCCACGTACTAAAAGAACTAATTGAAAGAGCGAGGGAATATGAACTTCCATTGTGCATGGCTTTTATCGATTGTGAAAAAGCCTTTGATTCGGTGAAACCATCAGCAGTTACAATGGCTCTGAAATTCTGCGGTATTGAAGATGCATACATTAATATTATTAATAACATCTATGAAAATGCAAGTGCAACGATTCGGCTGTTTGAAAATACAACACACATAAAAATTGGAAAGGGAGTGAGACAAGGTGACACCATATCTCCGAAGCTCTTTAATGCCACATGGGAAAATATCTTTCAATCACTGAACTGGGAAAACAAAGTGATTAAGGTTAATGGTGATTATCTAACCCACCTTCGTTTTGCTGATGACGTAGTCATTTTTGCAACTACCTAATCAGAGCTGCAAAGTATGATCCAGGAACGTGCTGACAAGAGTAAAGAAGTGGGATTTAAAATGAAACTTTCAGAAGACAAAAGTGATGTTCAATGCTTTTACAAGAAATGAAGATTTATCGATTGATGGAGAAAAGCTGGAGATTACAGATGCGTACGTCTATCTTGGACAGCAGATATGAAGTGAGGGTCATATTGAAGAAGAATATAATCGACGTACAAAACTTGCCTGGAGTGTTTTGGAAGAAACAGCATAATTTTCAAGAGCAATATGCCATTATGTCTTAAAAGAAAAGTTTTTGATCAATGCATCCTTCCAGTGCTTACGTATGGTGCAGAGACGTGGACCTTAACTAAAAGAGACATACCATGGCTGCAGACAACTCAAAGTAGCATGGAGAGGTGCATGCTTGGTGTAACCAGGAGAGATAAGAAGAGGAACTCGTGGATCCGAAAAATGACAAGAGTGGAAGACATCATGATCAGAGTTAAATCCCTGAAATGGCAATGGGCTGGACATACTGCTAGAAGGACAGACCATCGATGGACCGCGAAAATTTTAGATTGGATTCCAAGGGACAGGAAAAGACCCAGAAGAAGACCCAGAAGAAGACCACATGGAAGACGGGTGGATGAAATTCGAAAGCATGCAGGAGTGACATGGAGGAGACTGGCACAAGGCAGACCGTTGTGGAGGAAACTTGGGGAGACCTTCGTCCAGCAGTGGATTGATAATGGTTGACAATGATGATGATGATGATGATATCTCCTGCGCAGCGCAGGTAATAATACCTATTGATTCCCAACATATCGAACATATTTTTTCCTAAAACGTTCGTTCTGTTAAACACTAATAAACTAACGCACGAATCTGTTCATTTCTTGCATCTGCAGCGCCATATGTCCGCTAGTGGCGGAATTTTAAAAAATGTTATTTTTTCGTTAAATTGTTTCAGCCTGCCACTGGAAAGCTGCCTTCAAATCTTCTTCGCAATTTCTCTGTTTATCACTTTTCTAGAGCTACAAGAATAAGGGGACATATTTTCGCGAAGATATATTTTTTCCCAAGGATGCACCAATTTTATTTTTAATATTATATTTTTCTTATATGGACACTTATTTTCCCGAGAATATGGATATTTATCTTGTAATGTGCCGACATGAGTGTTGGATCGTCGCCGTTTCTTTCTGCACTTCTTCGGGTTGTCTCCACGTATTTAAATCCCTACTAACCTCTTTCTTTCCTCAAACCCTGTCTTCTTTCTTGAAATCTTACACTTGCTATTTTCTTTGCTTGCACAAGAGCTCTTTTCATTATTTGACAGTTTCTTCCCAAGATCTTATAAAATTTGAAATGCCGCAATGAAAGTAGGAATTTTATGCATTTCAAACATGGTGATATAGAAAACTATTGTTTTTAGTATGGACAGGCGGAATGGAAATAATTTGAAATTAATATTATGACTCTGGAACTGTGGAACTCTGAAATGTTATTAATCGGAAATGTTTAACTTAAACCATCCTAATTGTTGATTTAAATCGCTTTTTATGAATATTCATATGAACCTTGATTTTTCAGTTGAAGGTATTTCAAAATATTTTTGAGAAATATGTTTCGAAAACCCTATTAATTGAAAACGAATATTTCTCTATGGATCACTTTTATAAGTTTAAGAACACTAAATAGTTCAAAAACTAAAGTACATATTAAGAAACTATTCAGTGTTTTTCCATCTTTGTTTATTTAAAATTTCATCTCTCTAGGTCGAACCTCACGGTTCAAGAATCCGATATTGCAAGTTCCCTTGAAATCAGAGGTGGCAAAGTTTCATGGCGGCGATCGTCAATGCGAGACTTTCGCCGGTGGCGGAGATTTGGCGTTTGGGCAGACCTACCATAATATTCGATGTGTGACGGACAGGGATGTTTAGTTGGGAATGTTTTCCGCGGATCAGAGTAAGGCCTTTGACCGTGTTTCTCCCGAGTTTACTAGAAAGCAGCTGGAAGCCCACGGCTACGGATAGTTTTTCCGAAGAGCGGTGGACACTTTGTACAGGGACCTCAACGGGAGAGTCATTATTGCAGACCGTTTTTCTCACCTCTTTGAGGTTAGAAAAGGTGTGAGACAAGACTGCCCGCTCTCCCCGTTGTTGTTTGTCTTGGTCATTGAAACCATTTTAAGGAAGGTTCAGGCTCATCCTAGCATTCAGGGTCTCCACTTCCCTGGCTGCGCGGGGTCGCTAAAGTATCTTGCTCAGGCTGACGACGTCACTTTCTTTGTTGACTAGCAAGTGAGTATTAAGCAGGTCCGGGAAGTCTTCGCGGAATACTGAGGTGCCACCGGGTCCATGCTTAATAAGGATAAGTCGAACCTGCTTCTATGGGACACGTGGGATCGCGCAGCGGTCCGAGGGCTGGCGGTGACGGATGGACCCGTCAGGATACTCGGTATCCTTTTTGATAGAGACGGTGTACATTTGAAGACTTGGAGGGACATCCTCTTCGCTATTAAGGAGAAGAAGGAAAGGTGGCAAAATGCGGACATTTCGATGATTAACCGTGCTAAGTTAGCTAACGCTCTCCTGGTATCGAAATGTGCTTTTCTCGGAGAACTTGGTTTTCCCCCTCGTAGTCTCATGAGGCTTCTGGAAAAGGAAGTTTTTGCCTTTATTTGGGCCGGTAAGCAAGTTGAGACTGTTGCCAGAGCAGTATTGTGCTGCCCTGAAGGAGGTGGGTGATTTGGATGTTAAGCACCTCTCCTCCTGGTTTAGTGCACTGCAGTTTAGGAGTGTGAAAAAAGATCTGAACTCCTCGCACCCTTATAAGAACTTCGTTGGGTATTTGACAGGATCGTCGGCGGAGAAGTTCTTACCTGGCTTCCAATTTATGGGGCCGTGTAGAGAGACCACTCACAAGCACTATAAGCTTGGAGGGTCACATTCAGGGTCTCGCGGAGGCTAACCGGAACGGGCTGAATTTGAAGCAAATGTATCTGTACATTCTCCCTAGTCCTAGGGAGCAGGTTACTGAGTTTAATGTCGGCAACTGCAACAGGAAGGAGGTGTGGATGAGCGTGTTGGCGGCTGGAGTTGACTGTAAGAAACGGGATTTTAAATTCCGTCTGGCTCACGATGCCCTTCCGACTAGGAAGTGGCAGTAAAGGTGGGGTACTGCCATCACCGACAAGTGCGCCTCTTGCAATCTCATTGAAGTCCGGTACCATTTGTTCTAGAGTTGTCCCATGGCCGTGCATGTGTGGAAGCTTGTTTGGACCTGGGCAGGTTGCCCGCAGCGACTCAAGGCTCAGGAAGTCTTTTACCAGTATCCCAGCCCCAAGACTGGGCGGGATATCTGGAGGTTGACCATCGCTGAGACCACTTACAAAATCTGGAGAGAGAGGAACAGAGTTGTTCATAGTAATTACGGAAATGCGGAATTCAACACTTTGAAAGTGGCTTGGCACGTCAGGTGCCAACTTAGGAATAGAGTTCAGTTGGATACCCGCACTTTTTCGGACCGTGCCTTTAAGTTCCGGTGGGTCTTCCGGCCCAACATTGTTACTGGAACGAAGGAAATATATTTTTTCCTTTGGGGAACTTAGTCTCCCCATCTTTTCGGCTTGTAATCCTGAATTTCCGGACCCTTAGTTTCTTGTGATTTTGTTGAACTTTGTTTTGTGTTTTAATCTTTGGAATGTTTCTTTTCTAGATTCCGGGATGGAGAGAGGAACTTTCCCTTCTTCCTCTCTGCCGGGTGCCTGTTTGCGTACCATACCAGTCTCCTTCAGCGGCGCTGGCTTTGGGGACAGCTGGTCGACTTTGTGTGTGAATCGGGGGGTGGGGTATTTGTGTTTCGCTGTGATCTTTCCTCACTTTGCCTTTCCGGGTGTGATTTGCCTGTGTGCGTTTGCTTTTTGGGTGGGTGGTGTGTGATTGCTGTTTGTGGTGTGTCGGTTCTGCTCGGTTGTGTGCAGGGTTGGGAGCCATTGGTGGGTCGAAAGCTGGTCTTTCTGCCACGCGGACTTCTCGGCGACCTTTCTGGTGGTGTCTTGGATGGGACGTTATCACAGGGCACCCGTGAAGGAGAGCCATCTCCTACTTGAGTTTTTCGGGGTGGCTTAGGGCCTGTCTGTAAGCGTGAACTGTGGCCTGTTCGAGTTCTTCGGCAGGCCAGCGTAATTCGGGGGTCTGGATGTGCTGACTGTGGAACCGTGGTTGCTGCATCGGGGTGGGTGTGAAACGATGGTGTAACCGAACTCACATTGTATATGTGGTTCGGCGAAGCGCCTGTGTTGGTGTTGCTGGGCCACAAAATTTTGTGCCTGGAGAGGGGTCTTCGTGCTCTCGCACAATGGAGTCCCCCTCTCTCGGATGCCAAGTGTTGGTTTTCGAAGACAAAGTTTATCGCGAGAAAATTTGTTCTCTGGGGTTAAATATTATTTCTGACAAGAATTTTTCTTACTTTTTCACATTGCCAGAAAACAAAGCTCCGATAAACTTCGAAACTAACCTTTTCTTTTATTTTGGTTTGGGATTTAACGGCCACCGTGATCAACGCGATGGGCTGTAAACAATCCCCATTCCTGATTTAGGGAATTCAGGGACGTGAGAAGCCAGTGCTATCAGACAAACACAACCACAACATCTATTCCTCACGGTATTCGAATCCGGAGCCATCTCGGAAGAATGGTCAAAAGTTCGCGCTTAGACCACTGAGCCACCGGAGCTGCGAATCTAAGTTTTGACGATATGATCCCCAAGTGAATGAGCAAAAGTCACGAAAAGTCTGGTTTCGTTGAAAAATGACATAATTCGCAGCTCCTTAACTCACATTTTCTGTTTGTTTTATTGGAGGTTTAACGACCACCGTTAGCAACTCAGTGGGCTATAAGAAGTCGCCCGTCCCTAATTTAGGGTCACTGTTTCCAATGAAGGGAGCGAAGCAGTGCCGGAAGACAAACACAACATCCATGCCTCGCCGGGATTCGAACCGGAAACCCTTTCAAACGAATGATTAGAGGCCATCGCTTAGACCACTGTGCCACCGGGGCGGCCATTTTCTGTTTGTGATGTATGATTCTTTTATGTTTCTGTTCACAAAAGCTAAAGAAAGAAATTCTGCAGTTTTGTATGCAAAAATAATTTTTTTTTCTTTTATGTTTAGCAAAATCATGGTAATTATTCCAGAGAAATTGAATAAATAAAGTTTTGAGTGGGGCTATTCCTCAATTGATTTTTTCTGGGATCATTTAAAATGACAGCAGCTGGATGTTGTCGTTTTGAATTATCCCTAGGAACTGGCGTATTGCCCGACGTTTTGTAGTTTTTCCCGCGAATTTGTAGACATTATCCTTACAAAAAGAAAAATAATGTTGCACAAAAGATATATTACGTTTACCCTTCATTACTGATTACTTACTTTCATCAAAAATCTGTTTAAGCACCTGACGCACTTTTAACCTTCCAGTGCAAACAACACTGTACGCCTAAAACGGATCTTTGAGTTTTTGTTTATATTTACTTTAGAGTGGCGTATTCGAACTCAATTGTCTTTACTCATTAGTAACAAGAACAACGCTTTTGACTTTGTTTTTATCTAACTGAAACTTACACTTTCGCATTGAGTTTTATTTAACGGGGAGAACAGGGGGCAAAAACCACATAACCTCACCGTTCATTATTTTGATTATAGTTAATTTTTTGTTTCACATTGTCATCATATGTCAATATGGGTCGGCTTAATGTTTTCGACACCAGTGTAAATCATGTGAAAATGAGCGTTCTAGTAATCAAAGCAATCGGTGCAAGCTTAATAGTTTACACCATCGTGGTTTAAACTTACAGCATTGAAAAGCGTAAAACTATCGATAGTTACGAAGAACTATCGATGCACTATCGATATCCTGAGTTGGACAAAACTATCGATACTATTGATAGCGCCATAGATAGTACCTCCACGTCTACTTGAGCTCGAAGTTACTGAAAGTGATGCTGGACGTAGGGAGAATGTGCCATCTTGTGTCAAAAGTTGGATATATGCGCATTTGGAGTTGTAGATAACAATGTGCCAGTAACACATGAAAAATTTATAATTTTCGGAATGTTATTCATATGATAGTGCTACAAGGTTCAGAATAAGCCATGTTTTGTTGCCAGTCTTTAACATCACCAATACCATCGCTTTCTTTCAGTATTTAGGAAAGTGTTTCAAACGAACAGCTCCGCTGAACATTTTTTCAGCACATGGATCCAAATATGTTTAACAGACGTTACCCTTATTCCATCTCATCTGGGAGCTTTCTTCAGCTTTGTGTTGTACATCCCTTCCTCGTTTGCTTCGAAGTGAAACGCAGGAGAAACTACCATGACCGTGTCCGAGTGATAATACTTTCAGTGTCATTGGTAGAGGGCTTCCTTTCCAAGGCACCAGCAACTAACTTGATCTCTATGTCATTCCCTTTTTATAGGTGAATAACTCGTTATTTTACATGTTCTTCAGTGTGCAGGTATTTTCTCTGATAACCAGTAAAACAAATATTGGAAGTATATCTCAACAAAATAATATACGGAGCATAATTATTGAAATGAAAGTACTTCAAAATTTTATGAAGTTTCCAAGAAGTGACCTATTTTACTTTTCTTGAAATCAACCCTTCGGTTCTGCAGAAGCTTCGGTAGACGCCAGGAAAGCAATCATTTACTGTCTTTGAATGTCTGTTAATCTTGAAGACGTTTTTTAAATTTTATTTTCCCAAAAGGTAGGAGTCCGTATAATTTCCATTACTGTTCTGATGTTAAATATCCAGCCCTCATTTTTCGGTTCATTTTCCTATTCGTATGTCTTTTTTCTTTGTGTCTATTGAATTTTATTTCTGCCTAATTCGTGGGCTCGTTTCCTTAAAAAGGAATGGGTTGAAAGAATGTTACTCTGAAAATATCTTTTTTTCAGTATGTACTGCAAATTTAACGCCGTGCTTAAGTTGGATGAATTTGAGAGATGGGTGTGATTCATTTCGAGTAAACAGTCGCGGATATTATGGACAGGGAAAGCTCTCCTTACTCATGAAGTATAATAATTCAGCAAGCCAAGCGTTCTGGCGAATTTTTCTTGAAATACTTGTCTTGAATTCATATTTCATTCCTTTCAGCGCGCCACGTATGGAGTAGTTTAAATTCTATACGAAAGGTTACGGTATCCATTAGTAAAGAAGAAGTATGATTGAAATTGACTGCATTACTAAATGGGGAAATTGCCTTAACAACGAAATAGGTATAGTACACAAAAAATCGTGCTGGAAAACGTGGTTTGCAGTAAATTGTTTGGAAAAAGGAAATAAAAAGCAATATGTTATGTATAAAGTTCCGGTATTGCGCAAGACAGGTCTGAAAGTCGAAGTCGAGTTTTTCACTCTGGGGAATTGCTGTAATCATCGCTTAACATTGAAATGTTTCTCGTTTGAATGAGGTTATTTTCATCTTTCATTGGCATGTAAGTGTGGAAACAAGAAAACTTCATTAAGAAATAAAAGTGAAAACTAAGTATTTATTGGCAGAATACTCTGTAGTTTAAGAGAGCGAAACATATAAATCATCAATATCTCTTTAACAGCGTTACTAAAATTCAAAATACCAAGCATTGGTTTTTTGGGCTGACCAAGTAATCCTGAATGAAAGGCAGTACACAACGGATGGATTCAAAAGATTAGTAAAAAAACCGCTTAGGCTCGTTAATTACATATTTATTCAGGAGAAACACACAAGCGTTTTCGAGACTCTCAAATTGGTCTCATCATCAGGTGCAAAAAGTTAAAATATATGAAACTGCACTTCATATTGCCAAAGGTTTTAAAAGCATGTCGTACGACATATTACCAACTATCGCATAACACTTTAACATTGGCTTATTAATAACTATCGCAATATACTTTAACGCATCACGATTATTGCTGTTATTTCCCTCAGGATACCTCCTAATTTTTCAGTTTTCTGTTCTGCACTATGGGAGCAATACTAACGTAAAAAAAAATTTTAAAGAAATGAAGTTCAGCAGGTAAATGCCTATTTTTTTTATTTTGACATTTTATTAAAAGTTAATAAAAAATTGCTAAACTAAGATAAAGTAAGAACTTAATTCATTGTGCAATTAGATATGCTTAAGGCAAAAAGGTGTTTTTTAATCTAGGGTTTCACTAAAATCACAGAAATTGGAGTAAGAAGTTTGGATGAGGGGAGCTTAACAAAGGAATAATTTACCGGTGGCTTCTCTGATATAGTAAGAGAATGACTTTTCCACATTCGTCTTGTAGCTATTCATGGAAAAACGTCCACTTCTAAACAGAGTAATAAGTGTCTAGTGTTTTCATCATGCCTCAGCATATGTCGTATAGAAACATCCACTTCTTAACAGAGTAATAAATGTGTCTGATGTTTCTGTAATGCCTCCGTATATACACCTGTATGCTTCCCCATAGTGTTGCGTTCGTATTGGTTGAATTTCTTGTGCGTCTGGAGTTAATATTATTTAAAGAAAAATGCACATTATTTCACCTTACCATATACAAAATGTGAGAGATATGGGATTTCACAATTATGATGTGCCAACAAATACATAACTGCCAAATAGCTGAAAAAATATTTTATACATCTGGCTACATCCTTGTGGAAATTAATTGAAACGAACACAGCGAGATGAGAAAAACTTATTTATTCCAATTTTCACAAAACATACCATGTTAACTTGTCTCATTATTACATTATATAGCAACTAGTTTATCTCAGTATCATCTGAACGCACGGAGCCACATGAATTTGAAGAGTTAGTGCTGGTTCTTCGGTACTTGCACTACACCTGATTCGGTGCTCGGACGAGTGTATTCATGGTTGTACAGTCCATTTCCCGAACACGGCTTTTGAAAATTGACCAAATATTTTTTGATCGGATTAATATCCGGTGAGTTCGCAGACCAGACAAACACGTTTATACGCTGCTGTTGCATAACGTTCCTCCATTTATGTCGTGTGGTAAGGGGCAAGGTCCTGCTGAAAGATAAGGGATCTATCAGGAAACCTCCTCGACATCTCGGAAACAACTCTCCTTTGAAGAAATTCAACGTACTGTTGCGAGTGCCGACGCCGAAGTAGTTGAAACATCCTCTTTTACGATGTTTCACAGTCTGGTTGATTCGGGTATCCCGAAGCTTTTTTCCCCTGTAGCATTCGATCCTGCTCACTCCGCTAGCTTTTGACAAAGAAATGCCTTTTGTCGCTGAACCATTTTTTTCCAATGTTCTTTGGTCTAGTGTTTGTACGTATTTCTTCGCCCACTTGTATCCTGTCTCTTGTATCAGTTTCGTCACTTGTTCTTTCACATATTCTCGGGCAAGAAGGTGCGTTGCTTTCTTCTTTCGTCCATATTTGCCTTTTCGATTTGAAGAAATCTATTCGGTTTTTTCTTCAAATTGATGACATGGCTGACAGTTGAAGAGCTGACACCGACTAGTGTAGCAATATCCATATAGGTCGTAGATTTGTTCTTGTTCAGATTAATGGTACTTTTGCGCTTTCTTGGTGACACGTCCATCACGTACGAAGGTTCTGAACATTCCCATGCAAAACCGATGATGTAGAGATTGCAGCACCCAATTCCAGCATGCTCATACACTGTTGGCAACTTGCAAAACAATACGATTACAGCAGACTCTTAAATGCCTCCGGTGAACAAATTCAATATTGCTTACACTGGTGTGATTTCGACATGGAAGATCTGATCGAATGAAAAGTGGCAGCACCATTTCATTCGAAAATCAGCAGTGGACAGCACTTTTTTATGAAAAACAGCACTTTGTTTCAATTAATTTGCACAAGGATGTACATCAGATTGAACCTCAAAGGCGGGATTGGCGCAGTGTTCGTAAGGTTAATTGAGATCGTAAGCTAAAATCATTATTGTTTCCTTTATTGTAGCTAAGAATAGAAACTTACCTTGTGTACTTTATCTTCCAACCAAAAAACTATTCGCTGATTGAACACTTTAAAAAAAAGGTTAGTATTTTGCAAAAGGGTTTGGTCCTATGGCATTCGGTAAGTGTTCTGATTTTGAAGATAGCTGTAGGTTTCCTGTTTTAAAGGCGGCACTTGTTCACTACGAATTACGAAATTTTGAAGTTCATTATACAAAGAGAAAGAGGAAATAAGAAACGCACTTGCCGAAAAAATAAAATGTCTTACTTCAAACATTTTCATTCTCCTATCTGCCCTCTGTGTTAAGGAAACCTTAAAGGACATTGCCTGGACTGGACTCCCAAGGTGCTGCCTGTTTGTTGGCTGTTTACTTTCGCAATTGCAATACTCATTGTGCCATGCGCGATATAAATAGTTCCAAAAGGAAACTCAGAAAAGAAATGTTCCCTTCCCTGCGAGTAGAATAATAAGCAACTTTCCTAAAGTCAAAAAACGTTTTTCGAGACGGACCAAACAAGTACGCAGTTGAACTGATTTTGTAAACATTGGCGTGTACGTGAGAATGGTATGACTTACTTTCGTAAAGAGAAATGGTGTTAGCATACTTCGTTGGCTTTGATGGTCTACGCGCAGTGAAATGAATTGATAAATATATTTTACATAACTGAATGGAAGAAATAAGAAAGCAATTGATGATTCAGACATTTAAAACGTTCGTTCATTTGCATTTTATTTATGTTTAATTAAAGTATATTTAATTACATTTTTAAGAATTGTGTTTTAATTGCGAACGAACCCTATGCTCTGTTGTTGTATTCTCAGCTCCAAAATTAACCACTCGTGGTCTAAGTCTTAAACAATGCGCCAGCAACTGCAGCGGGAGAATTATTGCAAAGCATTTATATTGGGTAATGGTGCTCGAAAAAGTACAGTAGGATCTTCAACGTAATCAAACGGTATGGTGAACTTCGCGAAGAATACCTCACAGAACTTCTGAAGTTCTTCCTTTACTGGTTTATTGAGAAATAAGTAACTCAGGGTTGTTCTGTTAAATAAAAGCATTTTGACCCCACACTAATCGGACTATCTCGAGAAAAATTACCCTTGAAATCTGATAAAGGTGTAAAATTTACACGATTTAGAAAAACTTATTCACTAATGGACAAATTATCTATGTCAGGATATCCCTTTCCTTGTGTATTCCCCACTGTGTACAACCCTTGAAATGCACATGATTAGCATTTGAGAGCAAATCCTTAAGACCAGTTGTCACCACACTAAAGCCCGCGCTAACGACTCCTGATTGTGGGATCTAACATTTTTATCTGATATTAGTGACCAACTCAATCAATTTAATTGGTATTTTCAAGGGAAAGATAAACTCACACATGAGCGTTTTTTTTATCTGAAGGCTATCCAATCGAAATTGGAACTCTTCAAGCGACAGTTAGCAGAGAAACTTTTTTTGGACTTTCCAACTTGTACAACGGGCATTCTGAAAGTAATAACTTGTCCCTTACATTATTTTTGTTTGTAGCAGCCAAATAGGTTAAACTTCGTGGCCAAATTCTTGGATATATTGTCAATAATGCATGCCATTCAAAGTATTGTCCATCACTTTCTATACATTTTCGCCATCTTTGAACCCACTGGTAAAATCCATTTTGGAAAAATCCCTGGTTCTGTTGTTTCACCCATGTTTCGCAGCCAGTTTATCGTCTGTCGCAGAGTCGAAACGTTCCCCACGAAGGGTGCTTTTCAAAGGGGCAAACAGGGAAACCCTGAGGGAGCCAAGGAAAAGCCGGAATTGGCGCATCACTTTACACCCCATTTTGGAAATAGCCTGTGAAGTCTCCTTTGCGATGTGGGGATGTTCGTTATCATGATGTAAAACAACAATAGGAAGTAGAATATCATATCTTTCTTTCTGATTGCTTCCTTTAGGTTTTTCAATGTCTGCACATAGTGAGCAATGTTTATTGGTGCAACTCCTGGATGGTGACACGATGATCCGCTGTGATGGGGTATTACTCGTTGCCTGTTGGCATCTGTCAGTGCGGTTACGGGTATTCCACTCCGTTGTTTGTCCGACACTGAACCTTCTCCTTCTCGAAACCTCTTCATCCTTCTTTGAACATTACTGATATCGATTGTGACAGCTCCACACAACGCCAAGAGTCTTCTGTGGATTTCTGGAGCCTCATATCATCCTAATTTAAATAGGATCTCCAGATTGCAGCCTAAAGATATTCATTTGTTAAATATTGCTCACTCATACCGTTTTAACTTAGCTGAACTCATGTTTAAAAGAGTAAAGAATGACTTATTTTCTTCTTTAATTTCTCCAAATTGCCCCTAGCCATTCTTACTCAACTGGACATAAAACCTCACTGATCCCTCGTTTCCCTTCACTTGAACGATCTAGAGCTCTAATTAATTATCCTGGTCCGCAGATTTGGAATTCGCTACCACCACAATTGTTGACTATTAATAATT
Organism: Macrothele yani; assembly: GCA_039090855.1. Lineage (NCBI taxonomy): Eukaryota > Metazoa > Arthropoda > Arachnida > Araneae > Macrothelidae > Macrothele > Macrothele yani. The sequence continues at coordinate 56,531,971 of CM077031.1, forward strand.
ATAATTCGTTTAAAAAAAATTAAACCATACTTATCATCCTGAAATCAGTTTCGTGATGCCCTTATCATTATCATTTTCACTTCCTGAACGGGTTGTACAGTTTCGTGATTTCCCTTATTATTATTACACTTCCTGAACAGTTGAAATCATTTCACTTCCTGAACGGTTGAAATCAGTTTCGTGATTCTCCTTATTATTATTTTTATTATCATTTTCACTTCCTGAACGGTTGAAATCAGTTTTGTGTTTCCTTATAATTATCATTTTCACTTCCTGAACGGTTGAAATCAGTTTTGTGGTTCCTTATAATTATCATTTTCACTTCCTGAACGGGTTGTACAATTTCGTGATTCCCCTTATTATTATTACACTTCCTGAACAGTTGAAATCATTTCACTTCCTGAACGGTTGAAATCAGTTTCGTGATTCTCCTTATTATTATTTTTATTATCATTTTCACTTCCTGAACGGTTGAAATCAGTTTTGTGGTTCCTTATAATTATCATTTTCACATCCTGAACGGGTTGTACAATTTCGTGATTCCCCTTATTATTATTACACTTCCTGAACCGTTGAAATCATTTCACTTCCTGAACGGTTGAAATCAGTTTCGTGATTCTCCTTATTATTATTTTTATTATCATTTTCACTTCCTGAACGGTTGAAATCAGTTTTGTGGTTCCTTATAATTATCATTTTCACACCCTGAACGGGTTGTACAATTTCGTGATTCCCCTTATTATTATTACACTTCCTGAACAGTTGAAATCATTTCACTTCCTGAACGGTTGAAATCAGTTTCGTGATTCTCCTTATTATTATTTTTATTATCATTTTCACTTCCTGAACGGTTGAAATCAGTTTTGTGGTTCCTTATAATTATCATTTTCACTTCCTGAACGTTAAAATCATTTTTACTTCCTGGACGTTAAAATCATTTTCACTTCCTGAACGGTAGAAATCAGTTTTGTGATTTCCCTTAGTATTATTATTATCATTTTCACTTCCTGAAAGGGTTGTACGGGGTGTCTGGCTTGCATTGTTTGGGGACATTTCTTATGTGTTCAGTCATCGGGATGAGAGGGCTCATCAGGTCTCGTAGAATCCCTTTCCCTCATATTTCCTGGTTTTTGCTGTATTGACTTGATTTACATTTAAATGTCTACTGAATATTCGTAACAACTTAAATACGAATAAATGAAATATCTCTCCTTTTTGCAGGAATTCAATTACGGCTCGCTGCTTTTCTGTCAGTCATGATCTTTATTTCCGATTATAAAAAAAATGTGTTCCCAGATTGGTAACATATCATAGTAAATGTCAGTGCAGTATTGTTAAAATCACTTCAAAATTTCAAAGGTTATTAAGGAGAAGGCATTATTTCAGGAAGCCTCTGGTAAATATATGTGGAACATGTCCAATAAGTTTGTTTCTGATGTAGAGCAATGTCACATAATTTGCAGAAAGCTGAGTTTGAAATACATTTTGATGAATTTTTCTAGCATGAAAAGTCATTCCAGCTATTGCAGGAGCTATTATTTTGCGGTTGATGCTGCCGAGGAGAAGTTACAGTCGGAATTGTTCGATTTGCAATTTAATAATAATTTGAAGTTCTTGTTTAAACGTGAAAGTTCAATAACCGTTTATTCTCTTTTGCTTAGAAATAGCTTGAGAAATCTGAAAAGTTTTGCCATGAAAATGCTATCAGTGTTTGTTGGCCCACATGCTTGTGAACAAACTTTCTCGAAAACTAAATATGTGAAATAAAAGCTTCGGCCACGATTGACCGACAACCACTTACTTGTCAGACTTTTTAGAAACAGGGTTCTCCAAGCTGAAACCATATATAAAAAATGTAGCCAAAACATTCCAGAAACAATACCATTCCTCTCATTGATATTTTTTCCGGTCTGACATATCACGAAGTCAATTTACTAAAAACTAAACTTTATAGTCTTCATTTAGTTTAGTTTTGTATTTATATCGATATCTTTCAATACTTAGTTGAACACTTTTATTTTAAATCAGAGAACATTGTATGTTCGATAAATCTTGACAAGGATATGTGACGTGAAGCAAATGCTATCCTGTTATCTTTTCTACTTGTCAAATCTGATAACCTCGTTCTCCCTGAACAAGCTTTTGACGACCTGCAATAGCGGTACATCCATGCTAGCATGGTGAGTTAGGGGTAAACCTCCCCGAAAATGTATCCGTAACTCAAAACTGCGCCATCAACTTACAGATGACAGAACGCTGGAGATAACCCACTCCTAAATTTACCTTGGACACCAGTCATCAAGAGTAGCTCCCAATAATGAAGAAATTTTCCGGCGTATAAAATTTCGTTGGAGAGATTTTTGGAAGAAACAGCACAATTGTTAAGCGCAATATGCCATTATGACTTAAAGTAAAGTGTTTATTCAATGCAACATTCGAGTTTTTACATATGGGGCAGAAACATTGAGCTTAACAAAAAAGACTTACAAAGGCTGTGGACAACTGAAAGAAGCATGGAGGGATGCATGCTTTGTGTAACCAGGTCAGATAAGAAGAGGAACTCGTGGGTAAGGAAAATGACAAAAGCAGAAGATATCATGATTCGAGTAAAATCCCTAAAATGGCAATACGCTGGACATATTGCCAGAAGTACGGACCACATATGGACAACATTAGTTTTAGACTGAATTCCAAGGGACAGGAAACGACACAAAAGAAGGCTATGTGGGAGATGAATAGATGAAATTCGAAAGCAGGCGGAAATGACATGAAGGATACTGGTCTCAAGGCAGACCGTTGTGGAAGAAACTTGGGTGACCTTTATCCAGAAGTGTATTAATACTGGTTGACAATGGTGATACTTTGCCAAATATTAGTTCGTTTAAAAGCTACACTATCTTCATTGATTGATCTTCGGTTTGCCATTTATTTTAATCCGGCCTCCTGAGCTTTAGATAACTTTCCATTTGTCCCTTCACTCCAAAGGTTTGGTGACCCTTGTCTAAGAATTATTTTTTTAGCTTGGAAGCGTTCCCATTATATTCAGCAGAGTTCATGATTAAAATATTTACATCTTCAGGCATTCTGGCTCCAAAAACCTTTTCGAAAGAAATGTCCTTTATTGTCATTTTAAGTTGCAGACTATAAATTGAACTGGGGATGTACAAAAACTCACAGGACAGCCATATTTCTGCAAAGGTTCGTCTTACTCTCAAAGATGTGGAGATCAATTAAATATCCACATTAAGAAATTATTAGGTATGCCCATTTGAAGATTTGTGATGTGAAAATCCATAGATAGCCAAACAAACATTCGCACCCGTGTAGATACAGAAAACAAAAAGCCTGAAATTGAAAAAACACATGATCTCCGTACGAAGACGTGGTACAACTGTTCAGCTTCAAGGTGAATTATATGCTTCATCTGCAAAAGATACGCAAATGTTTTAAAAATTTATTAAATCAGTTGATTCCCTTATACAAATTCAGGAATCCACGAACGTCTTGGTGACTTTTCAGTGTTATTGGGATTTAACTGTGTTATACGAATTTGTGTTATTTAATTGGAGTTTACAGTGGACTTCCAAGATATTGCTGTGAGAATTACGGCTTTATTTTCGGTGTGTGTAAAAGTGATATTGAGTTCCTATTGAGTTTACTTACTCACATCTCCTAGCTTCCTATTTCTAAGGGTAAATGTAGGCTCGGGGTCAGACACTCCCTTTCGAAAACTTCTTGCAAGGTAGCGTAGCGAGTGAGTGTGCGGATAATCTATAAGAAAAAAGCTTAAACTACCACTAATATCATGGACAGCACGTGTCCCTACTATAAAGCAAAAATTTGCTGGAGGTACAGTAGCGAACAAAAGTATTTGGCGAAACACTTTTTCGAACATAATGTTTTTTCTGCTGGACCAAATCGGGTTATTTTGGGATATGATATGTGTTGATTCGTGGGTTACAATGCCGCGTAGTTTGCATTTCGCTCAGAGTGAATTTGTCTTTCGAAATGGGCCATATTCCAGAGTCCCCAATTATTACCCATTTGTTTGCTGCATGTAATAATGTTTTTCTTGTGATTTTTGTTGGTTTTGTGATGTGTAGGGTGATAATAAGGCAATCTTAGGTTTTCAGAAATTGGTAAAAAGGCGGAGATTCCTGTTGGAGCTCTCCAGGCGGCCGTGAGCATGATGTAATCAGGAATGCGCATCACCGACATTGCGAGGGCCATTAAGATCTGACACCAGTCCATTTCAGCTATCCTGCAACGTTTAAAGAAGACTGGGTGAGTCGAGAACAATCAGCGATGTGGTAGGCCTCTTTCCACTACGTTGCATCAGGATAGACGCATCCTCCGTCGATCTCGTGCTGATCCCACCTTGACTGCTGTGGACATCGCCACCGAATTCCGCGACAGCGACGACCTGAACGTCAGCCGAATGACCATCTCCCGTAGTCTCATTGCTGGTGGATTGAATGGAAGACGTCCCGCACAAGAAACCACTCATCGGAGTCAAGAATCGACGTGCCAAAGTCGCGTTCGCGCGCCGTCATCGACACTGGACCGCGGAGGACTGGATTAAGGTGCTTTTCACCGACGAGATAAAGTTCAACTTGTTCGGAAGTGATAGCATCCGATACGTACGACGTCCGTGTGGTCAGAGATTCAACCCCCAGTTCATTCCGCTGACTGTCAAGCACCGAGTAGGATCGCTCATAGTTTACGTCCCCATCATCAAGATTGACGGAATAATGACCAACCAGAGTTTCACGAACAAGCTCATCAACGATATATTCCCATGGGCAAACCAGAATATGCCACCCGGATAGATCATGCAGCAAGACAACGACCCAAAATACACCTCCAGAGTAGCACCAGGCCACACTTCTAGACTGGTCAAGACAATCTCCAGACCTCAACCTCTTAGAGCACATGTGGGAGGAGTTGGAGAGATGATGTGCGAAGCAAAACCTGCCGGAATAGGGCCCAGAAGTTCGACCAGCTGTCTGCAGAATGGGCGTGAATGCCGCTGGTTACCGTCGAGAAGCTAGTTGACTCGATGCCAGCCCGTTGTGCAGCTGTTATTAAGTCTCGTGGTTATCCCACCAAGTATTACTTACGGTTTTTTCGTTTTTTTTCTCGTACTTGTTTTATGTTATCGTTGCATTAAATGAATGTGATACACACCTACTTTGTTGGTCAATTTTTATGATCTTTGCGATTAAGTTCGGTACCTGATCTTTGGTTAAGTTTTCCGATCCATCTGCATATGGGCCATGTTTACAACTGAATAACACATATCATATCCCAAAATGACCCGATTTGGTACAGCAGAAAAAATAATTATGGTCGAAAAATTGTTTCGTCAAATACTTTTGTTCGCTACTGTATATAAGACAGCATTTTGAGTAAACTGCAATCTAAATTTAAATAATCACAATGAGGAAATAAAGATAAGATATGAAAAAGTGTTTCGTAACTTGTTTGCATCAAACAGCCTTTGGCGTTGACTGAAAACTGTTTATTACTCCTTTTCCTCATACTTTAAAAACTCATTCTCATCCACTGCCGAACAAAAAATAGTTTCCGTTTCAAAGGCTATATGAATATTCAGAAGGGCAGTTTTCTCCAGGTAGCGATGCGTATACATTTTCTATTAGTCAAATTTCTATGGGTTTTCCACGAGACTCAATTTGTGTTGTAGAAATGCTTAGAGGTCAAATAGCCGTATCATACATATAACTCCCAAAAGTCATAATTATTTTATTTGTAAGTAACGGGGCTTTAATTTCAAACCGAGATATGTACACGTTCTGTGCCTGACCCAAAATCGCAATCTGGTGATACACATAACAGATTGCACCATGTAATTAAATTTCAATACCCCGCGGACGAGAAATAACATAATCAATATCAGTATAAAAATCTCTACGCAATTTATTAAATCAGATTTTAAAACCCTAAGGCTTGTTCAGGATCACCTATTTTCCAATGCAGTATGATAACACAGTTCCTTTCGTTTTTATTATAATTTATTTTTTAATAATATAGTGTCTTTAAATTTGAATTACTGTATATGAGTTATACATAGGAAACTATTCATGAAAAGCAAAGTGACATAAACAATATGTGATACTTCGTCCTGAAATAGTTTCTGAGAGGTAATGTAATTTCTAAATTTTTTCACTGCTGCTGTTTATAGTAAGAACAATAGTTTTATATGTCACCTTATTTTCAGTACCATAAAATTCCAAATCATAAAAAGAAAAGCTTTTAATTCCGATATTGATATGGAAGGCACCGAAAGACAGAAATAGTGCAGCAAAGCGACATTTCCCGGGAAATGCTCATACATCAAGAAGCGATTGAGAAGAAAATTTGAATGGCTTTTGAGATAAATTGCCCAATACTCCAGACTTCCCTGTCACGAGGGGTGATTCTGAAGACTGTTGTTACAAAAAGATTGCAAATAGCCTTCTTGCAAGACAGCTACTTTTTCGACAATCGTTTCGTATCTCAAGGTGAAGTTTAATCAAGGAATATGTATAGCATCTTAAAACGTAAACACCTTTCTTTTGTCTAGTGGTACGCATATAGAACTGTGTGGTCGGATCGGGGTATGGAGGGGGAGCAAAGATTTAGAATTACTCAAGCCGTTCTATTGTTTGACCAGACTACGAATAAGTAGGTGGTGCCGCGTCAAATTACTGAAGGCTGCAGGGACATAATCTTACCCAAATAATGCCGAAAGCAATTATTGGGTGGTGGAAGTTAGGATATGTTGTTCTATTTTTCTGCGCTGTACACGCATTGGCTGATGGAAAATTTGATGTTTTTCTAAGATGTCTTAGGAGTAGAACTGAGGTCTTACAAAATATTAATTTCGTGTAGAGTTAAAGACTTCTCTCCTAAGAAAAATTGCATGCCAGTTATTATACATACATGCCTGTGTCCCAATGACGAGCTACACAACTGACATTCTAAATGACAAAAGTTCTGAAAAGTATTTTTGAAATAGAAATATTATACTTGAATTACAGAAATGGAATGTATTAAGTCCAGATTTGCTTAGTGCTTAAAACAACCGCCTTGAAACCAGATGGTTTCGAGATTGCTACGTGGTGAGTTGAGTAACACTGAATGCGCGACGTATGTCCGAAGAACACGTTAATCCGTCGGCCCTGGGACTGTGTCCCTGTTCTTATGCACTAGAAGAACTCTTACTTCTCTGTTATGCGGAATCTGAGCCTCTAGGTTCAAGCCAGTGAAACTTGGTTTTCAGTACCAAGCACAAAACCCATATACGACATAAGTATTTTCGTGTGTGAACTCATCCTGTGAGTGAAAATCCTAGAAGAAGAGGCGCTTTTTCTGTTCTGGAAACTAATACACTCAGGGCAGATTTAAACAACGGGCCCAGGGCGCCACATTTAGGGGGTCGCCAAACTGAAGGAGTTTTTTTATGAATATTTTGGCACCACCACCAAAAAAAAATTTACTTAAATACTTTTACAAAATTTATTAATTTCTAAAGCTTATATTAATGTTTGTAGTCGTCACCCCACATTCGTGGACCAAGAGCATTAACTGAGCAAGAGTAAACACGTTTCTTAAGATTATGGATTCTTTAATTAGTAATTTAGCAAACAGAAGGAAATCATACGGAGTTGTTCTGGAAAGCTTTGAACTTTTCAGGGATTTGAAAGAGACCAGTGCTCGTGACATAGAGGCAAGATCAAATAAACTTGTTCACAAGTACCTATGAGACATACAAAACTTTCTCAGCAGCGAATGCCTACATTTTAGTCATATATGAATGCCTAAAACTCTAATGCACCACAGGATACGTAGACTTTCATCATTGATAACAATCTTCAGAGCACATTTCCAAAGTTAGAAATAGTTTTAAAAATGTTTTCACCTTACCAGTCACGAATTGTTCTCCTGAAAGATCATTTTCAGCAGCCTCAAGAATAAACAAAAAAGATGACTGAATTTTCGGGTGCAATAAGCACGTCTTTTGAATCAGTTCTGACGCAAATTAAATTTATCATAGCTGTTCAAAGTCAATGGAACCTGTATGGAAAACAATAGTATCTGACGGAAGAAAGGAGTTTTTCAATCGGGTTTTTAATCCCTCAGATATTGCTGTAAACATAATCGTGAGCTTACGCCCTCTGGTTGCAGACTTGTGCGTTAAGAAAAACATGGATTTATCTGAAAAACATTTTTCACCGGAAAGGCTCTCGAACACAGAAAGAATTTTTCAAATCGGACTCTTACAAACAGAGATATCGACAAAAATAAGATGTGACTTTACGTCCCCTGGTGGGAAAACCATGCATTTATTTAGGATAAAAGTATGCTCAAAAGGTTTTGCCACATGAGCGGCATCTGTCCAAGAAAAGAAAATTTAGTCGAGTTTTCAGGAGTCCAGATTTTGCTACAAATACAAAATACATCAGAAGCAGAAATTAATACTTATGCCCTGCCCCCTGGTGGCCAAACCACTCTTTACCGAACAGAAATTATGTGAAAAATATTTTCCATCACGTCATGTATGCGATACAGGAAGAGTTTTTCAAATCGGTGTTTTAGAAGCAGAAATAACGCAGAAAACGGAATTTACCTTTGTGCCTCCTAGCGGAAAGTCTATGATTCACTTGAACATTTTGAGTGTATAGGTAAAACATTTCGCATCGGAAACACTATCCAACAAAGAAGGAATTTTTCAAATCGGACTACTAGAAGTACAGATATTGACAAAAATAAGATATACATCCATGCCCCTGGCGTACAAACTATGCATTATTTCAAGAAGAAAATGTTCCTAAAACGTCTGTCGACACGAGTAGTACCGGTTAATAAACGACGTTTTTTTGCAATCGAAATTTTAGAAGCTCATATTTTGCTGCAAATACATTAAAAGCGGAAATTAAAGCTTACGCCACCTGGTGGCCAAACCGTTTTTTACAAAAACTGGAAATTATGTGCAAAGGATTTCCCATGGAGCTGTATCCGGTATAGAAAGGTTTTTGAAATCGGAGATTTAGAATCAGAGATATAGGGGAAATAATTTAACTTTACGCCCCTAGCGGAAAGTCTACGAATTACTTAAAAATTTTGAAATTATATGAAAAACGTGACTGGAAACACTATCCAACAAAAAAACATTTTTTCAAATCGGACTCCTAGAAGTATAGATATTGACAAAAATAAGATATACATCTACGCCCCTGGTGCTGAAACTGGGGAATATATTAAGAATGAAATATTCGGAAAATATTTACCGATATGAGTGGCATCAGTCCACGAAAGAGTTTTTTCAATCCATATTTTAGAAGCATAGATTTTATGGTAAATACATCAGAGGAAAAATTAAAGCCTACGCCCCCTGGTGGCGAAATTATTCTTTACCAAAAATTTGAAATTATATGCAAAAGATTTTGCATCAGGAGGTGTATCCGCTGAAGAAATGTTTTTGCAAATCGGAGTTTTAAAAGAAGAGTTATCGGGAAAAATGTAAGTTTCTTTTACGCCACCTAGCGGAAACTACACGCGTAATTCGATAAAGTAACTATAATGTGAAATACTCTTCGACATAAATGGAATCGAAAGATAAAAGCATTTTTTTAGTCGGATGTTTAGAAGCAAATATGTGGAATAAAACCTGTTTTTGAATTCGACATCATCTACCTTTACGCCCTCTAGCGGCGAAATTGTTCATCGTAAAAAAAACGTTATGAAGGATCATCATTCGCATATTTCAAACTTCCCAATGCAAAAAGAATTTTTAAAATCGGACTAATATTTGCAGAGATATCGTGGGTGCAGGCGGACGGACAGACAAACCGGTAACATAATCACGATCTTTTTTTACAAAAGACGTGAAAAAAAAGATAAAAGGACTTTGTTGGGAGAAAAAAAATGTAACTCACACGCGATCAAACTCGCCTTGCTCGTGATAATGTGTGATACTCTGGGTATAGACTACTCTTCAGTCATTGACAATTTTGCCCATGCGAAGGCACGTAAAAACCAATGATTATGCCATAATTTTCATTTCAGTTCTTGGCAATTTTGCCCATGCGAAGGCACGTAAAAACCAATGATTATGCCATAATTTTCATTTCAGTTCTTGACAATTTTGCCCATGCGAAGGCACGTAAAAACCAATGATTATGCCATAATTTTCATTTCAGTTCTTGGCAATTTTGCCCATGCGAAGGCACGTAAAAACCAATGATTATGCCATAATTTTCATTTCAGTCATTGACAAGTTTGCCCATGCGAAGGCACGTAAAAACCAATGATTATGCCATAATTTTCATTTCAGTCATTGACAATTATTTTGCCCATGCGAAGGCACGTAAAAACCAATGATTATGCCATAATTTTCATTTCAGTCATTGACAAGTTTGCCCATGCGAAGGCACGTAAAAACCGATGATCACGCCATAATTTTCATTTCAGTCATTGACAATTATTTTGCCCATGCGAAGGCACGTAAAAACCAATGATTATGCCATAATTTTCATTTCAGTCATTGACAATTTTGCCCATGCGAAGGCACGTAAAAACCGATGATCACGCCATAATTATATCTTCAGTCATTGACAATTTTGCCAATGCGAAGGCACGTAAAAGCCGATGATCATGCCATAATTTTATTTCAGTCATTGACCATTTTGTCCATGCGAAGTCACCTAAAAACCGATGATCATGCCAGAATTATGGTGTAGTCAGACATTGGATAGAAAAGTGGGAAATTATGTAAGTGTTTATTAAGTTTGGTTTAGTATTTGCTGCTTTTCCAACATTATGGTGTCTTTTCTGGTGAATATATTGTCTTAAAATAATAAATGTTATTATCATAATGTATTTATTTTTCACAAAATCCTGAAGTCCGGTAATTTGAAACATACATTGGTACACTGCGAAATACACCTACTGTTTTTTTCATTAACAATAAATATAATTGCAAAATTACTTAAAGCAATAAAACACACTCTAGACAAACAGAAACATTGATGTAATGATCCCGCACCGTTTAGCAAATGAACAAATTTGGAGGTTGGGAGGGTAGGGGCGGGGCGCCAGGCGCCATCTTGTCTTGTGCCATTGTCGTCAGAGACACTTACGTCGTCCCTGGATATTCTCAAAGCATTACCCTGGGAAGCTTGAAAGCACCTGTGACCGCTAGAAGGCGAAGCAAATGCGGTGCACAGTCTAAACTACGATATTGTATGATAAACGTAATCGTTACCTTCATAAAGAGAAATATAGGAATATCTGATATAATAATATTAATTAAGTATTACAACATTCTCTTTTCGTAAGCTACGGTTGATTGCACCCCACACGTTGTGCTTCCTTAGGGGAGGACAGTGTAAAAGAATTGGATTTTTAAGAACACCATTTTACTTGGAATGAAAAAGAACCACAATCGCTCCGTGAATGTACAGTTTTGTACCTATCACGTGGGATATCATTACAAATCTGGCATTAATATGTAGTTTTGGCGCAAGCGTATATTATTTACTTTGTAAAATTGCAAATGACGGCGCATGGGTAAACATTTCATTTTCTTTTCTTCTAATAAAACCTATTCTACGGTGGAAATGTATTTTCACCGCCGTTTTAAATTTGCTGTTCCATATGCAAAAAGTGAAAGTAGACAATACAAAGCTGTGAAAATTGTTGGGATTACAACCTCTCAGCGATAAATAAAACATAGCCAGTCTGTGCACAGCAGCATGCGGTGTTTGCTGATGTACACAGCAGCAGTCTGTGTGCAGCAGCAAACACCCATAGTCAGAAAAGATTTGATGCCGTTCCAAACTGGATTGCGAAACCACTCGTGACTGGCGCACCTGTTGTTCACCAGAACTACATGTACCTTGAAAGCTCTCATCTAGGCCTCTGTCCTGATCTGCGACGTAACCGCGGTTGAGAAGAAAATTCATTTCCTCAGTGTGTTGTTGTCTTTGCTTGCGCGTGATTGTCACGATGGTGTTCTGTGTGTGTTCGATAATAGAACTGCGCCTTTTATGAACATTAATTGTTAAATTAATGTTCCTTTTTAATAGATTCAGTCATGCCACACTATTTCAAGGATCTGTTTTTTCCTGTAACGAAGCAAGTGTTTTTCTCCAACAGCAACGCAACTGTGTGCAAGACTGAAGTGATCCTCTGAAACAAACATGGGGTCGGTAAGAAATGTCTTCTGTTATGGTGGAACATCTGCGTATTTTGAACATATCATCTCAAGTTAGATATAACCGTGTTTTCGTATCATCATTTGTGTTATAATTAAATGCTCAATTTGCATACAACTCAGGTCGGTATATGATTTTATTATTACTAGTATGAAGAGATATCTATTCTTTTTATTGTAAACCGACATTCTTCCTCCATGAATGAAAATCCAGTGAAAACCTTTTTCTTTTCTACTGCGTACCGAACCGATTGGAGGGTTGATATTATCTATTTAACTACACATACAATTTAAGAATTAAAGTGTACAACAGAAATATGATGTCTCCACTAACTAATACTCGATGTGCCATACATATTAGTATTATTTTCGAACCGAATCATACTAAAGGATAAGTTATTGATCTCTGCTAGAGAATGTAACAGCGGTATAGTGTATCGCGAAAAAATGGGTGATTTTCCACATCTGAACTTTTTCAGTGCATGTAACACGGCGAACAGTTATTTGATATCATTTTTTATCTACTGTGGTTCTAAATTTGGTACACGTATTTCACATATCGCGTATCCTGTCCATTAGGTTGGTAGAAAACACTTTAGCACCATATCGAAAACGTAAGAAACGAATTGATTCTACTCTAACTCGCATCTGCACTATAAAAGCTTAACTCCACTGCTTAACTAAAGGGAGTTGGCGTGCGTTTATTCCTGAACAGAGACTTCAAAAGCTTCAATATTTCGGGTAATTTAAAAACGTATAATTTCACAAAGTAGTTAACAAAAATGAGTTGCAATAAATAGCAATTCAACGCTGATGAAATTATAAACACTATATATTCCTATAATGGTTAGCTTGAATGATCGGCCCATAACTAATGCACGCTTCCTGGCGAGCCGGGACATTAGAAGTCCTGTTTTCAAACTGATTTCTATACGGCGAATTGCACCACATCATGTATCGTGTTCCGAACTGACCAGGGTGTCTGATGCACGATGCTCAGAGGTATACGGAGATTATCTGTAATGTCAATCCTAATGTTCTGCACCAAACACAACTTTCTTTTCTTCGGACGTTTCCTTTAATTGAATTCATTGCCTAACATCAGCAATGAACCGCTGCATGCAAATAATCAAATAAAAGAAATCCTTAGAATCTCCCTAAATAGTTCAAAAAGAGAAGAAAAAGGTAATTGAAAAAGCCCTAACCTAACGAAAATAAAAAGAAATACTATGACATTAACAGAAACGTGTTAAGAAGCACATATGCCTTGCTTGAGACAGTATATCCGAAAATTTGGATATTAAGATATTATATGGAATTATTAACATATTATTAATAAAAGATATTATTTTATTATTATATTAAGCAACACTTCCGAATATCGCGAAAGGACTAAGGAACAGAAAGGCACAGATAACTACTAAACTTATGATTAACAATATAGATAACATTTGCTACTCCAGTGAATGCAAATCATAATTTTTGGTAAACCACTCAAGCAGCAATTCCAAGTAAATGCAAAAAACTTACTTGGAAACTATTTAGAAATACAAAATACAATAAACTACTTCCTAAAAAATAACATCTATTCCTCACACAGCAGTGTTGAAAGTATTCCATCCTTTTCCACAAAGCAAGTCTAAAAAACTTTAAAAATGATAACAAAAGGAAATCCTCAGGTTTTGATGACATTAATAATAATATCTTAAGATTGCTCAAACAATCATAACAGTGCTTTCATACGTATTTAATTTAGCTGCTGAGATCAAAACATGTCAAGAAGAATGAAGAAATATCAGTATCTTACTCAAAGTGCACTCCGCCTTACGCAGTTTCATTCAAATGTACATTCCTATACGTAATGTGCATTCATTTAACTGATATCTATGACCTTCTGCCAAATATATCCTCAGCGTATACATTACTACAAAGCGGAAGACTATACAGTGTATAACAACTGTCACATGCGATATTTCAGCTCTCAACACATTGTGCAGGAATTTCATTCCTGTCATCAGCCAACGGAGTACATCTTCCGCTGTATACACTACTACAAAGCGCACGACTATAGATAACAACTGGCACATGCGATATTTCAGCTCTCAACACATTGTGGATGAATGTCAATCCTGCCATCAGCCAACGGAGTGCATCCTCAGTCGATGCACTCGTACAGCGGGCAACTCTACGGATAATATCTGGCACATACGATATTTTAGCATACAATATATTGTGCAGGAATGACATTCCTGTCATCAGCCAACGGAGTACATCTTCCGCTGTATACACTACTACAGAGCGCAAGACTATAGATAACAACTGGCACATGCGATATTTCAGCTCTCAACACATTGTGCAGCAGTGTTATTTCTGTCATCAGCCAACGAAGTACATCCTTCGCTGTATGCACTACTACAGAGCGCGCGACTATAGATTACAACTGGCACATGCGATATTTCAGCACTCAACACATTGTGCATGAATGTCACTCATGCCATCAGCCAACGGGGTGCATCCTCAGTCGATGCACTCGTACAGCGGGCAACTGTACGGATAATATCTGGCACATACGATATTTTAGCATTCAACACGTTGTGCAGGAATGTCATTCCTGTCATCAGCCAATGGAGTACATCTTCTGCTGTATACACTACTACAGAGGGCACGACTATAGATAACAACTGCCACATGCGATTTTTTAGCTCTCAACACAATGTCAATGAATGTCATTCCTGCCATTAGCCAACGGAGTACATCCTCAGTCGATGCACTCGTACAGCGGGCAACTCTACGGATAATATCTGGCACATACGATATTTTAGCATTGAACACATTGTGCAGGAATGACATTCCTGTCATCAGCCAACGGAGTACATCTTCCGCTGTATACACTACTACAGAGCGCACGACCATAGATAACAACTGGCACATGCGATATTTCAGCTCTCAACACATTGTGCATGAATGTCAATCCTGCCATCAGCCAACGGAGTGCATCCTCAGTCGATGCACTCGTACAGCGGGCAACTCTACGGATAATATCTGGCACATACGATATTTTAGCATTCAACACGTTGTGCAGGAATGTCATTCCTGTCATCAGCCAATGGAGTACATCTTCTGCTGTATACACTACTACAGAGGGCACGACTATAGATAACAACTGCCACATGCGATTTTTTAGCTCTCAACACAATGTCAATGAATGTCATTCCTGCCATTAGCCAACGGAGTACATCCTCAGTCGATGCACTCGTACAGCGGGCAACTCTACGGATAATATCTGGCACATACGATATTTTAGCATTCAACACATTGTGCAGGAATGACATTCCTGTCATCAGCCAACGGAGTACATCTTCCGCTGTATACACTACTACTACAGAGCGCACGACCATAGATAACAACTGGCACATGCGATATTTCAGCTCTCAACACATTGTGCATGAATGTCACTCCTGCCATCAGCCAACGGAGTGCATCCTCAGTCGATGCACACGTACAGCGGGCAACTTTACGGATAATATCTGGCACATACGATATTTTAGCATTCAACACGTTGTGCAGGAATGACATTCCTGTCATCAGCCAACGGAGTACATCTTCCGCTGTATACACTACTACAGAGCGCACGACTATAGATAACAACTGGCACATGCGATATTTCAGCTCTTAACACATTGTGCATGAATGTCACTCCTCCCATCAGCCAACGGAGTGCATCCTCAGTCGATGCACACGTACAGCAGGCAACTCTACGGATAATATCTGGCACATACGATATTTTAGCATTCAACACGTTGTGCAGGAATGACATTCCTGTCATCAGCCAACGGAGTACATCTTCCGCTGTATACACTACTACAGAGCGCACGACTATAGATAACAACTGGCACATGCGATATTTCAGCTCTTAACACATTGTGCATGAATGTCACTCCTCCCATCAGCCAACGGAGTGCATCCTCAGTCGATGCACTCGTACAGCGGGCAACTCTATGGATAATATCTGGCACATACGATATTTCAGCATTCAACACATTGTGCAGGAATGTCATTCCTGTCATCAGCCAATGGAGTACATCTTCTGCTGTATACACTACTACAGAGCGCACGACTATAGATAACAACTGGCACATGCGATTTTTTCAGCTCTCAACACAATGTCAATGAATGTCATTCCTGCCATTAGCCTACGGAGTACATCCTCAGCTGTATACGTTCCTACAGAGAACACTGTTATAGATAATAACTGGCACATACGACATTTCAGCTCTCAACACGTTGGGGAAGGAATGTCATTACTGCCATTAGCCAAAGGAGTGCATCTTCAGCTGTATGCACACGTACAGAGGACACCGCTGTGGATAATAACTGGCACATACTATATTTCAGCTCTCCGTCCCGGTGGCGCCCCAGTGCTGAAATGGTTGCAAGTGTACATAGAAGTATTTTTATTTTAAGCACCGCATATGTAGTTCTTGTTTGTTATCTGGTGTGTAGCATTACAGTTATAGTATGGGCGAAAACGCTGAGGGGGAAGCAACTATGTGTGCAACATAAGAAAATGTTTGCCAGCCGTTGCTTTTAGGCTTTCGCTACTGCAAACCAAATGCCATCTAGGCGGTAAATGAAAAGTTCAACAGTGACACTTTATATCTTATGTTCATTTCCAATGCTACAGATGTCGCTGTGTGCTAGGAATTTTTTTAAGTAGCCGTTTATTTTGTGAACAGCGCAATATTTTTTTTTAAACATTCTCCCAATCCTGTGTAATTATTTGCTGATTATAACTCACGTAATTCGTGTACACGTAAATCCTCGGATATTTCGCTCTGCAGTGCCTCACTTAACTTATGTTTCACAGGGATCAAAATCTTTACCCCCATGGCATTCTGGAGTGTTAACCAAATATACTCAATTTGAAACTACGTTAAAAACTTCGCGTCTGCAGGCGTTATAGAACTTCACGAATCGTATTTATAGCATGATACTTGAACTCATTTTCGCGAAAGAACATTTCTAGTACCAATCTTAGCATAGCATTAATTACTTTCCATCTAGCAGTTGCTATTTCGAAGAAAAATCTAAAGTTCCTAACAGTGAAGCATTATACAGTATTTCGTCATTCAAAACATTACAGAACTCTGTAAATAGTATTTATAAAATAAAAGGACCCATTACTTTCCCAAATGAACGTTCGTGGCACCTAATTCCGTACATTAGGAATGTTTTCCCTTCCGAACTACCGTAACTAAATGTCCTGATAATAGAGCGTTACTCAGCATTTCAAAACTGCAGTTGCTATGGATCTGTATCAGTTGTATTTTTAAAGACATGCCATTTTATAAAAGTTGTTTTTATAAAATTATTATAAATATTTACAAATATTTTTTTTATTTATAATACCCCTCCTTTTTTTCCCTAAAGAAAATTCGCAGCTCTTTGATTCAAAATTCTTTACTTTCTTTCCGACGATTTCTAATTGGAAGATGGATATAACGATCTCTAATAATAGAGCATTACACAGTGTTCCGAGAGTACACGTCTTATAAAACTTCGAAAACGCACATCGGAAAATATTAATTTTCCAAAACGACGTTCGTTGCAAAAAGCACATGGAAAATATTATTTCCTAAAAGAACATTCGTTTTCTAAAAGTACGTTCATAGCTACATCGACAGAACTTTCTTATTTTCCATCCGTTCAGAGATTTGCGACGTGTCCTTCTAAAGTTTGCATCACCCACTAGATGCCGCCATATTATTAGGACACAACGGCCCTTAATCAGAGGTACCGGGGCTGCTCACATCTCTAAGCATGGAGTGCATATATAACGAATATTGTTAATGATTAAGGAGGTCGAGATGGGGTGCGGTGTTACACATAACACACTCATTCACTGCAATAAATTTAAGAATATAAAAGTTGCACTTTAAATGGTATATAAATTTCAGAATATAAAAGTTGCACTTTAAATGGTATATAAATTTCAGAATATAAAAGTTGCACTTTAAATGGTATACCCAAGCTTTAGCTTTATAAGTTCCTGGGAGAAAGAAAGAACGTGTATAACACTTACTATGCTCCAATACAATTTTTTTTGCGGCTCTACGAGCTATCAAGAACAGATTGTCATGCTTCCTGTTGTTCAACAGGAAAAAAAAATTCAAACGCCGGGCGGTAGGTTCGTTCAATTTGGAATTAATAGCTATTTACTGCTATCAGTGTTTCACATCACACGACCAACATTAGTGTCAAACAAACATGTCATTTCGATATCCAAGAAGTTCACGTTGCTCAAACTCGCCTTATAGATAGTAATTAGCTGGTGATTTCCCCAGCGCAACTAGATTCTGAATTGAACCTCTTTTGAAAAAAAGGTTTCTCGAATTTCTTATTTTTAGTTTTCAATTTTGTAATAAAATACTGCATGAAAAAGGTCGCCCTAGTCTTTTTTGATTTCAACACATTTCTGTAAATTTCAGATCTGTTCAGATCAGATGTAGAGGAAATTAGGAAGGGAGTTTCTGACCACAGGTCTTGAAAATCCCTTAGAAATAGGAAGCTAGGAGATTTGGGCTAGAGTGCCCGATAGGAAAGTGACATGAAAGCGAGGTAAGAAAGGAGGAGGAAGACGCCCTTATTTATCACCGGGGGGCCTGTACCCTGGGTCCGACTGCTTAACGTGCCCATCCGACGCACGGCGGGTATTTAGTGGTTCGAACGTTCGTACTTGCCCTGGATCGAACCTGAGGTCATCTCCGTGGAAGTCACGAACGCTGACCACTAGGCCACCCGCAGCCCTTTTTTAAAATTAAAAGTTTCTCAACTTTTAATAAGAAGTACTAAATATCATATTTAATAATTTTGTTAAGAAAAATTTATTCAAACTAATTTTATTAATATATTGCAATAAATATTCATATTCTCAAATTAAATGCGTAGATTAATAATTTTCAATATGTGGGTAAAGCGGTGTCTGTTGATTTTTCCTTATGTTACAAATGGAATCACTCCATCTACACCGCTTAATATGTTTTTCCTAAAATGTTCTATCCACTCAGTCTTATTAGATGCATAAGAATCCCGCAAAAGTGGTACTTCACTTTCAACAATTTATGTATGCGTTTCTGGTGTTAAACTCAAGTCCGTGGTAACTCCACAACGTACATTTAATTATTTCTGGGATACCAAAGCATGCAAATTATTTTACGCAAACTTGTGGACATGCTATTATCCCAAACTCTTCATAGCAATTATCGCAATAAGAACGTAACCATCTTGATATTTGGGAATTGCAGGAAAGAAAACTGGTATTCTCTCTTTACTTTTAAATCTTACTATATCCTTCATTTTCTTTCTTCTTTTATTCCTCGTTGTGGGTAATATAATTTCAGAAGTACACTTCTACAAGAATAACGCTTGCCTAATGTAGTAACTTCAATAATTTAAAGTTCTCCACAATTCATTTATATTCTAAAAAAGCTCTGCCTTAGACAGTTTTCAGCAGTGTAGCATGTAGCACATCTGTTTTTCTTATTATTTTCTGGCATTTAATAAACGTATTGTACGTCACAACTTCACAAACTTTTATCACCACAATATGGATATACAGGAAAGAACAGGCTAGCAAAGGCAGCGGAAAAAAAGATGCATAGCCGAAAATATCCTCTGATAATGTTGTAAGGCATGTATGTTGCTTTTGTGAAGAACTCGTGTGTTGCAAAGCATTTAGTACTTTAATAATAGCTTTTTTTCTATTTTTATGGGCATGAGCGTAAATGTTTATCAAAAGCCATCTCATGTGTCAAATATTTAAATCTGAAACCTAGTTGTGCCCTTCAAGAAAGATTCAAGACATGTATACCGAGATGCCGATTGATTTGCTATACCTGCACCCGTCCCGTAAATGGCTTACTCCAAAACGTAAAATAGGGTGTCACTGAGGTATGCGGTACAAATACGGAAGATTCATGTAACGAGGATCGTTTGGAGTAACCATGAGCGTCGAAATTGGCATATCGAGTGATCTAAACGACTTTCAACGTGGCTTGATAATTGGTTACGGGTGAGCCTGTTCGAGAAGTTTCCGAATACTGTCTAACTGGTCTTTTCAAGTGCAACCGTAACAAAGATTTTCCGTGAATGGAGCAACAAACAAAGGAAATCTTACAGCATATAGCAATCCTGGGAACGAGTTCACAATCCTTTGCCCAAAATTTCGAACTCTGCAGTGTTTGGGCTAATTGGGGCCATTCACGTCGCATTCACGATTTTTGGAAGTAGGCAATTATGCGCATTAAGACATCTAGTAGTGTTTTATGTGCAGATTAAACATGTCTTACAAAGCGAAAGGCATCACGAATAAACTAGCAGAGTTTGCCAGGTTTCTCAAACAGCATGACATCATTTTTGCCCTCATCTTTGAGTGCAAACGCACACCTAAGGTTACGATACTCAGTATTGCGAACTGTCAAGTCTTTTGACAGACAGAGATCTTCACAGACCTACCGCAGGCGTTAATGACTTCAAGGTCACGAATGGGTGACAGCTAACACGGCACTCACAAAAGTCCTCAACAAAATCGAGATATTCACTTACAAGCTAAAGACAAACTCCGGTTTCATTTTAACCCATCTTTGTTTTGCTGACGACATATTCATTTTTGCAAGTGCTTTCCCGGAGCTACGGAGTATTATCCAGAAACGTTATAAAGAGAGAAAAGAAGAGTTAAGTAGGAAATTACAGAAACCAAAATCGATGTACGATGGTTTCAACACATCTTAAAACTTAGCGATAAATGGAGCCAATTTAAAAGTAACCAATTCCTATATTTACATTGGACAACAGATATCGAGCAAGGGACACCTCCAGGAAGAAATTAATAGGCTTGCAAAACTTGGTTGAAGAACATTTGTACGGAAGGGTACAATTTTGGAGAGCAATTTTATCATTGCATTTTAAATGAGAAACCATTTAAAGATAGCGTCTTACATGACTTATTTTTTAATCATAGACATGGACTTTAATTAAGAAAGACATTCAGAAGCTACGAACAAATGAAAGCAGCACGGAGAGGTGCATGCTTCATACAACCAGGAAAGGTAGGAATAAATACCACATAAATCCGGAAAGTGTTATGAGTGATGACATCATGAACAAAGTAAAATCCATGCTTCATGCAACCAGGACAGGAAGGAAGAAATCTTCATGGATTAAGAAACTGATAAGAGTCAATGACATTAGATCAAGTTATTATCCGTAAAATGTCAATGAATTAGATACACTGGCGGAAGTGAAAAGACAACACCAAGAAGGAGACGTCTGATACCAACGAAATTTATACAGCATAATAACGGAATACAGAGGAAAACGTAATCAAAACATTATGGCAAAATACAGCTGTATTTGCTGGTAAACTGAAAAATAACATTTCCATGTAACATGGTTAGTACGAGGTTGAACCGCCATGAACTGCGTCACACTGTGCAATTCTGGCATGGAGTCTGTCGTACAGATGTTAGATGTAAGTTTGGGTTATTGAGTTCCAAGCATCCTCAACCTGGACACGTAAATCGGGGATGGTCGTGGCTGGCCGTGGAGACCGGATAAGTTGTTGTCCCATAAAATCCCACACGTACTCAATTGGGACAAATGCGGTGAACGTGCAAGCCATGGAAGTGGTCTTACACACTGAAGTGCATGTTGCGTTACACGTGCCATCTGTGGACGTGCGTTATCTTGCTGGAAATCACCACGATGGACCGACCATACAAATGGCACAACAACGGGCTGAATAATGTTGTTGATGTAGCAGGTGCTGTGTAACGTACCAGGTACAAACACTCATCATCATCATCATATGTAGAGGATTTTAGGAAGGGAGTGTCTGACCCCAGGTCTTAAACAACCCTTAGTAATAGGAAACTAAAAGATTTGGGCTAGAGCGCCCGATAGGTAAGTGACGCGGAAGTTAAGTAGAAAGGGGGAGGCAGACGCCCTTATTTATTACCGGGTGGCCAGTACCCGGGGTCCGACGGCTTAACGTGCCCATCCGACGCCCGGGGTGTATTTAGTTGATCGAGCGTTCGTACCTACCTGGGATCGAACCCGAGGCCCTTCCCGTGGCAGTTACGAACGTTGCCCACTCGGCCACCCGCGGCCCCTAGGTACAAACGCTAGTTGTGTACGGGAGTGATAGCTGATCGCTCCCCACACCAGGAGACCAGCTGTAGGACTTGTGTGTCGCTGGCGGATGCAAGAAGGGTGGAGACGCTCCCCTGTGCGTCTGCGAACACGTATACGGTCATCGGAGGTTCCCAAGCAAAATCTGCTTTCATCGCTGAACACGACAGGTCGCCATTGCGTTCTACAGAGCAGACGTTGGCGACACCACTGCAGCCATTTCTAACTGTGGGCTGGAGTCAGAGCTACACATGCCAGAGGCACACATGCACGTAGTCCTGCATCCAGTAGACGGTTGCGGATTGTTCGCACAGTCACCTCAGGCGCAATGGCAGCTCGGATTTTCGTCGCACTGGATGTTCTGCTTGACATAGCCGCTTTCTTTTGCGTCTATCGGTCCACTCATCAGTCCGTCTGTGACTTCCGGTTCCACGTCTTCTCGTGTGGGAATGTTCCTCGGACCATCTACGCCCCCATCGTACAACCACCGATACTTCTTGTCCAATTCGCTCCGCAATACGACGATACGACCACTCGGCCTCGCGGATTCCGAATAGACGACCTCACTCAAAGTCCGATAATTGCTGAAATCGTACACGCCTTCCATGTCCAGGCATTGCAGTTCCTTCAGGGTCTTTGCACGTGTACGTATGCCGACGACTGATTACATTCACTTTGCCGTACTCCTTAAATACCACCGACGATAATTTGCATATTATGCCGTGCTATGGCGTAAGCGCTCACCGGTTGGTCCCGAAATTAACATCATACCTACGCAAACGTGACTTCATTAATATATGTCAATTTCATGGTCGCCCGCGAATTGCTCCTTGGAGTTCCTTTTTCACTTTCCGGCAGTGTATATTGCAACATAAACTGACCACTCTTGGGTAACCAAAATACTAATCTGTAATCCAAGGGATTAGAAAAAACACAGAGAGAGACCATGTAGAAGATAGGTGAATGAAATTAAAAAACACGTAGGAGTAGCATGTACCAGATTTGTTGATGAAAGAAAGTTTTGAAAAACAGTTAGAAATCTTCATCTAGTACTGGATTAATGATATATACGTAAATACAGTGTACCGGGATGAGCCATTACATTATGACGACCTACCTAATGAGATGTACGAGCCCATTTATCCCGAAAAACAGCGACTACTAGGCGAGGTACCGATTCGATGAGGTGTCGATAGGTATCCTGGGTATCTAGTACCATAATGTCAACAGCAGGTCCCCCAGTTCCCGTACATTTCGGAGTGATGGTGATTTAGGGCAAACCCGCTTTTCCGAGTCCAACCACAAATGATCATTTGGGTTCATATCAGGTGAATTTGGAGACCAGAGCATTAACAGAAAGTCACCAGCATGTTCTTCGAAATACTCCTTGACGATTCTGGCAGTATGGCATGGGACAATATCCTCTTGGAAATGGCCATATCCAACAGGGAATGCAGTTGCCATAAATGGATGAACTTGGTTCCCAACGATGTTCAGATGCCTGACAGCTGTAGGGAATATGCTATTGGGATAATGAGGACTAAAGTGTCCCAAGGAAATATCGTTCACAGCATAACACCGCCGCCGGCTTATTTTCTCCCAAAAGTGCATCTAGGGGCCATAGACTGCATTGGTAATGGGTGCATCCGCGCTCTGTCGTCTACGTGATGCACCAGGAATCTTGATTCGTCAGGTCTGGCCACATTTTTCCAATCGTCCATCGTTCAATCGCGTAGATCTTGAGTCCCTTTCATGCGCTGTTGGGGATGCCGTAAAGTGGGCATGGACACCCGTCTCGGTTTTCGGTTACACATGCCCATGTGCAGGAAGTTGCGATGAACTGCGTGCCGTGACACATTGCCCTGATCATCATTATTGTAACTGCGGGTGATTTTCCTCACTGTGGCCCTGCGGTCGCTTTGAACAATGAGCAACTGTCTCCGCTCCCCTTTTCCCCCAATCAACTGCGGACGGCACACGGCTGGACTACGGTTCGTCGTCTGTGAACCACTTTTGATATGTATTCACTACAGCGGCACGTGAAGAACCCACAAGCCGTGGCGTTTCCCAGATCGTAGTTCCGAAGCACCGTGCCAACGCAATTTGTTCATTATCAAACGCCGATAAATAGGCATATATACTGGTCTGTTAACTTCACCTGCGCTACGTTCAGTCTCCAGGCGCGCTGCTTATTTCTCTGGAACTGGGTGTGGTCCTAATGTAATGGCTCATTGGTTTATACACAGTGGAGTCCCATTATTGTGACCATCTCCTACTTTTGTCGCCAACAGCACGTAGCCTTTGAAAAAACGCACGTGTCGTGAGCTGGCTTGGAGTGTATACAATATAAAGTGTGCTGTAGGCATTCTGAAAACTTATCACTCGTTGCTGTCAAAGATAAAAGGAGCAATTTATCACATTTTTAAAAATGGGTGATTATTCCTTTCGGGCCGAGGGCGGAGCATTTCTGAAACAGCACTGTTTGGGAACTGTTCGCGTGCTGCTGTTGATAAAATGTATCTCGATTGGAGAAATCGCGCCTTTGCAAAAAGGCTATGTGGAATCTCCTTTGTCTCACCACCTTAATAGTGCACCTTAGGAATTTGCACTTAAGTGGTGTTTTTGTTACTCCACTCTTTGCAATTGCTAAGAGAGTGGTATTTTCAGGCGCAAAGCAGAGTTTGCTTTCCCTCCTCCTGTTGTCCAGCACAGCTAGGGCACTGTGCTCTTCCCTTTCGATCACGTATCTCCCTGAAGCGGAGACCACGAGGACGAAATCCTCCGGAAAGGCTTGTACTTCAACTTCCGGCCCTAGGTCTATATTCAAGGCTGCGTCTGCAACGATGTTCCAACATAGCGGCCCGGAGTTGGATCCTTGCGGACACCCTCTGTGATACGAATGTGAGGATTGCCAGTTCCCCGCTTCGAACTCGACCCTTCTCTCAGACAGGTAGCTACTGATTAGCTTGAACAAGTTCCTTGGACAGCCATGTTTCTTATGTCTGGTTAAGACCATTGGCCACCAAACACTGTTGAAAGCCCCCTCACGTCTAGTGACATGAAGTAGGAATGGAGCCCCTCCGCTTTATTACTTTCTGCCTTCTCTCTGAGGCTGCGAATTGCCTGCGTTGCGCAACGCCCAGGAAGGAAACCATATTGGTTCCTGTTTAGCTTCCTCTGCTCCATTAGAAAGCGAAGCGCTCTGTTAGTAATGAGCTTGTACAGCACCTTGCTCCACGCAGAGAAAAGACAGATGGGCCAATAGGCTACGGGATGGTTTTGGTCCTTTCAGGTCTTGTTGAAAAGGACTAGCACCGCTGTCTTCCACACGTCTGGGAAGATACCCCTCCCGAGGCATTCATTTAGGAGCGTCACGAAGTACTCGGGATTTGCATAGCAGATTTCTCTCACTATGTTGAGGTTCATCCCATACTTGCCTAGTGCTTTGCCAGTGTTTAGACTGGAGAGGGTGTTCTCCACTTCCTCTCTTGTGAAAGGGGGTCCTCACCATTTCCCGTCGGTATCCGACATTCATCCCTCATTTCCTTTTGCCGTGTGGAGTCCCCTTCTTCCTCGTGTCGTTGGAAGTGGTAGTCCAAGGGACTCTCTATGGTACTATCAAGAGTCGTTGATAGGCTTCCATCTGTCAATTTCGGTTCTGTGATGGATCCACTCGCGATCTTATAGAGGATCCTGAAAATGTCCGCCGGAGTTTGGAACTCACACAATTTCCTCCAGTAATAGATTTTAGAGAGATTCAGGTTTTTTTATGTATGCTGATCGAGCTTTTTAGGCACATCTGTGCACACCCTTTCTTGCGGTGTAGCTTATGCTTTTTGCAGAGCTTTCCTACTCCGCCTATGTCTCACCCTTATAGCGTTTAGTTTCTCAGACCACCAGGGGTGGGGATCCTTGGCTCTTCTTTTCTTCCCCGGCTACTCTCGCATAGCGCTGTTACTTGACTGGTAACGTCTACAAAGAGGGAGTTAAGGTCTGACACCTCACCAATCTCTTCTGCCCCCTACACCCCCAACAGGGGAGTTAATTTGGCTTTAAAAGTCAACCAGTCGAGATTCTTCATGAAGAATCCTATCCGCGCCTAAAACGGAAGTCAATGCTAAAGGTCACTGCAGCTTTCATCGTCCATTACTTGCCAATTCTGGACGAGGCTGCGCTGAGAGACCCTGATAAGGGTCACATCGATACAAGAAGAGCCCCTCGCTCCTTGGAAGGTCGGGGCTCTCTGGATCGTTCAGGAAACTCATTTCTGCCGCATTGGCAAAGTATACTAGTAGCTGGCCGCATTCATCCTCGTCTTGCTAGCCCCAGAGAGGAATGTTCGCGTTGAGATCACCAGCTACGATTATCCCATGACTCGGGATTTTCCCTAACATGGCCATTAGCTCATTCAGTGTATCTCTCAGATTGCTCGCTGGAGAACTATATACGATCACCATTAAAAACATTTTCTCGCCACTTTTCACTCCCAGGGCGACCACGTTCTCGGTGCATTTTATCTCGAGAACCACTAGGGACAGGTCTTTGACGACCGTGGCTACCTTGGAATTTTTCACCATAGGGTGGTAGATCCGGAAGGAGTTAAGAAAGCCCACCACTCTTCCTCCTGAACAAATGGTTCCTGCAAAAGCAAGAGATGGGCATTTTGCTCTGTGGCTGTCACCAGGGCCTGTGCCGTAGCTGCCCGTGCATGGTGAAGGTTATTTGAAGCACCTTAACCCCTCTCTTTGGTTTTTCAGCCATCGTGAATGTGTTCTTTAAGTAGAGCGAGTTCTCTGACAAGGCTAGGGCATTCCTTGTCTAGGCTCGAGTGTCCGATATCTACTCTACTCCTAAATCTCCTATTGTTTGCCAAGCAGTTAGTGCAGACTGGGCTATTGCTGTATTTCGGGCGTTAGTGCCCGGTATCCACACACCGGGCACACCTATCCTGCTCTTCGGGACAGCTTGACCAAAAGTGCCCGAACCCGGTACCACTGAAGCACCGGACCTCCCTCTAATATTCCCTTACTGAGTGGATGGTCCATTCCACGCCGAGCTTGCCTCGTGTCATCACCTTTTTGAAAGTGAGTGGGTCCACCTCTGCGACTTAGTGGCGTTTCCCACCGTTGGCCTTCAATGAAAACATGAGTTGGAGTCTGTTCTCATCCAACTCAGGGTTTTGTTCCACGAGACATTTCTCGACATGTTCCAACGAAAGGTTTTCATCGATCCCACATACGATTAACTTTGGATTCTTCCTTGCTGGCAATCTTAACCGGAGGTTGTGCTTGGTCACTGCGTTGCTTTTCAGCTCGGAATCCAATTTTTCCACATCTTTGGTGGAGGAACATTCCACTATTACTCCTCTCCCATTCACTTTTCTTACACTCTTTACTCCAATTTGGAGTTTAGCTGGGCACATCTGAGACTGAAGTGCAGCTTTGACATCATCAGACGTGGGGGAGCCCTTGTCTTATACCGGGTAAACGAGAAGCACGTGCCTCTTCTCGTACCTCTTTGCGACCTCTCGTCTCGTCACTTTTTACTTTGGGGCCGTGTTCCCCTTGCTAGGCTTAGTCTTTACCACTTCGGCATAAGACTTAGGTTCCGTGCTTGGGCGCTCACCTCTTTCTTGGAGTTTCCCTTGGGCGAGACGCATCTCTATTACTTGCTTAGTGCAAGCGTCCTGTAGCTTGTTCGCTACCTTCCGAATCTTGGTCCGGGTATTCACCAATACTTTGTTAACTGGAATCTCTAGGATCCTCTCTTGAAAGAAGGAGTTGACTGCTTTTACGAACTCCGACGGAGTCTCAAAGTCGCAGTCAGCCTCAACGGGCCTACCTGGACCGGGGATTCGGGACCCCGCGTCCTGAGATATAACTCAACTTTGGTTGCTACCCGAGTGCAAGACCCGGGACCTGTGTTCTTGGTAAGTTAGACTTACGTCGTTCGAGGAAGCCAAGTGTCCAGCGGCACCCTGGGGCTCTCCGCTGTAAACATAACCTGGCTCCGGTTGAGTGAGGGATTTGGTCTAGTCCGTGGACTAGGGGATCGGCTCGACGACGACGTGCCCGATAGTTTCTCAGAATTGTGCCCAGTAAAGTGACTGCGTTGTTCTTTGCCCTCACAAGGGCATTTTTATTGTAAGTCCAGTGACTGCACCGAATCACTTTTTTCGTTAAAAATTAAATAAATAAAAACGTTTGAGGGGAGCAATATTATCCCCACACTTTGCTGACAGTGTCTCAAGTATTTGCAATCAATAGCACTGTAACCACTCAATCGGCATCTGGGAAACCGACGATCCACGTCCCAATTATTCACCTTCCACTACTGGGTTAGATATTTAAATACAGAACTCCACGAAACTGATGATGATTTCTCAAATGATATTTGGATTTGGCAATTGTATGTATATTTAATCTATCTTAATTGGTTTTTACAACCGTTTATGTCGCTATGAAAATCTCTGCTTTACGTTCTACGTAGAAATTGGCTCGTGCGATTATGACATTTTGCAAGGCATATAACCGCACTAACAAGTAAAACTTCCGCTGGAGGGACACAGTAGTATCAGAATAATATGACCATTCCGGAAATCACGGTCTATCGGCCCAGGGGCGTCACAGAGTGCACGTGGCAAGGTCTGCCACACGAAGATTTAAGCGGCCAGCCACAACAAATGAGCGATAAAAGAGCGATGAAAGGAATGATCATCAGCTACAGCGCTTAGGGTGGAAGTATCTCAGAAACAGCTGACTTGCTGTAGTATTGACCGCTGCAACACCGAGTGCCTCTCGATATCAGAATTTTGGAGCCACAAAGGTCATAGACACCAGAGGAGAACGTCGTCTCCTACGACTGGTGAAGGGCAATCGAAGCGCAACAGTGCAGCAATTGACCACGGAGATACCCATCATGATAATCAGGTACGTGTTCCCGATACCAGTAGAGCAAACCCTGTTACGCATGTGCCACCGGAATCGACGCTGCGTCAAAGCGCCCATGTTAATTGAGGTCCATCGGGAGCGACGCCTGCAGTTCGCATGGGACAACCGTCATTGGACAGTAGAAGGTTGGCAAAAGTTTGCTTTCTCCGACAAATCGGGTTTTTATACTCCACAGAAGTGATGGACGTTGGCAGATACGGCGCCAGTTACACTAGGACCCACACCCAGACACTCCTGTAGCTCAATTACAAGCGGCCTGTTCCAGTGTGCATGTCTGTGGGATGCTTTCCTGGTATGATTTGGAACAGATGGTGCCACTGGATAAGTCCCCCAACGCCAATGGATTCCAATCCATCCTCACTGACCACATGCATCCTTTCATGTTGGACGTTGACGCTGGCAATGGTGGTCTCTAATACAAGGCAAATCGCTCTACCACGTCGCTAAGGGGGTGCATGAGTGGTTCCAAGGACGGGACCTCCGTTCATCCTTGGCCGTTGAAATCACCCGACATCAATCTCATAACACTTTTGATGGGCTGTTTGGATCGGCCCGTTCGGTGTGCTGACCCAACACCACGTAATCTCCGGGTCATGCGTGCTTGCTGCAGCCCGAATGGTCACTTGCACCCAGAGCAACCTTGCAGGGCCTCATTGCGTCCATGCCACACGGTCTCGCCGGTGGCATCCGGGCCGGGGAGGTTATTCCGATTATTAAGTACGTGGTCATTTTTCTGACACGACCGTGTTTACAAGACCAGAGTTCGAATTAAGAGCTATCGTCGAACTTTTAATGATCCTAATCAGGAAAATTATTTCAAATACACTGCTGGTCACCCAAAATGCAACACCAAGAAGGAAGCATCCGATTGGCCTGAAATTCGCAGCATGCGTCGCCTGCGAGGGAACGTGCAAACGATTAGCATTTCACGGCATATGCAAATCATGTGCGCCTGGCACGCCACCGAGACGCACTATAACAAGGGTGTACAGAAGCCGGGGTGTAAGTAGTGGAAGTGTTTTGCGCTGCCAAACCTGTGCATGGGAAGCTTCCTGATGCCTCGCCGCAGAATACGGCAGTCATTCCAGCAGGTTTTGGAGTTCGACACAGGACGAATAGTTGCTTATTGCGACAGCAGTTTATCGTACCGAGACATCGGCGCCCGCGTGGGACGACATCCACCGACAGTGAGGCGAGTATGGATTTGGTGGGTGCGTGAGGGACAGACTGACCTACGTGAGTGATTACCACAGCCGCGGCACACCACCGGACGAGAGGACCAGAATGTTTCGCAGCGGGCATTGACGTCTCGCACCGCCACATCACCGACGTTAGCGCAAGAATTAGGGTGTGTTCCGCAACAACCTGTGTTAGCACGTACCGTTCGACGTCGTCTGAAGGAGCGGGGTCGTGTCGCACGGCGCCCATTGCTCCGATTACCATTAACGTTACACCACCGGCGAGTGTGGCGGCAGTGGTATGCTGAACGCCGCTCCTGTACTACGGAATAGCACGACATTGTCTTCTCCGACGAATCCTGCTTCTGCCTGCAACACCACGATGGTCGGATCCGCGAGTGGCGGCACCGCGGCGAGAGACTATATGACGCCTGCATTATGCATCTACTTACCGGTCCGTCGCCTGGCGTTATGGTTTGGGGCGCAATTGGATATGACACCCGCACCCCTCTGGTACGCATCGCCGGTACACTCAACAGCCATCGCTACATCTCCGACGTTTTGGAGCCTGTAGTCCTCCCTTACCAGCAGGACCTACCAGCGGCCACGTTTCAACAGGGAAATGCGCACCCGAACGTGGCACGTATCGTGCAACAATTCTTCACGGCCCACCAGGTGTCACTGCTGCCGTGGGCCGCCTGTTCACCCGATATATCGCCCATCGAACACGTCTGGTCGCTGATAGGCAACCGAGGGGCTCAGCAAACACCACCCGCGGCTACGCCTGATGAACTGTGGCAACGTGTGGAAGCAGCCAGGACCAACATGTCCAAGCCCACAACCAAAGCCTGTTTCGTTCGATGCCGCGGCGTGTAGCGGCCGTTATTGCCAGCCATGGGGTGCCACACAAACTGTTGATGTCTGCGTGTTCCGCAAGTCGCACGGGCCTGTAAGCTCAATCGTTTCATCTTTGTGTCTGTTGTTATGTGTCCAGTAAATCTGACTTTGCTATCTCGTGTCCTTCTTGGTGTTGCATTTTGGGTGGCCAGTAGTGTAAATACAAACCTTTACCATAGCTCGCTTTCACCATATTGACTGTAGCGATGTCGAATAAATTGATTGTTTGTTTATTTTCTAGTATTTTAAAACCATATTCTAACAGATGTCCGAAAATTAGGACAAATTTCTGCAGGTTATTTCCCATATACCAGTGTGACTATAATAAACTTTTCATTGTGTTACCCATGAGACTACCATGCTGTAATAATCTTTTTCGGAAGTTACCAGCAGTGTCATGCAAACAACATCCCGAAAAATTTCAATATTTCACAAGTAGACTGCACATCGTTACCTGCAACTCTAAATACACAAATCTCTATTTTTGATGCAAGATGGCACACTTCGGCGATGCTGAACTTCCATTTGTTGAAGTAATTAAAACGGTTTCTGAACCTCCCAAAGATTCCAAATCCTGCATTTTCATTCTAGATAAGACAACGCAAAATAGCCTTTAATAGTCATATATATATATATGTATATATACATTTCTAACACTTTAGTTTTCTCAAACTTAAAGATAAGTTAAACATTGGAAAATAACAATTTTTATGAAATTGGGTTTTACAAACATATTTCTCGAAAAGTTTCGGAAAGACATTCTACTGAAAACTTTTTGGAAATAAATTAAACTCAAACATTTCTGGAAATAAATTAAACTCAAACATTTCTGGAAATAAATTCCACTGAAATATCAATGTTGATACGAATATTGAAAAAAGGATATTTTAAATCAACAACTTGGACGGTTCTAACTGACGATGTTTCCAATTATAACATTTCAGAACTCCAGACTTCTAATGTTAAATTCAAATTATTTGCTTTTTGCCTGTCCATATCAATAACAATAGTTTTTCTATATCACTATATTAGAAATGCATAAAATTACAACTTTCATCACGCTATTTCCAATTTTATAATATCCTTGGGTGAAATTCTCAAATCAAATAAGGAGAAGAACTCTTGTACAGGCAATGTAAATAGTAAAGGATTTCAAGAAAGAAGAAAAGGGATTTAGGAAAGAAAGAAAGATATTAGCAGGAATTTAAATACGTGGCGAAAGACCGAAGAAGTGCGGAGAGAAACGATGCCAATCCAACACTCATGCCCGGATATTCTGAAATTAGTTCCCTTTTTCTCGCAGCTCCAGAAAAGCGAGAAATTGAAAAAATTCAAGGAAACGTTGAAGGCAGCTTACTGAGGGCATGCTGAAACGATTCACCGGGACAACAGTGTCTTTTAAAATTTTGCCGCTAGGCGACAAATGGCGATGCAGATACAAGAAAAGAACACATTTGTGCGTGAATTTACCGGATATTGACAGTGCAAACGTTCAGGACAAAAGCTGTCCATCAATAGTTATTATTACCTGGAATGCGTAGGAAGTACATCACTGCTGAAATCGGACGAATTACGGGTCGTTTACATCGAAAGCTTCATAGGTATAATATGGCATGATACGTCTGGCGGTGTAACAGCAATAATGATCAGGCTATCGGTAGTCGTTATGGCTCTTGCAAACAAGGAAGGCTCTCTACTTGTAAAATTTTGTTATCGAAATCCGCGTAATGCAAATTGCTCGGCATTACTGTATCACAGAGCATTAGACAATGTATGCCAACTTTCTCGGGAATGTCAGAAGTTCTGGCGAGGGTGCTCCCAGGATATTACACATTCGATTTCTTGCTTTGAGGATACCTGAAAAACAGAGTTCATCTGGAAGGAATATGCTCGCTCTGAGATTTGGAAACCAGAATCATACGTGAAGTGCCCAACATTAACCGCGACATGCTGCTAGTAGCCAGGTAACACGCCGTTCTTCCTTCGTTGCATGTGATCTCTTCTGATGGCCCTCAGGATTTTGTGTTGAAACGCATGTGTTGTCAATAAACAGTAAATTCATGCGTATATCCGTTTTTCTCTTAACCCTGTAGCGCCGTGCTTCCCTGAGCGGCGAAATTTAGAAAAAAATTCCCCCATTTGAAACCTTTTATTCGTGCCTTCAATCAGCAACCTACACTGTTGGCCACCCAAAATGCAGCACCAAGATAGACACGAGATAGCAAAGCCAGATTTACTGAACACATAACAACAGATACAAAGATTAAACGATTGAGCTTACAGGACCGTGTGACTTGCGGAACACGCAGACATCAATAGTTCGTGTGGCCCCCATGGCTGGAAAATAACGTTCGCTTCACGCCGCGGCATCGAACGAAACAGGCTTTGGATGTGGGCTCGGGGTATGTCTGTCCCGGCTGCTTCCACACGTTGCCGCAGTTCATCAGGCACAGCCGCGGGTGGTGCTTGCCGGGCCACTCGGTTGCTGATCAGCGACCAGACGTGTTCGATGGGCGACATATTGAAAGAACAGTTGGGCCACGCCAGCAGTGACGCCTGATGGACCGTGAAGAATTGTTGAACGATGCGTTCCACGTGCGGGCGCGCATTGACCAGTTAAAACGTGGCCGCTGGCAGGTCCTGAAGGTAAAAAAGGTCTACAGGCTCCAAAACGTCGGAGATGTAGCGTTGGCTGTTTAGTGTGCAGGCGATGCGTACCAGAGGGGTACGGGTGTCATATCCAATTGCTCCCCAAACCATAACGCCAAGCGACGGACCGGTATGGCGATGCATGATGCAGGCGTCATACAGTCTCTCGCCGCGGTACCGCCACACGCGGATCCGACCATCGTGGTGTTGCAGGCAGAAGCGAGATTCGTCGGGGAAGATAATGTCGTGCCATTCCGTCGTCCAGGTGCGGCATCAAACGGCCCACTGCCGCCGCACTTGACGATGGTGTAACGTCATTGGTAATCGGAGCAATGGGTGCCATGCGACAAGTCCCCGCTCTTGCAGACATCGTCGAACGGTACGTGCTCACACAGGTTGTTGCCCAACACACCCTAATTCCTGCACTAACGTTCGTGATGTGGCGGTGCGAGCCGTCAATTCCCACCGCACAACATGCTGGTCCTCTCGATCGGTGGTGTGCCGCGGCTGCGGCAATCGCTCACGTCGGTCCGTCCCTTCTGCACCCACCGAATCCATACTCGCCTCACTGTGGCTGGATGTCGTTCCACACGGGCGCCATGTCTCGGTACGATAAACCGCTGCCGCGATAAGCCACTATTCGTCCTCTGTCGAACACCGAAACGTGCTGGAATGATTGCCCTTTTCTGCCACGAGGCATCAGCAAGCTTCCCACGCACAGGTTTGGCAGCACAACACACTTCCATTACTTACACCCCGCCTACTGTGCACCCTTCTTATAGTGCTTCTCGGTGGCGTGCCGGGAGTATATGATTTGCATATGCCCTGCAATGCTAATCGTTTGCATGTCCTCACGCGCGCGACGCATGCTGAGCATTTCAGGCCAATCGGAATCTTCCTTCTTAGTGTTGCATTTTGGGTGGCCAGCAGTGTTTTAAGTTCGTCCTGATATTTACATTTCTCGCTTTTTTAAGCACCCAAAAATAGGATTACGTATCTAATTACCTCCTTTTACATCAATAATTTATTTATTAATACATTTAGTTTTCTGTAAAGGTAAAAATCTCCAGCAGTCTATAACTCGCTGTTCACCAGGACTATCGTACACGCCCGTGTAAAACACAGATTGTGATGAGCGTCTTTGAATGACTGCCAGTTTACCAGAATCGTTTCGGTACTCAAATTGAGTTTTACTCAGTGAATTAGAATCGTTCCTGGGCATTTGGATAATTTTTCTTTTCCCAGTGGATTAGCAGACTGGGATATGAAATAAGTTATTTGAAAAAAATAGTAAACCTTCAGCTTGGATTATCTCACTTGAATTGGATGTACTGACACAGAACGGATAGACAGCAACACGTTTGCGACGACGGAATTGAAACAGAAGGGGCCGGAGTCATAGTCCTTCCCCAGACTGAGGGCAATTTGTTGCAATAAGCTGTTACCACGGATAGTCAAATGTTCGTCCCGCTTTCAGCGGCACATACTGTTCAACTTGCATTCCTGTGAACAAGGTGCATCAGTATTCGCTGAGCAACATTATAATGTAAAACACACATCGCTGATGATGAGCCACAGTCCTTTCCAAGCGAGAAAAGGATGGAAGTTGGTAAAGGTGCAGTTCGGGTGCTCCAACGCAATTACTGACTTAAATGTTCAATTAAACTCTTCAGCAGAGGGAAATTTGGGCAGAAAAAGACGAAGAAACTCATGAAGGGAAGCATTGTACGAAAATGGTCCGTGTGTTTCTACGCTGATGACACAAGTTTAGAAGAAAAGCTTAGGTCAAGACTTTTAACGACAACGAACACTGACAACCTCGTCGAAGCTGTGATAGTAACTTTTAACTGAGGTGAGGTCTTCCTGACCCATTAGCTTTCGTCAACTAGATCAGTTTGGTTTCTCCTCCAGGAGCTATGTAGTGTCTTATCATGGGCTGACTCCTCAGCGGGCAAAAACACGTGAAGGTCTATGTAGCAGATTACAATTAAATCCACAAGACGATATGGTTTGGCGTCTTATCGTCGCAAGTGATGAAAACCAGATATCCCTCCATTATTCTACCACTGATATCCAGTGGCTGAGATCACACTAAGAAACACAGTTAATGATGCAGAAACAGAGGTTCCAAAGGAAAGTCTTTATGAGAATTTCGGGAAATTTTAGTGGTTCTGCGCACTGGAAACTCGTGACAGGTGGTCATTGTTTGGACGAGAACTTCTAAGGAGAAAAACTGCAGTGGGTCCATGATGCGCTACGTAGCCACTACCCAGCCCTCAAAAATCGGAAGAGGGCGTTGCTACAAGTTGATAATGCCCAAAGTCACACTATCAGAGTGGTCCACCGAAAACTATTGGAATTGAAAGGGTTTGAGGTCCTACCATATCCACAATACAGTCTAGAACTTGCTCCCTCCGACCAGCACTTGCTTCTTTCCATAAACTATTCCATACAAGCACAACACTTCTCTTCTGCAGTAGGAGTCGAATCTGGCATTAGAGAGTATCTTTCCTCGAAACTAGAAGGGTGGTGCCGTCGTGGGTTCATCAGTGTATAGCGTATACAGGGTCACAAGGAAAGTCCGTGATCAGGCCAGTATCTCACGAACTATGAAAGTTAGCGATTTACTTCTAGTGCAGTTGTATAGGAAACCCCCTATGTGGCACCCAAAATCACCATGAAGGATGCCTTTGCCCCCTTCTTGGGGGAGTGGGTGAGGGGCGCGCTTCCTTTGCAGATGGGGCAAAAATGTTAACTACAAACTTGTTCAGGAAGCAAAAACAGTACATAAATGTTTTTGTCCCATTACAAAAGATGGAAGGGAACTCTCCAAATGCAAAAAAAGCGGAGATCTATCTGATTCTCTGTGTCTAACGCATATTAGCATAGATTCTAAATGTCGTGCTTTCTGTTCCGTCGTCAAAATACAAAAAAGACACGCGTTGTCGGTATGCCAACACTTCGTGAACCAGTAACGGGGAGTCGAACGCTTTGCTACGTACGCAATTCAATTAGATGTGCATTCAGTTTTCCTATTGGATGAGTACTTCGCCACTTGACACTATTTTTCCTTGTTTCAGTGTATTTTTTACTGTATTGGACATTAAAGTCTGATATTGAACGTGTCAAGGAACTGTTGATAAGGTTTGTACGAACATTTTCCTTTGCGCTTCCATTTACTTAGAATTTACCAGTTTAAAAGGTTAGCAAGAAGTTGCCGTCAGTCCGTAAATTTATACCTAATGTACAAGCACCAATGTCAGCGTTTACGAAGGAGGAATTGTGTGAAATGGTCCTGATTCACGGCGAGTGCAACCGGATTGCTCGTGCAGCGGCACGGCTGTATTCGTATGGGTTTCCCAATTCCGGACGTAGGCCAACGCCTGCGTGACACGGATAGTGCCAGTCATCGCTCACGTACAGCCAGGCCAAAGTGCGACGATACGGATATTCTGGGATACGTATTTGCACATCCCCACAGCAGCTCAAATGAAATTCCCCGGGAAAGTGGAATAAGCCAACAGCGTGTACTACAAATTTGGAACAGGAACCGTATGCATCCATATTCCTTTCATTCGCAGCAGGCACTGTGGCCTGGAGATGCGGTGAAAAGACTTGATTTTTGTAATATCACGTTGAATGCTTTAGCAGAGGACCCTTAGTTTCCGTCAAACATTTTATGGACAGATGAGTCACGCTTCACACGAAATGGCGTTGTGAATGCGCATAATGTACACTACTTGGCACAGGAAAATCTCTATTGGACGAGAGACACACATCAAATGAGGTGGTTCACCAACATTTGGTATGGCATTTGTTAGAACCTGCTGGAAGTACCTTTTTTTAACAAAGCCGTTCTGAATGGGGAACTATGTTTACATATCCTTCAAACGGATGTAACGGATTTATTGGACAACGGACCATTACAACCTTTATTAAACGTGGGGTACCAGCACGACGGGGCACAAAAACATGGGAATGCACACGTATCAAGATGGCTAAACGGTATGTTTGACCGGAGATGAACAGGACCAGGAGGTCCCGTAGGATCGCCTCCATTCTCACCAGAGCGTAGCGCCATTGACTTTGTCTTTGCAGTCATCTTAAATCACAGGTGTATGAAACACCACCGCTAAATGTAGCAGGCCTGCAGCAGTGTAAAACATCAGCCTGTGCCTCTGTTGCTGGAGAGCATGCCCGATCAGCTCGTAGAATACTTCCAGGCTTGCGTCGTTGCTGAAGGGCAGCATTTTGAGTGCGCATATATGTAAATTGTATTTTCTAAATTGATGAAATTTCTACAGTATTATGCATTCACATCTTGTACCTTTGTCTAAGTTCTCGGTTGGTGCTTCCGGATGTTGTGAGTTTCTTCGGCACACATTTCTGGTCCCCTTCCATCCTTTGTTATGGGACAACACCATGTATGTACTATTTTTGCCTCGCTAAAAACTTTAGTAATTGACGTTTGTGCCCTATTTGCAAAGTTGGGGGGGGATAACCCCTCACCCCCAAAAAAGGGCGAGGCGATACTTTGAGGCATTATTGTGTGCGCCATAGAGGGGTTTCCTGCACAAGAAGAAAAAGGCTAACTGCCATAGCTCGTGAGATATTGGCCTGATCAAGGACTTCCCTTGTAACCTTGTATATAAATTTCAGTGCTTTCATTTACATTCTGCACCTGAAGGCAGCGTGATGGAGGTAGGGAAAAACAGTGGATCCCAGCTGGCGATACCTGCATTCCTAAGCTGGACCTACCCCTCCTCCACCTTCATGTAGAATGCATGACATTGTTTGGGATCTTATTCTACTTAATTAGACGAGAAACACACGTAGTTGAAACAAATATTGTTCGTTTATTAACCCTTTAACCGGCCGGTCTGCGGGAACAAATTGTCGCCAAAATCACCCGAAGCTTGAACGCGTATTGTCTCCAAATTCCCTTCCTCTTTCGAAAAAACTGGTCCCATTTCGGCGGGATTTCAGTGTTTCCAACATAGCGATTGCTGTCCCCCTTCTCACCTCAGCGGGTGGAACGCAACCCTGTGACAGGGATTAACGATGCCATCAAGTGTCCTTTATGCTCCGTTCTATGACCCAAGGCGAGAACAGGAAGGCCAGTCTCCTCCAACACAATTCTTGCTGAGTCGGTCGGAAGAAAAAAAATTAAAGGAAAGAATTAACATGTAAAGACAGTGATGCCCACTACATTGAAAAAAAAAAAGAAAACAGTTTTACATCCGCATACATTGGATTTAACCAAAGGGGTTGAATCGTATGTAGACGAGAACACACGTTCCCCTCAACTTCCGTTATCGAGAACACCCCCTGAATTTTTGAATAAAGTTTTTCACATAATATATTACTCTTTCCTAATTTTTTTAATTTCAAAACTTTGTATGTATAAAATTTCAATATTAATTCAAAATAATTGTGTTCTATATTTTTCTAAAACCAAATATATCGATATGAAGTTACATATGTTTTCATACCACTGTGTGTTATCAGTGGCGCATACCCGGGCAAAACCCATAAGGTCCGTCCCCTTTCCCCACCCTTCCAAAAAATTCTTGTCCATTGCTCAGATGAAGGAACAAAAATTACTTTTAAATTACCTTATTCCAACGGATCCAGGAAAACTCGTACACTTTCTCATGCCGCTGAGAAAAGTGCAAACGGCGGAAAACTCGTACACCCTTTTGAAGTAAGGGGATATACACAAATTGCGTTTCGGTCCGAGATTTTGACAAAGTGTACGAGTTTTCCTAGCCGAACAAAACGGAATGTACCAGTTTTCCTAGGGATCTCAATGGGTATGTAAGATCAAAATGGCTCAAGGTTTATGTAGAACGTTTCTGACTCCTTTAATCTTGAGTTATGATTTTAATATCTCCCATGTGATAACAAGCAATAAAGGCTAATTAACAGGGGCTCAACGAATCGATATTCAGGTGCTGATCCTTTTAGAAGATTTTAAATTACAACCTTGATATTCCGTATTTCTAAACATTTTATAAAACCTAATAAAAAGGCACTCAATGGATCACAAGCCACCTAGGCCGCGGGCCCTTTTAGAAGATTTTAAGTTACAACCTAGAAATTTCGTATTTGTAAACATATTATTGAACCTAATGAAAGACACACAAATTATTATTTATCACCTATTTACAAGCCACCTAGTCCGCGGGCCTTTTGAATAGATTTTAAGTTGCAACCTAGATATTCCGCATTTGTAAATTAAACAGTGACAAACGGTATTGATTTGGACATGTCTGCTGTAGTATAAATTCCACAAGAGCCGTAGCTCTTAGATTATGCAAACGATGTACGTGTAAAAATATCTCATTCCCTTCGTCACCTTCCCCTTTAATTTTTTTCTTTAGTGAAGGAATGATGTTATTGTACCTTAATGAAAAAGAAACAGTTCCAACCCTTCTTACGAAACCACAGTATACATTTCAGGGAAACTTTTTTTTTTCTTTTTTTCTTGTAGGGGGGGGATTGGCTCTACCCCCAACTTCCGTAATATTATATTCTTGGCCGCTGGAGTTTGTCAGTGTATCCAGGATGTTCCTCTTGAAGCGTCCGCAAGGTCCGTGCGCTGGGAGGGGGGGGGCACCACAAAATGTTAGAATGGACGTAGAGCTGTAAACATCAGTACCATGTTTTATATAATGATTCTGTACACGACCACGAATTTTCAGGAGGGTGGGGTGAATTCAGCCCCCCCCCTCATGTGTCTAAGAGCTCTTCATGGATAACATCGAGGATACACTGACCGACTCTAGAGGTCCAGAATATAAAATTACGGAAGTTGGGGGTAGAGCCCTCCAAACCAAACACCTCCTATCACATTTACAGACTTCACCAACTGACCGGGGCAGCGGGGAAAGGCATACATAGTCTGCCACTAAACACAACATGAAGTATAGAAATTGCGAGCAAATCCCTTACCTTGAACACCTGTTTGCACTCTAAACGGCCCAGAATATAATATTACGGAAGTCGGGGACCCCCCTCCCAAACTAAGTGTACCTCGGATCCTCGGCAATTTATTTCTTCAAATTAAAGTACAATTCTCGCTTGGCTGGCATGGAACGTATTCTCAAAATTCGTTTGGAGTTCCCAATTCAGTTCTCAAAATAGGCCCAGAAACGGCAATCTTTATAGCCCCTCCCCCTTGAACTTTTGTAGCCAGTTGTCTTAAACTCGTAAGAACCTGCATGGAAATTCAGACAAATAAAAGAGCTTCTTCCCCTCGTTAGGCACCTTGGAAATCTGCCACATATAATTCGGATTTTTTTACTGTCACGTATAAATCGGAATATATTTGGAATTTGGAAAACTACCCCATTAGAAAAATTGTCACACATTCAAAGTGCTCTTCGGAGGAACAACTATTTGTGCCCGGCCCCTTAATGAAAAACAGGGCAATTTTCCAAGTTGCTGAAAGATGTGTGGCAGGGTTGCCGGTAAATTGCCACACCGGAACACTGCCACACATCAGTGTTCCTGTGTGGCAGTTTACAGTGAACAGTTTGTTCTGGGGTATTTCCTTCGGGGTAACTTTTTACCGCTTTTAAGTTTTGAGGGGTATTTTCCCCGGGAATATTTTTTCCAGGGGTATTTTTACCCACATCCTATCATATTATATGCAGAGGTTTTTAGGAAAGGAGTGCCTGACCCCAGTTCTTAAACAACCGTTAGAAATAGGAAGCTAGGAGATTTGGGCTAGAGTGCCCGATAGGAAAGTCACACGGAAGCGAGGTAGAAAGAGGGAGGAAGACACCCTTATTTATTACCGGGGGTCCAGTACCCGGAGTCTGATGGCTTAACGTGCACATTGACGCGTCCGTGAAGGGCTCGGGTTTAAATCCCGCCCGGTGAGGCATGAACGTTGCGTTTGTCTTACGGCACTGGGCCACATTCTGATTTCTTATCTATTCAACACTGGCATGAGATCATTCTGATTTCATGCCACTGTTCCCTTCCCTGGAATCAGTGGCCTTAAATTTGGAACGGGAGACAGCTTGTAGCCCATCGAGTTGCTCACGGTGGTCGTTAAACCTTCAATCAAAGAAAGAAAGAAAAGAAAGATCAGAATTATCGTTCTTTTGTTTTCGTTGTAATTTACACTTTCAGGACAAACGGCATAGTAATAACACAGGAAAAAGAACTGAGGAAGAGTCTCACATCTCTATAATACACTAAATATCTCAATTAAAAGGAACACAAAATTATGAGGGTCGTTATGAGTCACAACTGGGAATGTTTACATGGAGCAGTCAAATGGACGATTATTATACGGTCCCTTTATATATTTGTGTTCAGTTCTCTGGGTGGCCAATCTCCGGTGGCCACTTCTCTTGCACCTATATCATCATTGTCGACTGTTATCATCCACTGTTGGAAGAACGTCTCCCTAACTATCCTCCATAACGATCTGCCTCAAGTCAGTCTTCTCCATGTCCCTCCCGCATGCTTTCGAATTTCATCTATCCATCTCCCATGCGGTATCCTTCTGGGTCTTTTCTAGTCCTGTGGAGTCCAGTCTAAAATTTCAGTTCAGCGTCGGTGGTCCGTTCCTCTGGCAATGTATCCAGCCCATTGCCATTTCAGAGATTTTGCACTGATCAAGCTGTCTTCCACTCATGTCATTTTCTTCATTCTCGAGATCCTCTTCTTTTCTTTCTTGGTTATATTAAGCTTCTTTTCAGTTGTCCGTATTTTTTTGAGCCTTTATTCGTTAAGGTTCACGTCTCCACTCCATATGTAAGCACTGGAAGGATGCATTAATTAAGCACTTTTCTTTTAAAACATAATAGCGTATTGCTCTTTAAAAATTCACTGTTTCTTCCAAAAGCACGCCGATCAAGTTTTATACGCAGATTAATTTATTCATCAAAGGGACCATCGCTTGATATCTACTATCGAAGGGGAATGTAGGTATCCGTTATCTCCAGCTTCTCCCTATCAATCAGTAATTCTTTATTTCTTGTAAAATCATTGTACATCATGAATGGAATACAGGATTACACCATACAATACAAATCTGGAAAATGTGAATCCGTTTTTTAGTGTAAATATGGCATGGATGATAAGTCAGATAGTATCCGAAAACTTGAAAATGTCGTCGTCCTGGAGCGGGAATCAAATCCGCGTCTCCCGGATAGACTAGGGCGCTATTAGGGTGACGCGGGTTCGATTCATCAGGAAACGCGGGTTCGATTCCCGCAGCAGGACGACGAATTTTTCAAGTTTTCGGATATTATCTGACTTACCACCCACTTCGTATTTACACCAAAAAAAAAAAAAGATTCATATCTTCAAAATTTGCTTTGTACATCAGTTTTTTCTTCTGCAAGTTCGTTTTTA
Organism: Macrothele yani; assembly: GCA_039090855.1. Classification (NCBI taxonomy): domain Eukaryota; kingdom Metazoa; phylum Arthropoda; class Arachnida; order Araneae; family Macrothelidae; genus Macrothele; species Macrothele yani. The sequence goes on from CM077031.1 coordinate 56,575,425, forward strand.
ATTCCACTTCTTCACTCTTGTCAGCAAGTTATTGGAACATACTCTGCAGTTTTGAAGTGCCAGTTCCAAAAATGACAACGTCTTCAGCAAAACGAAGGTGAATTAAATAATCTCCATTGATCTTTATCTCTTTGTTTTCCCAGTTCAGTGACTGCATGACATTTGCAATGTGGCATTAAAGAGTTTGGGAGATACAAACACCTGATGACTGATATATTGTTTCAAACATCCGATGACTGATATGTTGATATCCATTTACCACTTTTTCTTATTTATTTAAACATATCAAACATTATGATTGTAACAAAAATTCTGCTGAAAAAGCCTAGGGAGCTTTGCACGAGTTTCATGTGTAGCACAATTTTTTTATTGGTAATTGTCATTCGTATACAAAAATGAAATATCAAGCATTTAACGGAAAACGTCGTAAAACGAGCTTAGAACTTTTTGTTCATGCAGGCATCTAAGGATTGATGTACTACTTCTCCTATCCCAATTTTAGAATGTACACTGTTAAAAATTTCACAGTTAGATTACGGGCAACGGCCGGCAACTGGGGGCCCGGCCGTTGCCCATAAAACTATGGCTTGGCCCGTTTTTGTGAAAGCCCATGAAATTACGGTCTGAACCCTAAATACTAAGCCCATAATCTGAAGAGCAACGCCCATAAAAAAAATAAGTTTGACCGTACTGAGCAACCCCATAATTTGAAGGGCATTGCCCATAAAAAAATAAGTTTGACCGTATTGAGCAACGCCATAATTTGAAGGGCATTGCCCATAAAAAAATAAGTTTGACCGTATTGAGCTATGCCATAATTTGAAGGGCTATACCCGAAAAAATAAGTTTGACCGTATTAACTTAAGCTGTAATTTGAAAGGCAATCCCTGTAAATATGAAGTTTGACCATATTCAGTTAAGCCTCACGGCAAGTAGTCACCGACTTTTACATAAATGCATTTTTTGTGGAAGAGTGTGCAAGTAAATGCATGTTTTTTGTGGAACAGTGTGTGAGTGTGAAATTGTTACTTACATTATAACTGAATCAATTCAGTTCTAAATGTGAGTAATGATATTTTCATATCTTAAAATCAGGTTTATTACAATATGATAAATAATGACATCAGTTACACACAGATTTGTTTAACATTAGGCTTTACGAACTCTGTACACACAGTTGGTTGAACAATACTTACGTTTCTTTTAGACATGTTTTAATTGGAGAATTATTTCTAAAGCACAGTTGGTTGAACAATACTTAGTTTCTTTTAGACATTTTAATTTGCACATACGTACTTATGTAGTATTTGTATGAATGAATACAAAGGGCAGTTATGTAGTAAAGATATGTACAGGCATATTCTTGTATTTATATGTTATATCAATGACAAACAGAACTACAAACTGGCATCCGAGTACATTGCGTCTATAAGGGTATTCAATCCACAATGGTGTCAAAGTTGGTTTTTCATGTAGGTTTTGGCTAGTATTACATTTGACATAGGGTTGAATCATGCTTTTTTTGTTTTCACATTCACTGCCTTGTGTGCTGGTTTATTTTACATTCTACTGAGCACTGTGTTGTCAGTGTTCCCAGAACTTTTACTGTCTTGTTTCCTATCTCTAATTTTTGGATATTTACCTACTTTTCACATGTTTAGTAAAATTATGTCAAAAACTGGAAGTACTGCTTTTGAAAGATCACATTGCTTCCCCATAATTAAGGTATCAGAAAGAAAAGAAAAAAAATACTTGAATGGAAATGAGAGCTTTTGAACTTGATAGGGCATAATTTCAAATCTCAGACCCCCACCCAAAGAAGAAACACTTGTTTAGACCCTGATTCTAACTGAGTCATTGTAGAACATTAATGCATATCAATATTTCTAAAATATTAAATTTTCCTGTTTGGAATGTTTTAGAAATGACTTCAGTGATTAAACCTGTTCTTTCATTGTTGTGTTGCCACAAGGAAACCATTTGAGGGCACAAAATTTTTTTTTTGGAAAGCTATTAAATAGTTGTATTTATAATATCTTGGCAATACCTGAAGATACTGAAACAATTTTTATTGATGTACAAATCAGGTGTTTAGTGACAAAGGAAAAGAACACGGCAGAATCTTTAAATTTCTCAAAAAACAATTTCATCGTATCATTTTGTACCAATTTCAGCACTATCATCTTAAAACATGAAATACATGCTTTGCATATTGAACATCTTGAATAGACCTTTAAAATAGGAATTACAAAATGTGTAAAAAAAATTTCGTATTTTTAACTTGAAAAAAAAAGTGGCTTCTGATTTATCTTAAAATATAAATTTTCCTTGGCATCCAGGTTTTACTACCTGGGTAGGTAAATAATTTATGTATATACCCAGCTGCGCATGTAACATTTCAGATATTTTCCAAGCTCTGCTTAAAGTGACACAGGTGAAAGATTTCACTCGCAGAAATTTAGAATGAAATCAATTTTTTTACATTTAACTTTAATTACTACATTTGCAAAGCAAAGAAACTGTTCATGATATATTTTCACTGTCATTTTCTTGGCCAGCATTTACCAGATTCAGTAAAAAAGAATAACAGTCGAAACTCGTTATAATGAAATTCAAGGGGGACAAAAAAATTTGTAGCAACGTTTTGTTCTTAAAACATTACAAATTTTTCATTAAAAAGTTAGTATGTACTACAGAAATTTTCATTACGCATAAGATTGCAATGCTGTAAAAGTGAAATAGTGCCCACAGAGACAAGCAAAGGTAATTTTTTTGTAATGGGAAGTTTTTGCTAAAGTAGTAATAATGAAATATATAAGCTTTAATTAATATGTATGTATGAAATTATGTACTGTATATATTTTTACTTATACATATCAGGGTTTGAAAAATACCATGCCTGGGTTGTGTGAATCATTGACCTGGGCAGGCAAATAAATAATCTAGTTGCCCTAGGTGCCAGACTGGGCAATTAAATCTAAAAATGAAGTTCAGAATATAATTTTCTACTACAAGAAAAAAGACAGTCATCGCATGTCATGTTGCTTTTCACTGCTAATCACTGGAAGTTGTATTATTGTTACGCAGTGCCAAGGACAGAAGAATATCACTTCTTTAATTATATTATGCTTTAGGTCCATAAATTGGAAGCATATGTAATTTTGCTCCAAATGTTTAAAGTCAGCGACTGAATGCATGCCTCTGATGGAACTAGCCTCCTGTGTTTATTGACAAAGGGTTAAAACTTCATATTTTAATGTATTTCACATTTTTTCAGATATTTCATATTTTAAACGTGTTTTAAAGATTTTTATTGTAATATGGACCTGTGAGTCTGACACTGTGAAGAGAAGCTGCGATAGGAATAATGCATCGCTCCAGTGAAGATGTGAAGCTTTGATCCGTTAAAAGGAAGGTTTGTTGCTGTGTGGAAATGACGGGTACAAGAGAAAGAGGACTTACGTTATTGGCAGAAGAGCAATAAATGTTGTAGTGATACGCTACAGAAAATAGGTCCATAGCAGCTACCCTTTATTTTGTTGTATCCTGTACGTTGTTGGCAGGAAAAACCGGATAAAACCTCTTCGATTTGCAAAAGATACATATGAGTAAGATAGAAACTCGCGTGCGAACAAGCTATTAACAGAAGAACCAAAAGTGCAGAGACACAGTAAATGTGTTCAAACCAAAACCGAAATTTATAGTTCCCCAGTTTTCTGTACAACATAGAAAAGCATATTAGTACTTTCAGTAAATGTGTACTTCAGCGTCCTAAACTATTTCGTTGGAAAAAATTTAACTGTGGGTGAAAAGTTCGATGCACACAATTTTTTAAGCATGCAAAATAATAGGGAAAGGTGAAAAATTATATTATTTTTAGATAAAAAGGAAATAATTTTTCCGAAGTATTAACCTGCGAGTACGATGGTTTGTAGCAGGTGGTGCGGGAGGCTGAAGCGATGCTAACGGCCACCACGTGAAGGTGCTGTGCGACGGAGCGGAGTACGAGTTGGTAGCAAATGCGTGGAAGAATACGACAGCAGTAGGGTATATTTTTCGGAAGAGTGTCGTGTAATCGTGCGCAGAAGTAGTTCAAACCTGTTTTATTCATTTTTGAGAAAGATATGTGCAGAATGTCGTTATTAGTGGTTTCACAGTGTCTCCGAATGGAAAGAAATTAAGGAATGTAAAATAATTTATGTACGACAGAAGTTTTGAGGAAGACGTTTTGGTTCCAGTTGAACCCAAAGTTTTAGTTTTGGTTTGGAAGATGTGCACAGGTAGGTGATTTCTTCAAGCACTTCATTTGCAGTTCTGCTGTTATTCAGTACATCGTAGCTCACATTTTTTTCCTCGTGACATGGATATTTTTCAAAATAAGCAATTTTCTTCAATTCATATATCGCACTATGGCAGGGAGACAGCTTCTTGTATTGTGGCGAATAATGAAATTTTAAGCCCTGACGAAATCCGAAATGACTGACGATTTTGTACTTCCGCTTTCTCAAAATTACCCTTCAAAAAAACAAAAACTTACAATGCTGCGCAAATTCAACCTCTTTCTTTCTGCGTATGCCTACAAGACTTTTCGATGACTACGTACTGCTAAACCGCTTCCTTCTTAATTCTTCCGCCCGTTACATGCCCTTCTCAACGAAGCTTCCATTCACCGGACTTCACCTTGATGCCGTTGCCGCTCTCTCGTCCTATGCCTACCGCATGTACTCTTCCAAACCATCGCACTCTCAGGTAAATACTTCGGAAAACTTTCCTTTTATCTAAAAATACTATATTCTTGCACCTTTTCCCATTATTTTGCATGCTTAAAATATTGTATGTCACACTTTTCCCACACAGTTACATTTTTCCGACGAAATAATTTAGACGCTAAAGTACACATTTACCAAACTTTCTATTTCGGATCAGGGAATCATATGCGAAAGAATGAAAATTTTCACGTCTGCTTTAAAAACAATTACAAAACATGAACAAACTATATTGTGTAGCATATGAGTATAAAATGGTTCGCTCTCTTGGCAAGAAGGTACTTGCTTGGACTTGTAGTCATCCGCACGTGAATTGCACGGCGAAGCGAATCTTCCTTTCAACAAAGCAAATCTTCACATCGTTGCCGTAGTGATGTGTTAGGCCTACCACAGCGTCGCACTCACAAGTCAATATTACAAGTTTCCGACAAAATAATTTAGGACGCTAATCTGCCAATGATGAAGATTGGAGTGCCATTTCAGGTGGATTCAGTAGTTTTAAAGAGTTTGTAGAAATCAATGAAAATGCATTATCGGGGAATTGAGGGATATTCAAGAAATAGCCAATGAAATTCAGGATGATGATGAAGAGACATAACGAAGAATTAACAAAAGATCCCCAGACTGTCACGAAAGCAGTGTAGAAGCTTTGGAAACACTGTCACTACATACAACTCACCGATACATCTAATTGCCACACATTCCTGTTTAAACAAACTTGTAAAAGCTGTTTTCAATGAGAGGCAACAGCAGAAACAGTCTTCAGTTTTACATAACTTTAAAAAGCCATAAATATAAACAAGGTATGTAATTAAAATTTTGAGATCAAGTAATTTACATTTTTGAGTAATCTAAGCTTTTAAGGTGTTAAATTTAACTAAGTAAATTCAATCATTGATATTTTTCTTATTTTGCATGTTATTCTCATGTTAATTACATTTTAAACTTAATTTTGGCTGGAATTACACTAATTTTTACTTATGCTGCGCTCTTACTTATGCGTGCTTTGGTTTGCGCTGACATATATGTGAAATATTACTGTATACATGTGATAATGAGGTGATTATAGATATAATTAAAAAAAATATATATTTTGGCTCTTCTGGTTTCCAATTAAATTTATGTAATTTATGTGTTGAGTGGTAAAAAGCTGTTTTCAATTAGAGGCATATGGGGTTTGTATATATGCAGATTTCCATTGTTTGCTTCTTCCTGCTGAAAACTAAGCTAGGGGTGCCTATGAGTTAACTGAATATACCATAGTCACAAAATGATTGATAATTATATACTAAGGAATGTGAGTGAAATGGTATTCCTAAAAGCAATCAAAACCATGTAGCAGTCAGGGAGAATCACAAATGTGTTTCCTGAACGAAAATGTGACATTTCATCACATGAAACTTTTTTTCCACCTCTAAATTGAGGCCATTGGTTCTAGGGAAGGAGAAAGCCAAAGCTGTTATGTTATGTAAAAAACAAATTTCTTTTTTAAAGGTTTTAACGGCTAATGTGAGGAACTAAATGGGATATAAGCAGTCCCCGTCCCTAATTTAAAAGTCACTGGTTCCAGGGAAGAGAGAACGCCAGTGCTGTAAGACAAACACAACATCCATGCCATACCGGGATTCAAACCCGGACCCACTTGGACAAACAATCATAAGATGGTGCTTAGACCACTGCACCACCAGGGTGGCAAAACTAATGCCTCATATGGGACTCAAACCATATGTTAAATTGTGACTGCTTGCCAAAAACCTTGATGTACAACCAACTCTGATACCAGTACGGCTTGAACATCCTCTAGACCAATAGTTCTCAAAGTGGGTTACACTAAAATAATAGGGGGGCATATGCGGATTTGTCACATAGTGAACCAATTTTCAAAACAAAATTAATCTGAATTTATGGCTAGTGATGGTAGGATGTGTGGTGAAGTTTAGCATATTTAGCTGAAATTTCTGAAAAATGAACTAGTGGAACTTCTCATTACAGGGCGAAAACAATCTGTTCTATGTTGAAAAAACAAAACACAAGCAATGACCAAAAAACTATGAGAAAACCAAATTACAGGGAACAGCTCTGACCAATTTTCATAACTGAATTCATTATCATTAGAAAATGAGCAAACAATTGGAAACTTGATGTTAAACAGCTAATAATCGTCCATCTCTGCACTCTCCAAACATTTACAAGGCAGTATTTCCCATTCCCACTGAATGAACTAGTTACTCATTCACATACAATGCAGAAATGTGTAATCTTCTATTGCCAAATAAAAAACTTATGAGACATCTTTTAACTCTGGTTGGTTTGAAAAGCATTTGTTCTTTGAAATCACTGACTAGTTTTTGGATTCCAATGGAAAAAGAATTTCCAACATTGTCGAGCACTGCCTTAATTAAGTATTTGTTGCCTTTTACAACTACATATTTATGTGAAACTAGTGTTTTATCCTTAACCACCAAGAAAACTAAATATTGAAATAAGCTGGATGTTGAAGATAACTTGTTTGTACATAAGCAAGAAAACTCAAAATATTGATGAACTTTGCAAGAGTAAATGAGCTCATACATCTTACTGATACTAAACAAATGACTTGACCAGTTTTATTTGATTTTTTTTAGCCATTTGTGCAATTTCTGTGACATCAGTGTATGTAATTTTAGCAAATATAAGTGTGTATTTGTATTTTTTATATATTTTATACCCACATAAACACACTGGAATAAATTTTTCATTAAAGAATATGCCTGTACATATCTGTACTCCATAGCTAATCTTTGTATTTATTGGTGCAAATATAATACTTCACAAGTTCTTAAGTACATGAGCAAATGAAAAGGAGTCTTAAAAAAAAAAAAACCAAAGTATTGTTCAGCCAGTTTGTGCTTTAGAAATAATTCTGTCTAACTTCAGGAGTTGAACACTATGCCGTAAAAAAAAAAAAAAAAAAAAAAAGCACAAAACGGTAAGACAATATTTATGCGTGTTATATTGCAAAATGGCATTCATTTCAGACTACAAACATACGAAAACAATGCTGCCCTACGTAATTCCCAAATCAGCATGTACAGATCGAATTTATTCGACATCCTAGACAACGCTAGGTATATACCTGACGATAAAGACTTGCACAGATAGTAAAACATATATGGATGTGAGATTTATGCCCCTACCCCAGTCAAATGAAATCTTAGCTACTACATAGATTTTCCTGTGTGACAATGCTTCAGCCACCCTCGTTTGGTGGTGAAACTTTTAAAATTATATATATATATGTACACAGTTCGTGAGCTTACTATCAAACAAAAATGTGTGTAATTGATTTCTGTTACTTTTACATATCATAATAAACTTAATTTTAAAAAGTGTCTACTCACATGTTTTGTTTCTTCAACATGCTGGGTTGCTGGCGTCTTTCCAGTACATGTTCGTGACTTCGTGTTCGTCATCGTCAGTTAGGGATGGGCGATATTTATCAATATCTCGAAATATCGATATTTTTGTCCGATATTTCGATATATAGTATTGATATCCAAGTTACGATATATCAGAAAATCACTATATCGGTGCGATATTCAATATATCAGCTTATGGCTGATGTGATTTAACTTGTGGAATGAAATCTGTGTTCTTTCCTCTGGCATGTCACGAAAATTATGTTGCTTGAGGACTATCAAACTGCGATCTCATTATCGAGATTCACATGATATTATGTCACCTTCCGATTTCTAGAACTTTACAAGGGAAAAATATCTGCTGTGTTGAAAATTTTAACTATTAGTTGACAGTATAGGCACCCAGAAAACAAATTTAAGGAACGGTTGATAGCAGATTGTTCTTTTGCCTATGAGCATTATGTTTGAAGTAAACTGGCACTTTAACCAAAATTAAATACATACCAATGACACACAATTTGAAGTTAAGCATTTTTTTTTTTTTTTTGTTAGTGATAAATTATGTAGATCTTAACAGCTGGGTAAGGAAAATGCAAAACAGCTTTTCGAGAGTTTTCTTGATGTCTTACAAGTTATGTAGTATAAAGTTTGTTGTAATTCAGGCTATGTATATATCAGACGTAATTTTTTTTGTCATCCTTTGATAATTATCTTGTAAATACATAGTGAAACTTCCTGAAGTAATTATATAATCTGGTAAAAATATGAGCATAACAACTTTCGTCTTGATCTGCTGATTTTTCCACACTTACAGCAGGTAATTTCCTCTGATTGTCCATTCGTTTTTTTGTTATCTAGGAGAGACAGGCTTTCATACATTAATTAGTAAATATATACTTGATGAATTTGGATTATGATATTTTTTTATGTTTTCATACATTAATTAGTATGGCTTTCATTAATTAATTAGTAAATATATATACTTGATTAATTTGGATTACGATATTTTTTATGTTTTTATTTTTATAATCATATTTTAATGGAGGACTAATAATCATTAGCATTTTTTAAAATATCTTTCTGGAAAAATAATTGCTTTCTATGAAAAGGCCATCACAAATTATTCGTACTCTAATTACTGTTTTTAACAAAAATGTCACTTGTAAACATATTATAAGCACTTTAATTTTTTTGCTTATGCCATGGGAACTATTTTTGCTTACACCATAGAAGTAATTATATCTGTATACTCCATTAACATTGTGTTCTGTCTTAAACGATAAAAAATAGCAAACATTGTTCACACCTTCTGAAAAATACAAATGTATACAAAATGCTCTAAAAATTACAATAACAAAGTTTTTTTAAAGATTTTTTTCCATAACATTTCCTTGCAAGCTGATATAATGTTGTTAACTTTGACATTTGCATCCCAATAAAAATAGTTATTCTTTCTATAATTCAGTTATTCCCAAGTTAATTGATGGTTAAGATTCCAGTCTGCTGGGATTAATAAGTACTTTTGTTTTTTTGTCATTTATGCCATACTGAAGCTTCAACTTACCTTTCCTCGAAATGTTGGAAATACATATTTCTCATAATCTCACATTGATGAAAAACTCATGAAAACATTCCTTTGCAACTGGGATTTTTGGAAACTTCTTGGCAGAAACCATATCCCTGCTCGTCGAGCAATGCCCACACATGAAACAAGAAAATCACCTTTTGGGTTTTGGAAAGTATATTCAGCATTTCTGCAAATTACAAGCTCACTTCTGTTGCATGATTTTTTTATTTATTTTTGCATCAAAACTTTCTTCTATATATTTTTTTTTATTTTAGGATCTGAAAAACAATATTTTATGTGTTTTTCATATCACTAAAAATACAGCTTGAGAGCTGCAATCTTGCATAAAGATAGTTTTAAGCTATAAAATGTAATAATAAAGGACAAATAAAATTGCTCCCTTTTAGCAGGAGAAAGCAGCTCTTGAAAAAAAAAATTCAGCTGATGTTTCTAAGAAATTATCTGAGACAACTGGTAGGATATTTATTCCCCACATTCACTGCCAAGCTTGTGTATTATAATTAGTTATTACTTATTACCAAAACAATTTTTTAAGGTAAAGAATATTTTTATGTCTTAAGAGACACATATGGTTGAGTCGTCATTAGACTATGTAAATGCTATCTGTGGAGAGTAGTTACTCAATTATGTTTGCTCATGCTGATGAAACAATCCTGTTGGCAGAGAGCAAAAGTGAGTTGCAGCGTATGTTGTCCCACATGTATGAAGTTTGTATGAATTTCAAACTTAGTATATGAAAGGAAAAACCCAAAGTTATGATTTTGACAGATGAATTGTTAGTATTAAATCAAACAGATCAGTCTAAATGGCAAAGAGATTGACCAGGTAAATCAATTTACATATTTAGGAAGCATGTTTGACAGAGAAAACAAATTAGGTGGTGAAATTAGTAGGCTAGTAAATTAATCTTTGAAAGTCACAGCTGCTTCAGGAGGATTTTGAATAAATGATGAATGATAGGTTCTCAAAAAGGTTCCTAATAGTTGTGTGTGAAAAAGTACAGTAATTGTTCCTACTCTGATGTGCAGCAGTGAAGGTGGAGTACTGCAGACGAAACATAGGAGTGATTTGCGAGCTGTAGAGATGTGTTACTTATGGGGGTGGGGGCAAGATATGTTTTGATCATGTGAGGAATGAAGAGGTTTTGTAGATGAGTAGTGTGAAGCAAAATATTGTTTGTAAGGTGGGGACAAATATTCTTGGGTGGTTTGGAGAATGAGTGGTGAGATGATTACTAGGATAATTTATTCTGCACAAGTGACAGAAAGAAAATGTAGAAGATCAAGGGAGGACCAGATTCAGGAATTCCTGCATGAGAAAAAGAGAATAAATGTGAAGTACAAATGGTCTTGTGTGTGATGGATGTCAGTGAAGCTCAAGTTGTGAGCTGAGATCACTGTAAATGCAGATGTTTGATACATCAAGAGTAAATAAAATGTATTTCCATCAGTTTTAAACTTTAATCCAGCAGATAAGCTCTCATCAAGAAACTAACCTATGATCTTAGAGAACAGCTTAGTGATATATATGCATGTAAAGAGAAAATCCCTCATCTACAGCAAGTTAAATATAACTAAAGGTGAGGAATCAGTACTAATTTTTGTGTTGTTTTGGTGTTAATAAGTGAAACATTAAATGCTATATCCCATTTGAGTTCAAAACTGTAAATTTTTTTTTAAATCTGCTGACTTCCTTAATTTTAAGGATAGACTCCACCAATGAGCATTTAAAATGTAAAAAAAAAAATGATATGATATCGAAGATAGCTCCTCAGGTGTTTTAGACTTGATAAAGAATACTTCAGATATTTATTGTGTACAAGTTTTTAATGGAGATGAGAAATCCAAAGAAATGGACTGAGAACTGGAAAAAAATGCTTGAAGTGAAGTGGTGTGTGTGTTGATCTCCATGAGCATCTAAAGTTGTTCCCGAATGTGTAGAAGCTTGATTCACCATAAGCAGACACATGTCCCTAATTTAGGGCGAGTGGTTCCAGGAAAGACAAGACAGGAACAACTTCTTTATGTATTTTACCACTTGGTAGGCACATTTTCCATGATTATTTAGATACTGAATAGTTTCCATGACATTTAATGAACATTTCATGACTGAATAGATTTTATTCATGACATATAATAAATAGATTTCTTGACTGAATAGATTTCATGACATTTAATTGCTAAAACCTGGAAAGAGCGACATCTTTGTTTATTCACTAACGCCACATATTTGGAGGATTTTCACATTTAATGAACAGTGCTTCTTATTTTGAAAATTTGACTGTTTTCTAGCAGTTTCTGAGGAAGAAGTAATCTTTTTGTATGAGAATTTTCCTGATATTGATGCTGAATCAGTTGTAGCAGGTATAAAATCCCATACAATTTTTGCAAACTTGATCAAATGTAAAACTGATGGGCGCAATGCAAGGTATTCATATAATCCGAGCATTGTTTCAGCTAATATATTAATATAGTCTTTAATGGTAGTCTAAGAACTCCCTTCCTACAGCTAGTGTCAAACATTTGGCACAATGTATTGCCTTTTAATCAAACCAAGAACCCATATTTATGAGTACAAATGCAATTTTTACATTGCACATTTATTAGATTTTAGCAGGAAAAGAATTTTGAAAAAAGTAACCTTGTATACTGTAAAGAAACACTAGAGAAATCAAATGAGGAAGAGCACTGCACGTTAAAACTTTTCTGGACAACAGAATTTTGTTAATGCCATTCCGTTTAAGAATAACAGTTTTCACAAAAAAAAAAAATATGTTCACAGTTTTTATCAAGAGAGAAAGAGACATAATGACAAAATGGATAACACTGGGCAAATTAGGCCGAAACCTGTTAACAAGGTTTGTTGTATTTTCAGTTTTTTTTTTTTGTTATTTTTTTACAAAAAAAAATAAATTATATATGTATCTACAGTGTATATGCACACTAACTTTGAAATAATATATTTTCATGTATGTGTGCAAACTTCTTCAAAATTGCATTAAAAAGCTCTAGCCATTTACTTCTCAACAATATTATGACTTTGCAGAACATTCTGCATTAGAAATTGCAATAATATGCTGTGATTACAGGCTAAGGGGTAATGTTTCAGACAGAAGTAACCCAGTGATTTTGTTTTAGGCATTTTACTCCACTTTTGTACTTAAATAAACATTTCGAATAATGGAAAAACCTTAACATGTGTAGAATAATCAAATCAATGAGACTTATTTACCCAATTGCCTGTGGTTTACTGGTCTTCTATGTAGCAAAATATTTCTGCCACAAATTCCATTTCAAGTGTGTTTTTTTATTCATATATATTCTTTAAAAAGATGTTGAGTGTGCTTAACAGGAAAGTTGACATCTAATTTGTTTACTTTTAAATGATAACCAAAACCTTCAAATATTGTTGGTGACAGTTGATACTATCCACAACCACAGCCCCCCCCCCATTAGTGGAAGGGGAGTGCAGATGTTATATAAACACAAAAGTGCACAACACTTTTATGATTGCTTTTTTGACTAATTTTGTCTCGCTGTATCAACAATCTTGCATAGGTAGCAATGTTAAGTACAGAGAATCATGATAACATGTTTTGTTAAAAAAAACAGTTTCTGCATTTATGTTCTGTAAATTTATGTGACAACTTCCTGCCCTTTGGCCACTTTCATCCCATCTGTGCTCTGCCCCTTCATTAAGAAATACAACAAGGGGCATATATAGATTTTTTCTGAGGGCGTGCCAATGAAATGAAAAAAATTAAATCCACCAGGACAAAATAAAACAATGAGAATAGAAAAAAAAAAAAAATGTAATGTAAATTAATGAATTTTTTATTAAATTAAGCATTTTTGTTTCCAATGTAAGGCACATTTTAACAATAAATAAAACACATTTAAACACTTTCGGGGGGAAGTGGGCATAAATATATGCCACCTTTCATTACATAAATGTATAAAATATATAATATAAATACGCCCTTACATTACCTTGGCTACGATGTAAACAACCCTGATGTTGGCTTTCCAGCTCAGCATACAAGATATATTTTTAGCGAATTTTTATGAATTATAAAAACGTAAAATGTTAATTCCGCTGTCGAAAATATTTATTTACGTAACAAAACAACGTAAAAGGGCAAAATAAAAGCACTAACCCATGGCGTCGGTCTTGTAAAAAAACGTTAAATATCAATTCCGCTATCGGAAATAATTATTTACACAACAAAACGACTGAAATGGCAAAATAAACGCACTACGTTTATTTCCAAGTACAGCGACTGTCTTGTAAAAGGTACGAAGTTAGTAATATACAGTACTTTTCTGAGATATCACTATTTTAATGGTATTAACAAAACTTGATTGCAGCTATATTTTCAAGCTGCAGGGTAATTTAGTAATGGCTGAGATTTGTGCGAACAAGCCAACAGCCAATTAGTCCCAAGTTCCCAATAGCCAATACTTAGCACAACATTGGATCGGATTCAGTGATAACCCTGATGCAGTACGCAGTGAATAAACCGAAATATCAGTCTTATTGAGATCAGAAGTATTGAAAAATATCGAAAAATCAATCTGATATATTGATCTTTAAATACAGATATTTTCGATTCAATATATCGGTCTCAGAAATATTAAAAGATATCATCATACTTTTGAAAATATCGCCCATCCCTTCGTCTTGGTAAAAAAACGAGCAATCCCCGTAAAATCACGTGACGACTCGCTGACCAATAGCAGAAAGCGACGCATGCCGCATTCCTTTTCTGTCATTATCGTTCATTGGCTAACCCGTGCCTCTTAGCAACGCCCATAAAATTACGGATAGGAACCGTTTTCCTACATATCCATGCCCGTTAAAATACGGGCACCGCCTTGAAACTGCAGAAACGAGCCTTGATCGTAAAAATACACGGGCAACAAGACTTTTTTTACGGGAATTTTTAACAGTGTATATTTGAATACACCTCACCTTAAAACTCCAATGTAAAAGCTAAATTTTGTTGAAAAGTCCAAGGCATAGGAATTTTGTAAGCGTTTTAGGTTCAGTCCGTTCTTGCTTCTTAATAACATTTGACTGCAAGTTCACACTTACGAGATATTAAAATTGCTGAGTTTCTTCTAACAAGACTGTTGTGAAATTTTCAGAACTGTTCAATTTCCTTGTAACGCTAGGTAAAGTTCTGCCGCTCAGCAGAGGAAATGATCTGACTAGTTTTGTCGATTGCTTAGTTAAAATCAAGATATTTCTTAGTGAAATTAAAAATGACCTCTTGTTTCTAACAGACGTAAGAAAACAACACACATCTGAGTATTATCTTATTTTCAAGACGTGGGCATTTTTTCTTATTTTCGAGGAGTCCGATTTTTTCTGTGAGCAATATTTCTGTGTGCATTCGTTATTCACATCGGATTAAACATAACAGACACGAGATTGTGCATTAGGAGGCGTAGGCTGTTTTTAAAATAAATGCAAGTGTTTACATGACTGTATTTATGAAAAATGAATCCTGTCTGATCTCGGGTACTGAGAACTGGTCACCGGAGAACTGGCCACCGAAGAACTGGCCACCGGAGAACTGGACACATTGCAATTTCAGTGCCATGAAATTGTTCTGCATAAACAAATTTCGTGTGGCTATATTCCCCACTACTTGAGCAACTTCTGTTCATATTTTTTTTTTTTAATATTTCATTTTCAGTAAGAAATTTAGACATTTCCAAGATTTTCGGAGCTAAGACTAAGCGGAGAACTGGCCACCGGAGAACTGGCCACAAAATTTTTCCGTTGCCACGTCTCCCCGAGATTGGTTATCTGACACACATAAAATGTCCGTAATTTCGTATTTTCTTATTCACGATATTTTTTCTATAAACTACTACTAAACAAATTCTCTGCGAGTATGAGCAAACCCAGGAAACTTGTCGGGTGGGGGACTTAAAACCTAAAATATGAAATATGAAGAATTTCTGGTTCGATCAGGAGATTTCCAGCCATTACAAGCTACAAAGTAATCGAATTGTCTGATGGCATCTGCCGCCTCAGGAAACTAGGGGGGGCAATACCAAAAGCGTAAAATATCAAGTATTTCTCATTTCTTTTCCGATCGGGAGATCTTCAGCATTTACAAGCTGCAACACGACAAATTTTCTCAGCGCATGTGCACTCTCTGGAAACCTGTCGGCGAGATGGGGTTAATACCGAACGTGTAAAATATGAAAAATTCCTCGTCCGATCAGGAGATTTTTGGCATTTACAAGCTACAACTCGACACATTATTTGAAGGCATGTGCCTACTCCTGTGTATGTGGAGGGGGATGGGTTGAAACCGAAAGTGTAGAATATGAAGAATTTGTCTTCCGATCGGCAGATATTAACTATTTACAAGCTTCAACTCGACTAATTTTCTGTTCTGAGCGCATGTGCCTACGCAGCAAACCCGTCGGGGGGGGGGGGGGATTTCAAAAGTGTAAAATATGAAGCATTTCTCGTCCGATCGGCAGATTTTTGGCAATTTACAACTCGACACATTATTTGAGGGTATGTGCCTACTCAGCAAACCTGTGTGTGCGGGTTACCAAAAGTGTAAAATATGAAGAATTTCTCGTCCGATCGGAGATTTTCAGCATTTAGCAGCTACAACTCGAGACATTATCTGAATGCATGTGCCTACTCAGTAGACCTGTCGGGGGGGGGTAGCTTGTAAATGTTGAAAATCTTCGGATCACACGAGAAATACTTCATGTTTTACAGTTTTTGTATCCCCCCGACAGGTTTCAAGAGTAGGCACATACTCTCAAATAAGATAATACGTCGAGTTGTAACGTTTAAATGCTGAAAATCTCCCGATCGGACGAGAAATTCGTCATATCTTACACTTTTGGTATCAATCACCCCCCCCCCGAAGGGTTTGAAGAGTAGGCACATGTCCTCAGATAATGTGTCGAGTTGTACGTAGCTTGTAAATGCTGAAAATCTCCAGATCGGACGAGAAAGTTTTCATATTTTACAGTTTTGGTATTACCCCCCCCCCCCCACGACAGTATGCTGAGTAGGCACATGCCGTCAGAAAATTTGCCGAGTTGTAGCTTATAAATGCTAAAAATCTTCCGATCGGACGAAAAATTTTTCATATGTTGCACTTTTGGTATTAACCCCCCCCCCCCGGACATGTTTCCAGAGTAGGCACATACGCTCATATAATGTGTCGAGTTGTAGCTTGTAAATGCTGAAAATCTTCGGATGGGTCGAGAAATGCTTTATATTTTACACTTTTGGACCCCCCCCCGACAAGTTTCCTGAGTCAGCACATGCGCTCAGATAATTTGCAGACTTGTAGTTTGAAAACCCTGAAATCTTCTGTTGAAATGTAGATCATAAACATTTTTTATAAAAAAATTACATTAATTATCGCAGTTAAGAAAAGACGAAATTACGGAAACTTTATATGACTCAGATAACCAACCTCTGGGGGTCGTGGGCATAAAGCGGTCAAAAACGCAATTTTTATACGACCCCTTAAAAATTTTGTGGCCAGTTCTCCTGGTGGTCAGTTCTCCGGTGGCCACTTCTCCGGGTGGCCACTTCTCCTACACCCGTCTGATCTCGCTCCTCAAAATATGTAGGTTCAAAAAATCCAACTATGGGCAACTCGATATTAAGCTTTCTGATAAGCATAGCTTGTAATATTATTGAATTCTAAATAACATACAATGAATGATAGTCTGACTGGACTTCTGCAAGGATAGCGCGATTTTTTTCTAGCAAACCATTTTCCATCTCTGTGAATCCGAAATCATATGTGTTCAAAAGAATTAGATCAACTGTCTTCGTACAAAGCATGCTGATTGACAACCGACCAACTATTTCCTCCTGTTAAATTAAAGAAAATCGCTTTTGTGTCTTGTGTGTTTTATGTACTTTTTATTGCTCACACTTATATCTAACTATCTGTTCTCACTAATAGTTCAAATCGTTGATGTTTTCATTTAAAATAGCAAAGCACTTTTGAAAAATCCTAAAATAAAGTAATTTTTGAAATTTAAATTTTGTTTTCATTACCACCTAATCAGAAATTTCACGTAAAAAAATATCATGTCATATTATTTCAATTATTTTTAGGTTGCTGTTGCAAACCGAAAAATCAGTTTCACAGTGGATTTCCTATTTCTTTAAATAAAATTGCGTTAATTAAGTATTTTAAAATTAAAAGATTGTGTTCCCGAAAGTAAAATTTTTTCTTGCCAAGTTGATTACAGAGAATTACTGAAATACTCTAAAGTTTTCCTTAAGTTTTAATTGTCGCATAACTACAGTTCAAGCTTCGTGAATTTATCTTTCCAAGACAAATGTAGAAACTGCAATGACATCCAAACGTCTCTCCTTTTAGATTCAGTGCCATTGTCCGAACCCTTTTAACAGGTAATCAATCAGAAAGGATTAGTGTCAACAGTCCCCGTAAACGAGCAGTTTGAATAACAAAGGAAAGGGGGAATGCAATGTTCACTGTTAACCGGAGTTCGAGGTCACTCGGGTGAGCTGGGCAGTGGACAGATTGCGTACCCCGAGTTATTTCGTGCCAGCCGCTATGGGCCACTGAAACGTACCCCGAGTTATTTCGTGCCAGCCGTTATGGGCCACAGAAACGTACCCCGAGTTATTTCTGTTCGAGCCGCTTAAAGGGTTAAGATATTTCCAAAAATTTTGAAAATGTAATTTCACACACTACAAATGTAAGCATGTATAACTCTGACTTCTTACATAAGCTATGCTAAGGAATAAGAACTGTTCAAATACGTCTCCCGAAAGCAGAGATAGTGAGACAAAGGTTTCAACCTTTACGCCCCTTGTGGGAAATCTGCGCATTATTTAAAGAGCATAACTCCCCACATCGCTATTGTAGCGAATGGCATACCGGGAAGAAATTTCTTAATAGAGTTTTTAGAAGTGAGATAAAGCTGCAAACGGAAGTACACAAACATTCCCTAGCGACAGAACTGTGAACTACAAAACTCCTCATATACGAACCTAAAGTGTTCTATACTGTAAATGGCAGTTTTTAAACGCACATGCAGATGTAGAGATATTCTTACATTTGTACAGGATTATCGGGGCTTTGTCATGTCTTTTGCGGCCTTTTCCCTGATCTCCCTTGTTGGTAGAGTTACTTACACTGTTGTTGTATTACATAAGCAACTGGCCCTGCAGGGATAAACGGTACTCTATACGGAAATAAAGTTTGAAAGCCCCTGCGAAAGGAATACTACCTGCGAGGTGCGGGCTCACAGCACTACTGAATCAGCCCAGCAATCCGGTGGTGGCTCTTACCATCTCTGAACTACCTCGTACCCGCAAAGTCTTTGTGGGTGCTCTAGAGAAAGGACTGAATGAAAGGGGCGACGCGGAGATTTGTCGTCAAGTCCTGATATCCTCTTATTTCCTAGGGACCAATATGGTCCTCTTATTTCCTAGGCATCAATATGGTCCTCTTATTTCCTAGGGACCAATATGGTCCTTTATTAATTGTTCATAAATTTATTACATTCTCTATTATTTTTACTTTCTACCCGTATATGGTTTGAAGATCGAACTCTAAATAAACAGACAGGGATGAATGATGAATTTTTGACAGGGATGAATGATGAATTTTTGACAGGGACATATGAGAGATACTTCGACGTAGAGCTCCTTTGAGGATCCCAAGTTGATGACAGTTTTCTACCATTGTCCTCCTAAGGATAGTATCTTGCAAAGGGATGATTTCCTTAACCATGTTGATGTGGCCCTGACCATCCTTTTGCGTTCACAGTAGAGCTCCGGAATCCTTCGTCCTATCAACCGCAGGGAGGTCAACCCTTCTTTTCACGGAAAACGAAAAACGATATAGAATCAAATGAAACACGACTGCATTCTCAGCTCCCCAAAGGAATGCCCGTTCCTTAACGCCTAACCGATTGAGGTATTTAGGGGAGATATCATGCCCAGAGAATACTTGATTAAGGAACTCATTTTTAAATCTCGCTTATTACAGACCCGGTGGAAGACTGCATGGGTCCTCCTCACTGTGTCCCCCTATCCCATGTTTTCAGCCATTCCACCAAGATGTCATCCCGCATTCGATCCCGCACTATATATTTAATAGACGACAAGCAATTCTGCCGTAAATATCTGCTCATGGTATATATCTGTTTCATGTTTTTTTTGTACTGCTGCTGCACTTTGGCCGAGTATACATGGATTAAGAACCCTCCGATGCAGCCAATGATAATTCATCATTTACGGAAAGGAAACAGTCAACCAATAGAGTGAAATCTTTTTCTGATTAGCTCCTGACCATCGGTCAAACAACCGACTCCGCAAAAGGACAGAGAAAACGGCTATTGCCCTTCTACAGCCAAAGACTATCATCAAACTTGCTCAAGAAGTCTAACAACAACAAAGACCCTAGAATCAAAGAACAACGCAGTAGGGAACCTGGTCAAAAACCACAGCGTGAGGGAATAGCGCAAGAGGAGGAAGCCTTCTCCTTAATGCAGCAAACTATGAAGAAATCCTTCCTCGCACTTCAGGACATTCCAGAAGTGCAAAGCAAAATACTGGACATATGTGATGGTCACATCACAGAGCAAGTAAAGCAGAAGGTGAAAAAGTTGAACAGGAGAGTAGCGGTAGAAGTAGAACAAGCCACCAAGAAGATGAAGCGGAACAGAATGAAATATATTTCAAGAGGAGTTGCCCACCATCTAACCATAGAAAAAGTGTCTGCAGAGCTCAGGGAGAAGGATATCGATACCCGAACCTTGAGCGATGCATACACAAGTATGGAGCCCAGAGGCAGGCCATGACCTTCTCCACGGAAGATGCGGTGACGTTAGGGCCCATTACTCTACTGAGCTTCAGGATGGGCATTAAAAAATTCAATGAGCCGCAGAAACCTTCTTCATCTCAACAGAAATTCAATCGAGGAAGAAAAGATCATCGGAGATGACGTGGCAAGTTTATAGGCATAGGATCTGCTCCCTCTTTCCCCAACCGTGGGCAAACGTTTGCTCAGCTGGTTGCTCTGCAACCACCTATCTTTCACCTCATGCAGAACTCTTCAAGTGTTGTGGTGCCATAACACTGGATGAGTATGAAGCTGGCCTCTTACCTACTGACACTCAAATAAGGACAAGACAAGGGGTATAAAAAAGGCCCTTTTAAAGGCCAGACCAAGTTTTCCAAAAGGGATTGCGATTGTGCTAACAGGAACTAATGTGGCGTGTCGATTTTAAATTAAGATACTCGATTATAACTTAGAGAGGGGAAAAATATCTACTATATATTTATATATACATTTAATGATTTACTCGCAATAAAAACTTGTCTGTAGAAGTGTCTAAATAAACTGTTAGTTAAGTGAGTGCATGAGTTCTTTTATATATTTTACGCTCTGCACAAACTCTTTTCCAAAAAGCGGCTAGCTAGCATGGGAAATTGATTGGCCCTATTTAGCTAAAAAGATATATAAAGTGATACTAAGTGGCCGGTCTGTTTTGGAATTGTACTCTGTTGTTTTCTTCTCTTTTTGTTGTGCATCAGAAAAACCCAGCAACTTTTTTTTATAAGGATTGAAAACTCACTATATCAGCCAATGTTAATTCGCAGTTGCTTAGAGAAATACAATCAGCCAATATGAAAAAATATTTTCTCTGACTGGCTCCTGAGAACCAAATCAATAAGCCGACTCCAGTTTGAGGACAGAGCAACCGGCAATTCTGAAAGCAACTGAAACTTTTTAACTTTATTAATATGCTTCTAAATATGAATAGAAATAACTTTATTTTGTGTGACGGGCACATGTCCAGGTGCCTAACAATTTTACTAAATTAAATAAAGTCGACTAATAACTCAATGGCTGAAAGCTATGTAATATATTTTATTATTTTTTATAGCAAAAGTCTACAATTGCGTGAATGAATGTAATTTGACTGGTGTGTGTTACTGATGTTCTTGTTTCTGTTTGCCTTTCTTGTGTGTGCTTATGTTTTTTTCTCTTTGGTTCCCACTCTCCGTGGCCTTCTCTAAGTTTGCGGCTGCTGGACATTGGCGGGACGGCCGGGTTGCTCGGATCGGACGACTGCTGTGGATACTCAGGTAAGTATGTAGGTCAGCGTATAACTTCAGCCCTTGACGGAAACCGTTTACTCTTAGAACTCTAATTTTTCTGTACTTTTCTTTGCATCAGTTTCCTATCAGGGCACACTGCTCCCGCTTCTAAAAATAAACTTTCTATTTTTTCACTTGCCTAAAGGCTCAGCGTGCTGTGAGATGAGGTCTATAAACATAGTTTAGAAAATTCGTTGTCGTCATCTACGGTACAGATGATTGCGTCATCTTCGAGAAATGCCACTCCTAACACCACCCAACGGGGTACGTGCGATAGAAGAGGAGCCTATGTTGTGAAACATTCTTCGGACAATGGGCTCTTTGCATTGCTGATGTGTAGCCGTGTTGGTGGCATGCAAACAATTGAAGGTAACGGAGTGCATTTTAAGGTATTACGCATGTTTTATATGAAGAAATATTTGTAATAGAAAAATTAAATTGATCTTTCAAGTATTAAAACAATCTGATCACCGACTTAGTAATGACATAACACAAAATTATTTGGAAAATATAAAAGCCCATGTTTCGTTTATTTCATGTTTTCATATAAGAGTCTAAATTTCCCCTCTCGTGGTTTGGCATAACACAAAACCAAAATAAAATGAAACCCATTGGATTCAGGTACGAATCTTCTCCATACGTAAGTACAGCAGGTAGCAGGTACGTGCCATATTCCCGGATTAAGGTAAACTTCAAGTATTCGGCCAACAGCAGGAATCCTGAAGTTTCTCAGGAAAATTATAAACCAGACATTAGAAAATTTTCACTACGACAAATATTCTGAAATTTTGCGAATCAGGGGTAAAAGGTTTAATAATCTTATCAGGATATCCGGTCGAAGGACATAAAAAATATTTAATCGTCGTACCAGGTTCTAAGAAATAATATTCATTCAGTTCTATTTTAAGCATCATTTTCGCTTTTAGTTTCTAAAATGTTTCTTCATACTTATAATATGTAGTAGAAAAATGACATAAAAATAACTTACCGTTTGAAAAACATGTACGGACATTTTGTTGGGTAAATGAGGAAAGACTCAGACGTTTTTGTTGTTCTGCACGAATTTTCACAGACACGGACACAATTGTTATGATTCTAAGAACATGAAATTATGCCATGTACTTTCGTTCAGAATTTAATACTTTCGCATCAGTTTTGTTGCTTCGCTAAACGCATGAGGTTTCGTACTTCCATGACGCTCAGTAACATTAATGAAGACCTCAAGATTTTATCGTCGCCTTCGTGGCACTATGGGGCAAAGCGCTGGATATTGATCATGCCTTCATGGTGTTGTCGGATGAGTCATTTGTTGTGTCACGGATAACTGGGATCATCAACTGTAACTGTTAACTGATAAAGGCTCTGTCAGTTTGGCGATCTGTTTGGGGATTCGCGTACAAGAAAAATGCCACTTTTCGTCGCTAGAATGTGTAGTCGTGATTTTTTTGGCTGATTGACATTAGTTTCTCGTTATGCTTCTCAGAAGTATAGTTTAAAGATAGCCAAGAATTTCTACTGTTTCCATATTTATTGCCTTTGAAAGAAGGCTGTCGACTGCGTTCTGTTGAGCAAAATCATGACAATATGTGAGGCCAAAATTTTGACCAGTAGTTTCATGTTTGAAATGGATACACACTTTTGGCCATCAAAACTTCAGTTCAAAATGCTGTGCAAGTTGGTTCCAATAAATATCAATGTCAGAATTTCAATTCTATATGATTCCAATGTCGGAATTAGAATTCTGTATAAATATTCTGCACAAGTATTTTGAATAATGTGTTTTTGTTGTAAGTACATTAGTTCCCCCCAAATTTTCTAAGTGATTCTAATTAGTTATTCTATGGCTCTTAATAACGTTTTAATGGGAGATTAACAATTAATTTTATGTATAAACAAACTGTGAACGAAATGGATAGTTAAGGGTTGGCGGTCTGCACCATGGTGGCCAAAATATGATACACTGCTTGTACGTTCGCGGATAAGTCGTGCCCGAGCCTTGAGCAGTAACATCAATGTTTGATGATCCAAGTCATACCGTGTTTGTTATACGACACTGGTCCTTACTCTTCCTTTCTCTTAAACCTTTTGATTTGCGATACACGGAGCTCACCCTCTTGTATTGTGTTATTCCTGGGTACCTCGTAAGCGTTCTTTTCATTTATTTCGATTATTTATATAATAATGTCTACAATGTATTTTGACCGCCTTGTTTCTTCGTACTGATACTCATGGCCGTTGACAAAAAAAAGAATAGCGATTGTTTTCTTCGTTCATGATTCGTCGGAGTTCCTTAATTAGATCTCGCGGTTTTTCCAAACCACGCGAAAGTGAGAGATTCTCTGGCGACCACATTCTACAAGCGTCAGCTCTCAAAAGGAGTCGTGTTAACGCTTTACCGGAACAGAAATCAAGTAAACAAAGACTCTAGACTTTCTCGCTAAAGCATTTTATTTATAAATTTTTATTCAAAGATAATACTGTGCAAAATAATTTCCTTTTGGAAATAATTTCTTAGCCAGGTTTTTACAGAATATTTCAAAGAAAATATAAAACGGAAAGGATCACTGAAAATTGAAGCAATATGAGGTAGTGTTTCATTAAATTATAAGTATTAAACATTTCAAATTTGTTTCTTTATCATGCAGCACTTATCGCCATATAATTTTGGACAGCCAACAACTGTTTTGAAAAACATGAGTCTAATTCTATGTCCTAGGAATACAAATGCTTTCACACTGTGAAATTAGGGTTAAAATGTCACTTTGAAATTTTTTAACTTTCAGTCGCAACCTCTCATGACAGTCTGCTCCAGTTTCCCGTCTTTTCACAGTTTCTTCCAGAAAGGTCTCACCTTCGCTTCCAAAATGTTCCATGTGTTCTAGGGAAATTCGCTCATTCAGACTTTGGACAACGTGCGCGGTACACACCGGCCCACAATTTTTTAATCCAAGAACACTGATAATTTGTTTAACCTTTCATTAGAAACCCCAGGTTCCAAGGTAATTTTATTTTTATATACGGTACTTATTCTTCTGATCATTTCTTGATCACATTGATGATGAAACTGGTTAGTTACAATCACAGGATTTCACAACCTGAATTCGAAAGACAAATTTGTTATCCCTACTTCTACATTTCTTAACGTGTTACCTACCTTCGCATAGTACTGATATGAACCCAATGTCGCGTAAACAGCTTTCAATCTTCGATTTATATCGTTGAGAGAAGCTTTTCCTGCAGTGAGGAACTCAATAATGTTTCTTTGTTTGAACAGTTCGTCAGAACAGTCCTCCATTGTGATTCATTATGAGAAGGTTCTGTACTAAGCTCACGAAAGCTTTTTCAGTGCGGAACAGTTGATAATTCGTGCAACTGCTCAAGACTAGTTTCATGTGGATGTATGCACTCACACAATGAAAGTTGCAGTGGAAACTAAACTTCTCAGCCGCCCTTGTTATACTACAGGTTCAACACTCATGGCTGGCAATCACTCCCTGTTTTATTGCTTGGCTAAAATGGGCAAATGCCAAGGGCGCAAATTTTTAGGGGGAACAAAAAGAAAATATTTTTAAGGCAAGATTTTTATAATAGCTGTTTAATAATATTTTTTTCAACTGCAAGCATTCCTCGTGCAAGGAACCCAATCTACATAATAGTAGTTGTAAGAATACGAAAAATGGGGTTTTAAAAAACAAGCTATTCGCAAAAATAAATCAGATACGGTACATACGAAGGAAGCAAAGGAGAGAATTTTGGTCGGAAAAGTGTACATACAGTGATATATTTAAATGGACCACATGCACACATTGCCACACCTCTTTCTCCGGGAGGTGTGATTTCCAACTTTTTTAATTGTATGCTTTTTTTATGATTAAGTGACGTATTTAAAAGGAGAATACCTCTACGCCGCCCCGATCATGACTTATTTCCTCATCTGCGTATGATTGTCACCTACCGGGTTTGGCGATTGGGGTTATGCATAAGCATGCGCAGTGAACATATTCGACTCCTGGGTGGAGATGCTAGTCTTATCTGCCTGGACTCCGCTGTATACATTGAACGTTCCAATCGTTTCAACATTCCAGTTCTTCTGTTCCGTGTTCTTGGTTGATTTTATTAATCGTGTATGTGTAATGTGGACTTCGAGTGTGTTTTTGGTTAGATAAATTTGCCTGCTGGAATGTTTCAACATGAGTAAACAAGAAAGATAACACCGAATTTCGGGTGCAATAAGCACGTCTTTTGAATCCGTTCTGACGCAAATTAAATTTATCAAAGCTATTCAAAGTCACTGGAACCGGTATGGAAAACAATAGTATCAGACGGAAGAAAGAAGTTTTTCAATCCGGTCTTTAATCCCTCAGATATTGGTGTAAACGGAATCTTGAGCTTACGAACTCTTAGAAACAGAGTTATCAACAAAAATAAGATGTGACTTTACGTCCCCTGGTGGGAAAACCATGCGTTATTTTAGGAAGAAAGTATTCTCAAAAGGTTTATCCATATCAGCGGTATCGGTCCAAGAAAAAAATTAGTCAAGTTTTCAGGAGCCCAGATTTTGCTACAAATACATCAGAAGCAGAAATTAACCCTTATGACCCCTGGTGGCCAAACCATTCTTTACAAAACATTAGAAATTATGTGAAAAATATTTTCCATCAGGTCTTGTATGCGATACCGGAAGGATATTTCAAATCGGAGTTTTAGGAGCAGAAAACGCAATTTACCTTTATGCGCCCTAGCGGAAAATCTTAAATGATTTACGTAAAAATTTTGAATTTATAGGAAAAACATTTCGCATCGGAAACACTATCCAACAACGAAGGAATTTTTCAAATTGGACTTTTAGAAATAGAGATATTGACAAAAATAAGATATATATCTACGCCCCCTGGCGTAGAAACCATGCATTATTTCAAGAAGAAAGTGTTCCTAAACGGTTTCTCGACATGAGTAGCATCGGTCAACAAAATACTTTTTTTTTCAATCGAGATTTTAGAAGCTCATATTTTTCTGCAGATACATCAGAAGCGGAAATTAAGACTTACGCCACCTGGTGGCCATACCATTTTTTTACAAAAATAAGAAATTATGTGCAAATGATTTCCCATCAGGAGCTGTATCCGGTGCAGAAAGAATTTTTCAAATCGGAGATTTAGAAGCAGAGATATAGTGCAAAACGCAATTTACCGCTACGCCCCCTTGCGGATAGTCAGTGAATTACTTGAAAATTTTGAAATTATATGAAAAACATGTCACACGGAAAACACTATCCAACAAAGAATAAATTTTTCAAATCGGACTCCTAGAAGTAGAGATATTGACAAAAATATGATATACATCTACGCCCCCTGGCGGAGAAACTGTGGAATATTTTAGGAAGAAAGTATTCCGAAAAGGTTTATCGATGTGAGTGGCATCAGTCCAAGAAAAACAATTTTCAATCGATATTTTAGAAGCTCAGATTTTATGGCAAATACATCAGAAAAAAAATTTAACACTTACGCCCCCTGGTGGCCAAAGTATTCTTCACAAAAAAATTTGAAATTATATGCAACAGATTTTTCATTAGGAGATGTATCCGTTGAAAAAAGGAGTTTTCAAATCGGAGTTTAAGGAGAAGAGTTGTCGGAAAAAATGTGATTTATTTTTACTCCACCTAGCGGGAAATCTATGCGTAATTTGAAAAGGAAGCTATATCTAAAACACTCTTCGACATAAGTGGAATCGAAAAATAAAAGAATTTTTTCAATCAGATGCTTTGAAGCAAATATGTGGATTAAAACGTAATTTTGAATTCGACATCATCTGCATTTACGCCCTCTAGCGGCAAAATTGTACATCGTAAAAAAAAAACGAAATGAAGGATCAGCATTCGCATATTTCAAGCTTCCGAATGCAAAAATAATTTTTCAAATCGGACTAATTGTTGCAGAGATACCGTGGGTACAGACGGTTGGACGGATGGACAAACCGATAACAGAAGCACGATCTTTTTAAAAAAGACGTGCTGAAAATTAAGTGGTGCTGAGTTTAGAAAGCGTGCTTATAAGAGATAGAACCATGAACTTAAATTACTAGATCCCCTCGCCGTCTGGTACCTTGTCGTGTTGCGGGGGCTTAGCTGCGAAACCCGCTGGTTTTTATCGACGAATGCGGTCTATTGTACGATTTAGGACCTCGGCCATCCCAATAGAGCTGGGGTGAAGAGGGGTTGTACGAGTCTTCGTAATCACCAAGATTACGAAGATCCGTTTCGCCAAAAGATTTTACACATATTATGAAACACCTGCGCTTCAAAATTTCGGCCCTGATCTGAATGAAGAAGCAGCAGTACGCCGACCTGGGATACTACTCATAATCGGGAATACTTCGGGCCACTTCATTAAATAATACACCACCACCAAAGGATGGCGGTTCCCGTCCTGTGTCCTATGAAGAGGACCCATTACATCTACCGCGATTCGTTCGAAAGGCGCCCCGACGTTATGCACTTGAGGTTGCCCCTTACTCCTCGTAGCTGGTACCTTTTTCGCATTACATAAATGGCATCTGCGAAACCACTTCTCATTATCGTCCCGATATTTATACCACTAATAACGCTCCCTTATTTTACCTAGGGTCTCCTTTACAACGAAATGACCTCCAGCACGACTGTCGTGTATTTCACGCAACAAGTCTTCCACTCGGGATGTTCACAGAACCAATTGGCTAACACTGTCCTCTTCGTTGCGATTCTCTACTTCCCTGTATAGCACTCCCTCTTTGACGCTTAAAGAACTTCACTAAGCCCAGTTCGTCTTCATGCGCGTGCTATTACTGCTAACAGCAGCCCAAGTCGGGCGGGGCGCTTCTCTCTCTTTCCAGAGCAACAACGGAGAAATATCCTGATCCCCAAGTTGAGCGCGCCGGATGCCCTCTCCACCCCAGGGATCGACGGTTACCGTAGCGTCGGCTCCGCTCACCTGCTTTGCCTCCCCTACGGTTCTCCTGAGTTCGCTCGCCTCAGCGCGGGAACAATCTGGACAGTTTTTAGCACAGGGTCTCCGAGAAAGCGCGTACGCGTTGGAGTGCGATTTTCCTTTGCTGTGTTACACGATAAAATCGTACTCTTGCAATCTTTGTAACCATCTGGCAATTTGCCCTTCCGGAATTTTAAAATTTAAAAGCCATCTTATGTGTACGCACCAAAAATTTCCTTCCGTACAGATAGTGGTGGAGATGTCCGACCGCCTTTACTATGGCTAGGAGCTCCTTGCGCGTGACGCAATAGTTTTTCTCCGCCTTGGAGAGGGATTTGCTGAAATAGGCAACGACGTTTTCCTGCCTTTCTTGCTCCTGCGTCAAAAGTGCGCACAATCCTATTGAACTGGCGTCTGTATCCAAAATGAATTAATCCTCCGGCCTGGGAAAGGCCAAAATGGGAGCTGAAATCAACGCTTCCTTGAGCGTGATGAAGGCCTGTTGGCAATCATCGTTCCAGTCGAATTTCAGTCCCCCTTTCGTTAAACGGTGGAGCGGCCTTGCGATCCGGGAGAAACCTTGCTTGAACTTCCTGTAATATGAGCACAATCACAGGAAACTCTTGATCTCGTGCAGATTCCTAGACTGCGGCCACTCTTTCACCGCTTCAATCTTCTCCAGGTCCGTGGCGACTCCCTGCGCCGAAATCACATGACCTAGGAATTGCACTTCCCTCCGCGCTAATCTGCATTTATTCGGGTTTAACTTCAAATGAGCCCCCTGGAGACAAGAGAAGACAGTTCTCAAATTTTCCAGGTGCTTATCAAACGTAGTGCCCGCGACGATAATGTCGTCCAGGTACACTAAGCACGTTTCGGCTGGCAGACCACGCAGCACCGTCTCCATCAAACGCTCGAACGTGCTGGTGGCGTTGGAAATACCGAAACTAATCACCCAGAATTGCCACAGGCCGTTTACAGCTGAAAAAGCGGTCTTTTCTTTATCCTCTGGCTCCATTGCAACCTGCCAATACCCACTTTTCAAATCTAAAATCGAAAACCACTCCGACCCGGCTAAATGGTAGAGGGTATCATTGGTTCTAGGCAGAGGGTATCATTGGTTCTAGGCAGAGAGTATCATTGGTTCTAGGCAGAGGGTATGAATCTTTTTTGTGACTTCGTTCAATTTTCTCAAGTCCACGCAAAAGCGTACCTCACCTGATTTCCGTTTCGCCAAAACTATTGGCGAGGCCCATCGGCTCAAAGAAGGTTCTATCACTCCCTGCATTTCCATCTCGCCTACCAATCTAACTACCTCCTCCTTTTTTGCCAACGATAACTGCCTTGGCGGCTGCCAGATCGGGGCACTCGAACACGTATCTATTTATGGGATACCACCTCTGTTCGGCCGTAATCTTCGTCACCTTTGGCAATCAAATTACTAAACTGTAATAACAACTGGCTTAATTTCCACTCCTGTTCGACGTTCAGTCCCTCTATTGCTTCTTTTGCAAACTCTTGTAAATGCGAAGACAATTCTCTTTCGAATTCTTCCGTCTGTTCCCCTCTTTCTCTCACTACGCAGACCGAAGCGACGGGTTCCAGCGAGCAAAGCGTTGCACCCCTGCGCACTGCGGTAGGAGCCTCAGCCAAGTTTAAAACTCTCACTGGGATCGCTTGGCTGGTTTTCACGAAAGCTCGCGCCACCAACAGTTTCCTCTGAAGCATATAGCCAGAGGGGTGCCGCGTTTTCCTCCTTCGGTCGCCCGGAGACCATTGCTTTGCTACGGGCGGGGATCGTTACGTCCCCCAACGAAACCACCTTGACTCTCCGTACTCCTAAACGTTTTCGATTCCTACTGAGGAGGGGAAGTTCTTCCACCTCACCTCTGAGCGTCACGTGCTGAAGATCTAACACGTACCTTTGCCGCCGGAGAAAATCTAACACGTACCCCTGCAGCCAGAGAAAAATCTAACCCTAGTATGCATTGATCGGCGATATCAGCCACTATTGCTCTCTGCATACAAAATTTCCCACCTATCTGAAAGGGCAGGTCTACTGTACCTCGGGCAGTCATAGCTTCACCATTCACAATCTTTAATAAAATACGAGGCTCCGTTTGTATAGGGGCTGCTCCTCCCTTCACCATCTCGTAAAAATCCGTTCTTAGGAGGCTCACGTCTGCTCCGATATATATTACGAAATCGCACACAATTCCATTGATTTGTCCCTCTATTATTAACCCGTTGGCCTCTCCCGTGACGCTGGACACTTTTACCAATACTTTCTGAAGCTCCCCCTTTCTACAAGTCAATAACTTTCCCCCGAAATTGGCTTGGTTGCGTTTCCCGATTCTACTTGTTTTTGTCTAGTCCCCGTTTCATTTCCCGGCAGATTTCTGGAACAGTTTCTCCTAACGTGGTTCCGAAACCCACAGTTCCAGCAGATGCATCTAGTGGAGGAATTCTGCGTTCCGCGCCTGGGAGAAGAAATTCGCGGCGGGTATGACTGCCAATCTCGGGGCATTTGCTGTAAAAATCTATCTTGTTGCTCGCAGATTTTTTCCATCCTTCTCAACGTCTCTTTTATCGCTTGCATCAACCCCTCTTCGGGCTTACTTTCTGTACACTCCGCAACCGTTACGTCCCTAGCCATTCTTCTCGGGTTCCGGGAATGCCTAGACGAGTCGAACTCCATGGCATGCAACACCGCTGCTCTTAACGACCAGTAATCTGCCATTCTGACCGAATGCTGTACATCCGGATCAGCGATTCCGTCGACGAAGTGTTGTTGTGCCATGCTATCCAATATTGTCGGCGTGCATTGCGGATACGCCAACCGCGTCATCCTTTCTATATCAAAAGCTACTTCCTGCAAAGATTCCTGGGGTTCCTGACGGCGATTTCGCAGCTGAATAACCTTCAGCTGCTTGATATGCTCGTCTCCGAACCTCATCTCTAGGGTGGCTACCAGGCAAGAATAATTCATCCTGTTTTCCTCCAAAAGGCTTTGAAGAACGTCCGAAGCAGGACTCCTCAGGCAGGCTGCTAGAGAGCAAGCCTTCTCCTTATCACTCCACCCATTGGCATCAGCTATCATTTCGAACTCAGTTTTCTATACATCCCAGCTCGACCTACCGTCGAACGTGCTGGGTTTGACCACCGCGTGTTTGAACGACTCATCCCCGGCCCCCGGGTGCGTGTGGGCTTGCTTACTCTCTATTTTCTTTTCCAACAATTTTATCTTTTCCTCTAACTCTTTCTAAGGTCCCTCCCGTTCTTCCCTCTCTTGCTCCCTTCCCACCTGACGGCCATATACATTTTCCATTTCCCCCGACAGTTTACATTTAACATCATTGCATTGTTTAGCTACCTCTTCCCGCAGACCACGACAAGCGCCCAGTACTTCCTCGAGTATTTAAATTAATTCCGTGGTAACATGCTTTTTTAACCCCCTTATTTCCGTGTCAATATCACCGTGCAATTGTGTCGTTATCGCTCTCAATTCCGCCTGCTGTGCTTCTATCAATCCTACCATACGTATACGTTCTTCTGTTTCTTTTTGCTCTAATTTTCTTAATCTTCCTTCCTGATTCTTTAGCTTTCGGTTCCACTCGTTTGAGACCGTTCTTACCAGAGTGTGGACCGCTTGTATCTCCGCGTTCAATTGTGTATTAGAGTTTGTAGTTTGCACGGTTAACGCTACCCTAAAACCGTCTGCGTGCTCTTTTACGGCTTCCTCCGTGTTTTTCGCCTGCTTTGTTAGGGACGCTTCAAACTTTTCCGCGAGTTGTATTAGCCGCGCGTCAAAACCTTCACTGTGAATCTGCAACTGAGTTGTCAGCTAGTTATTTCTTTCTACTCGTTCCTGTCTACGTAATTTCAACTGTTCCACTAGAGTTTTTATGTCACCGTTTTGCACCGTAATCTGCTCTTCCAGCGCTAGTAACTTTCCTTGAGAGCCTCCAGCCTCTGCTTCTCGTCAGCCAACGCTGCTTTTACGTCCTCCATTTCTGGTGTTTTCTTACTCTTGGCTCTGCTATTCATACAATAAAAAAATTCTCCTGTTCAGCACCGTTCCGCCACCATTCTCCGTTCGGTATTTTTTATTTTACCCGAACGTCAGACAGCTGCCACCAATTGATACAAACGTGCCGAGCGATATTATTTATTAAAACGCTCACCACGAAATGATACGCTCGTGGTCTCGATCCCGCCGCAGTCGGCAA
Source organism: Macrothele yani (assembly GCA_039090855.1). NCBI lineage: Eukaryota > Metazoa > Arthropoda > Arachnida > Araneae > Macrothelidae > Macrothele > Macrothele yani. Next base: position 56,608,515 of record CM077031.1, read on the forward strand.
TTAATCCGCTATTTAAATCCGAGACATGTGGGTTCTTTTGAATTCGGGAGCTCGTATAAATGACCGAAAACGTTAGCTGCTTGCTGAAACACAGGAATTTAATACACCAGAGCCTAAAAGAACACAGAGCAAATAATAAGTTAACACACTAATCTATTTAATCAATGGAACACCCGGTCTGCTAGTATATAAATTCCGTACATCCGGTAGGCATACAAAAAAGAAAGGCGAGGGATCTCCCTACTTGTTCAGTCCTTAATCTTTTGTAGTTATATCTTGAGAGTATTTCAGTTCACCATACCGGGAATATTTAAACTGAACTTATTAGCCAGTGTATGGCTAATAAGTTCAGTTGGCAGTCTCTGCACTTGAGAACGGATTAGAACCCCATTTCCAAAATGAGCTATGCAAGCTGATAATTAAAAGTTAGTACTTACGAATAGCTGGCGGATGCTGGGCAATCCATGTAATTAGTATACTATTTGCGTATCACTCACACACACACCCTCTGAAGTAGCAGTGGGGGAAGGGTATTTTGCCAGTTTGTCACAGAGGGTCATCCCTAATTCGCTGGCTTTCACCTTCTTATTCGGCGACGCAGAGAGCGAACTTATCCGCTTTTCACCGACCATGTGTAGGTGGGAGGAAGGAACACCAAGGCTGACTTCCTTTTTACCAAGCAGAGCGATGGCTATAGGATGGACGGAAGATAGCTCTATTTGACCCCGTGGATAGAGATGCGTAATTTGCTTGGAGCGCGGAACCGTTGAAGCTTTCCTAGAGGTTACCGACCTAAACTCATCTTCGTTGGAGAACGGCGTTTTCGGGAAGCTGGTTAGCTGGCGGTGGTTAGCTAATTATTCTTAGTAAGCATTCTAGACGGAAAACAGAGGATCTTTGCTCCGCGCTCAGAGCCTTATTTTTTGCTGATGGTTCATCGTGATTTCTTATCGAAAACCATGTATGAGAAGATAGTCGCGGTCTCTGTGGTCCGTGCCCTTGCTGTGGTTTATTACTCCTACAAAAGAATATAGCGGTTTTTTTCAACGGCGGTAGAATCGCTTTGGCGGCACCCTCAATTTGGCATATTTGGTGGTCTTACCCAGCCAACTAATTATCGTTAAGCTCCACTTTTCCTCGTACCCTAGCGTCTTACAGCTGCGTTTCAGGTACAGTGGAATATAATAGGTCTCGCCGGACGTCGGGATCGCAAATTTCAGTCTCGTGCGTCTTACCGCAGCGCTGAACCTCCTTGCGTATTCTTTTCGTGTCAGTTTCTCGCGTGCGACTTACTACAGCGTACAGAGATATCTGATTCCCTTTCGTCTGCCTCTTTTCTGAGGCAAACCAAAATTGCCTCTATCCCTGTCACGTGGCTTCGCCTGCATCTTTTCAGTCAACACTTGAGATTTCTCTCTTCTCTTTCGTACCGAGCGCCGTCGCCTCTGCAAGAATACTTCCGCAATTGACCCTCGCCATTCATAAACGTCATTTTCAGCATTCCCTACGGATTTTTAGCACTAATGGCACACTTGAAGGCATATTTATGATAGGCTGGATAACTCTCAGTCGCCGACTGGGTGGTCTCCTTGTTGTTGAGTAGGCTTCCAAAAGCGATCTCTCGATTCCTTTGTTTTCACAGAGCCAAAGAGAATTACAAGACTTCCCCAATTAAAAAGAGTTAATTTTCCAATTAATTTGCAATAGGCCAAATATTTAATTTAATCATCATCATCATAATTTAACCACGCCTATCGAGTCCGTCGCCCATTTTAATAGTAATTAATTTAATGCCAAATTTCCGTATTAACATATATGTACAGACCTCAAAAAAAAAAAAAAAAAAAACGGGCCACCCCTTCTTAACTTTCGAACCGTTTGTCGCATGCAAACAAGTAAGGTACTGTTGGAAAGCACTTGATGGTAACAATTATGTGATGTAAAGAAACATGCTAATTAAGCTAATTAACATGCTAATTTGCTATCTATCTCCGAATGTTTCCATATGAGAAGTGTTAGTTTACACAAATTCTATTCATCACATAATAAAACCCTTAAATTCCAAATTTCATACGAATCGACCAGTAAATACGTGTACAGTGAGCTAGGGAAAAAAGATGCCGTTAATGTTAAACTGCAAAAGTTGTTTTTGACTTGTATAATTTAATCGAGCACAGATACCGTGATTCGGTGTTGCAACAGTAAAACACAAAGAGGCCCAGATAATATGAGCTCCTACACAAGATCAGAACGGGTATATTAAGGGAATTATAAATTATGAAATATGATCGCGAAAAAAATGAATTATGACCATATCTGGTTATTAGTTCATTGAATGCGAAATATCATTAAATGCTTAAATTCAAATTTTCAGCGCGGTAGCATAAAACCTTTCTGAGATATAAACGAAAACTAAAGCATACATCGATTAAGGGGCCGTGCATAAAAAAACTTATTTTCCTCTACTTACTGTAGAACGGTTTTCCCCGCAGTACTAAGAAACGTTTAGGAGAAAGTGTTTCTACGTGAAGTTGGTTGAATGAAGCAGTAATGATGTTATACCCTTTAATTCAGAAGTGCAACTTTTAATGATGAACATCATAAGTTAATAGTTTTGCACAAAAATAACTTAGCTTACGACATAATTCGTGCAATTACATATTTAAATTTGTCCTATTGCTCACATAGCTGACTCTTGTATATTCTTTAATTCAGAAACACTAAAAAAATCAGTACGTTTCACAAAACGAAAGCTTCGTATGTGTCTTGCGTGTATTTTTAACATACATACCTTTACAGCTTCGTTATATTATGAAACTGTGGTCATGAAAATAAAAATTCCACATTGTTCCCTGCGCAAATAAAACCGTGTGCCTGTTGTTTTTTTTTGTATTGCAGATTTTACGTTGTCTCCATTCCGTCTCGATTTACGGTATAATACGAATGTAATTGAACATCGTTTCGATTCATTGGTATATTCCACTGTAGTTGTACTGCTTAAACTGTCTGTAATATATTTAGCTGCAATACAGAAGCCGAATGAATCTACCTGTGTAGTCTGGATCTGCACGCAAATTTCCTCTTCGGCATACCTCGTTTTCGACTACCGGTTAAGAACATAACCGTAACCAGTAGGATTTGGAGCATTAAGCTAACTTAGTGTAGTTTAATACGGATCTAATTGCATTTTTCTTTTCTTGTTGTTTACTTCTTCATTTTTTTCTACAAATACAAATAAAATAATAACTGGCTATACTGCCTAATAAGAAAAAATAGTTATAAACTGAGAACTTTAGTTTAAGAAAAAAGGGAAAAGAAAGTTCCCAAGTCTTGTTTTTTCAGCATACGCATGAAATAATAAACATACACTGTTACCTACTTTATTGCAACTCTCAATTTTTAGACTTAAATGAGAAAAGAAACATTTTAGGTTCGCAAGGAAAACCTTAAAATTAAATTTCATACGACAGAGTCTTTGTCGGGTGTTCGAATCTCGGACCTGCCGGTCATCTGGTCTGCGATTTTTCTGGGGGTTTAAACAGCCTCCCTGAGCTTGGGGACGCCAATGCGCCGATGGGTCCCTGTCAAGTCGGTCCCTCATGCTCTTTGTATATTTCTCCTCATGCTGGCAGTAGCAGAAACATATATTTCCCTAGCCGTCTTGTGAACGTGGGAAATTAGGCAATTACCCTCCCGAATAAAAAATTGAGAGATACCTATAGCCAGAATTGCTTATAAAAAATGTTAACAGACTGGCAAACTGACGATAGGATTCTAAATAAAAAATTCTATATGACGTTTATGAAAGACAAAGTAGAACTAAAATACCTGACGTAACGCTTTCTTATTTCAAAAGACTTGATTGTGTGACTTAATCGTGTGACGTAATGCATCTATATCGTCATGTCAGAATGAAATATATGAAATGGTGTCACACCAGCAGCTGTTGAAAATCGGTTCTACAAGGCCGCAGCATCAGTTCTTGACGTCATCACAGGAAGACCTTGCTGTGACCGCCCTACCTAGTGGACTGGTGCTATGTAACGCGACGGTGATATCCCGAACTTAGATGCTTACGAAACTCTAACAGTTGAAACTGTGTTCTTTCCAACTATTTGAAACAGACATTTGTGATGGTAAAAAAAGGTATTTGTACTAAGTAAATAGAACAAGTTCTGTAAACTCACCGTTATAAGTTTTTTTTTATTTATTAATTTTTTAGGCGTGGGGGAGCTGTCTTTCGAGGGCAAGAGATACAATACGTTGATTCTATTAGTGAAAGACAAATGCAATGAAACCTAATCGGTTTGTTTAGCAACTCGATTTTAAGGTATTTTGGTGGCTAAATAAAAAACGGAAAATCCGTTTTCATTTTTCCACTTGCACTGGAAGGACACCCCCTATACGCCCCCCCCCCCAAAGTTAATAAATAAGACAACTTCAGTGCATTGAGTTTACAGATCTTGTTCTATTTATTCTGCAAAAGACAATTTTTCTTTTTTTCTTTAATTAATACCTCGTGTCCGACTCTAACAAAAGGCCGACGCATGAGGGACTGTTAAGGAATTTATTAATATTTTACCTTATTTTTCCATGCAGAAACCTATTCTATTAGTAAACTAAGATGTTTAATAGATACTTTCTTTTAACTTTTCAAAATTTTGTTTAACTTCAAGAAAGGATCCTTTAGAAGCTCAATTTTCACCATCCTTCCACACAGATCAGACAACCAACTAAGAGGGTAGGAGCCTGCACAAGAGTTTCCGCTTGCAACAAGAAGTATACAATTTATTTAGAAATCACCTTTTAGAACACTCTACATATCTTAGTAAGAGGTTCATGACAAAGGTAATTCAAATTAAAAAATTAGTAAGAATTAAACTAAAAAAAATAACATTTTAAATAATGAAAACATGAAATTAAATTATGAAAAAATGAACATAAATTAACATTATGAACAGATAACTTTTTAAATTATGAAAAAATGAAAAAATGGGAAATACTAATATAAAAAAAGGTGAAGGGGAAAAATGTAAATGGATTAAATTTTTTTTTTGTTTTATTTGTGGCAAATGTTTAATTTTTATTTTATGATGTTCCGTACTGATTAATAATTTCACTTACTACATTTTAATATTTACCAGTAAAATATTGTAATCTTTAAATTATAGGCAAATCGAATTCTTATTTATAATTTTATTTTTCCGATAGAATACCGAAGACGTCGAACATGATATTGATAAATGTTTTAGTTTGACACATTTATAATTTTCAATTTTATTTAACTTTCACATTCACAAACACGTTTTTCTTACAATCACTAATATGTACCCTTGCTGTAACGTTGCAACACACACTATCTAGGGCATTTAAGTTAAACAAAATTTTTTCTGGATATGTTAGATGCAAAAAGTAGTTATCTTTAGTTAAGTAACCTGTTTGCACCGTCCGTTCGAAGTGTTCTCATTTTTGCCCCAACATGGTGCCATAAATAGTAGCATTACCTTAGGGAATTGAAATTTAAAAGTAATAAAACTTAGTTTTAACACCCTGTTGGTGGAAAAAAAGTATTAATCCAATTGCTGTAAATAAACAAAGACATCGCTCTTTCCATGTTTTAGCAACACCCAGCAACCGAAAAATTGTTATTTGGCCACTGCTCGGGAAACGAATCCCAGATCTCTTGATATCCAGCCGAAAGATTTGGGATTCGTTCTCCAAGTAGTGGCCAAATAAAAAAATTCTGTTGCTGTGTGTTGAAAAAACGTGCAAAGAACGATGTCTTTGCTTATTCACTGACGTCACGTATTTGGAAGATTTTCACAAATTGCTATAGATTTTTGATGTATGTCCTTCGAAAAATGTAACATTTGCAGTTAGAAATCTATTTCGTGCCAAAAAGTTTCTTTTTACTGTTAAAAAATGATTTTTGATTTGTTTAAGCAAACTTTAAGATCAGTTCCATATACTAAAAACAATTCATGGTTTTCACTTTCTTTATTCCTTTTCGAAGGAATAAAAAAAATTGTGCACCAAAATAATGTATAAAAACCAGAGTTCTTAGCATATCTTAAGAAATGAATCAGTTTGAAATTCTGCAATTCTAGTGTATAGAAAAATGTACAGCCGTAGAATTAACAAAACCACAATTAACTTTATCAACAGTACATTACAACCTAGTTTACAGATTTGTAAACATTACATACTACGCGATTTAATGCCGGTTCAAACATCTTCAGATAAAACACTTTATTGCGGTACATTACTAAGGTTAAAGATCGTTCTCTCAACTAGACTATATTTCACACAAAATACAAAATCGCAAAGAAAATGTATTATAAAAGAGCTAATAAAACATACATACCCTTCAAGCTGCTGTAGGCTGGAAATCTCGAGGAATTTCACGAATCCGTTTGGAGCGTACTTCTTCATTCCCGGGAAATTTAAACACTGACGCTTTAGGACCTGTGTCGTAATTGCAACGGCAACTTAGTACACAACAATGTGAAGGCATATTAGAACTAAAAAAGAATATTTTAACACCGTGAAATAAATAACAAAGAGTGGAATGATATGAATCAGTCAGCTGCAAGAACAATGAACAACCTCATGTAGCAACGCTACAATAATCTCACAAGATCACAGACGCTAACTATGGTTACGGCCGTTCGTCAAATTTAACAGGTCTTCTTGTAGTGACGTCAGACGTCGGAGAGCAGGAGGTTTTAAGGCCCTGTTTCTGGGGGCGTTGGCTGTGAGCGACAAAATGGGAAAAAAGTTCATACTTTCGAACAAAGGAAATTGTATTGTTTTAAATTGACTCTTGGAACTATTATACATCACAGGTCCAATTTTAAATTACAAGACTTAGCTGTTCCCATTAATTCGTATGTTAAGCACCATAACTATGAAAGAAAAGTGCGTTTTTGAGGTGGAAATTAACAAATCATTTGGAACAGATCCCACGCTTTCTTAACACTGTGCTAAAGCCATTTCCAAAAAGAATAATGGCTGTGGAATAAATCTCGCTCTTGTGTCCTGACCTTTAACCCAATTTCGATGATATTAAACAGAATTGGTTCAGTATAACACCGGAACAACATACTAAAGTTTAGTTGTAATAGAAACATTTTTAGGGAAGTTATTAGAGCAATGGCTGTAAAATAAATCTCGCTCCTGTATCCTGCCCTTTGACCCCATTTCAATAAAAAAAATATGCTACAGGACAGGTTCAGTATATTTACGAAACAAAATGATAAAGTTTTGTGAGAATCAAAGCATTTTTACGCAAGTTATGACGCATAAGGGCGATGGAGTGGTTCCCGCTCTTATGTTCTGACCTTTGACCCCATTTCGTCCGTTTTCTACAGAGTTCGTCCTCAGATCGTCCCCTACCACATACTAAAATTTTATTGAAATCGAATCATTTTTACTCGAGTAATCGTGCGGTCAGGCAGACGGACGGACAAATCTTTAGCACATACGCTTCTTCAATTTACGGTTAGAAAGCTTAAAAAATCGGATTTCGTGGTTCTGCTCAATTTTCTATTATGAGACAACGTTTCAGTGATACGCGAATGCTCAGTGCCTCGAGAAAATGTAAGGATCAGAAACCAGAAATTCAAAACAAATTTCAGCTTGCACAGATTCAGGTTTTCCGTTATTAGAAAAATGAATCCTGTTTATTCTAATATTAATTCAAGTCATTAGTACGAATAAATGAAGCTGTTATATAGGAAACGGCAATACTAAATGAACTCCGTCCTTGGATGGCAAAAGTTACCGTACAAATCACTGTCAGGGCCTTTGCTCTGTACTCTGCATTCAATTTGTCTGAGGTTCGGGTAAGACGCCAACTTTCCAGCATTATTACTGTCCTTGCAGGGAAAGAAACATTCCAGGTGTTATTCCCAGATGAAGATATATGGAAACCCCATCTAACTTTATTTGCAAATATCTTCGCTATTAATCATCCGATTTGGACGATATTTAGAATTTTAGGGGTTTTCCGTGCGCTAAATGGAATGTGCGTAAAATAACATACGCCTTATATGGAGAAATGTGGAGATAGCGAGCTAATTAACATGGTAATAAGCTGAAATAGCATTTATCTTCGCATCACGAGATAGTTTCCTTCAAGTTCTTTCTAACGGTAATTTACTTTTCTATCTGCGGCGAGTGGTTCCAAAGTTAAGGGGGATGGCTCGTTTTTATGGTTTTTTTTTTGTTTGTTTTTTTGAGGTCTGTACCTATTTGTTTGAATAAAATGCAGTCGCCCCAAACAGTTCGCGCCATCGATCGATTCTCGCAGACAGGGGTAGAGATATTTCCTAGCCTCTGCCTAATTGGCACGCACACACGTGTCATGACAGAGAGGTGACAAGTGCATGCCCACGCTGGCAGCAGCAAGGTGCGGGTCTGCGGACGGATCCTCTCCGTGTGGAGGACTGTTAGATCCTGGCAGGATTGCTCGTAACGCCGTCACTTTTAATTTCGAGAGAGTTTGTTTAACCCTGTCTAGTCCGCAATTGGACGATTTAGGTTAATGGTCATCAGCTAGTTCTTACTTCATAACGGTACCCAATCGACTCTGCGCGCTCAATAAGTACAGGAATAGGTGCTTTTGAATCGCTCTGGTTATACATGTAGCTTTGTAAAGGCTACGGCCTTCAGAAAGACTCTGAATCTGGCTCCTTATGCTTCATTCCTGGCGTGTGGTAGAAGGTGTCGCTTTTAGACTTTACAAGTAATTCAAGTGATCGGCGTACAAACCTAAGTTTTACCATTTCAGGCCTATAAATATCGACGCTAAAACGCAAAATCATGAAATATCTACGTTAAACCGCTAAAATACGAATCAAAGTAGCGCCAACAGTGAAAAACAAGTCAAACACTTCAATCTCGTAGTTTCATCTGCTAATACCTGGGAAACAAAAATGTGCCATTTGTCTAGAAACAATCCAGATTCCATGCGTAAGCATCAATTTTAATAATGAAACAATTGTTGGTACAGTGACAGTGTTACAAAAAGACTGCCACCCCAGGGGTGCATTGGTCTAAGAACAGGTTTCTGACTTTTCGTTCGAAATGGGTCAGGTTATGTTTGCCATATGGCACTTGCTCTCTTCCCTTCTGTGGGACCAGGTAAAGTGACAGTCTTACAGAAAGATTGTAACTACAGTGGTGCATTGGTCTAAGCACTGACTTCGTTAGACTTAAGGCACCGGTTCTGTACCTTACGTGGAAACAGTCGCAATAAATTATTGACGGCCGACTTCTTATGGATCATTGAGTTGCTCACTGTGGTCATTAACCACCCCTTCCCCAAAAAACTTGTCTTAAACTATTTAGAACAAAGGCGTACACGTTCGCTGCTCGTGAACAGCAAGGTATGGGGTATTGGCGATTTACTTTATCAGTCACTAATGTGTTCTGCTATTGTGTTCTGCTTAATAAGTATCTCAATTCTTGGTTGTGTCGAAAAGCCGAAATGGAAATACCAAGACAGAACTTGATGGGTTGGTGATTGAGGGCACGAATTAAGGGGGAAATGGTTGCTAAAATGATTGCTCAAAAGTCGTAGGTAATTATTGTCTTCTTGAGTATGCAGTGCCGTGCTTCTCTCTAATCGGAGAAGCACGGTACTGCATAATCAAGAAAACAACAGATACACGCATCAATTTGCTGTTTATTGGAAGCAGAAACTTTCTAAATGAAATCTGTGGCCCATCATCACATGCTACAAAAGACGGCATGTGACTTGGCTGTTGTCACTGTTTGTGATGGCAACTTTACATCTGTTATTCTTTTTCAGATCTTATAGGGCGCGTGTGCCTTACCTATGAACACTCTCTTTCAGGTATTATCAAAGCCAGAAATCGAAAAAAGTAATATCTCGTGAGCACAATGTCCATAGCTGCTGACACCACGAAATGAAGCGTTCAATGTCCTCCCCCGCGAACTTAGGCGTCGATGCCAAATGTTCGTTTGAACGAATCTTTGGCGGCTATACTGCCCTGCCGCACAATTAGCATTCCTCAGATTTCGATAACAAAGTGTTACCAGATGCAGGCGTTCATTCTTTACGTGAACCATATTGACTACCGGCAGCCTGATCATTGTCTGTTTTCTTCGCCAAACGCAGCAAGTCATAATTGCCTAAGAAACGTTCCATGTGAACGAGCAGAAATTTCTTAGATTTCAGAAGTAATCTATCTCCTGTGGATCACAGGTAATAATAACTATTGATGGCAAGCATGTTGAACAGATTTTGTGCGGTCAATAACCAGTAAATTAACGCACAAGGCTGTTCTTTTCTTGGATATGTTACGCCATTTGTCCACTAGCGGCGCAATTTGAAAGTACTTTATTTTTCCTTTAATTCTTTTCAGCATGCCCTCAGCCACAGAGGAGAGGAGCAACTCTGGTGTTTAAAACAGCGTCCCAGTGGTCAAACATGAAACTACAATAGCGTCTGTCACTTTGTACGGTACCAGTGGCTATATACGTAGCACTTGGAAAATACTTGTAAAATCTTGACAAAAAGAAAAAAAGATAGTTACGGTTCGGCGTTTTAGTTCCATGCCGGTTCACTGGCGCGCTGTTCTATTGAGTTGTTCGGTGTGAAATTGTTGCCATAAGTCTCTACGGAAGATTAACCTCTGAGACTCCAGCTCTGTGTCCTCAGTAAACTTCAAGTTTCATCGCAATTTCTTCATTTTTAACTTTTCTAGATATACAAAAATAAGAGGACTTATTTTCCCATTGATTTTATAGTTGAATTTATAGCCAAAGATTTTTGAGAAATATGTATCTAAACTCAATTCAATTGAAAATAATATTTTTCTATGTAACACATATTTCTTAAATTGCATGACACTAAATAATTTGAAAACTAAAATTTATATACAAATTAATATAACTAAGCTCTTCCAAAATATCTCCATTCTGACAAAAAGCTCAAGTAAGAACCTACGGGTTCAACAACATGAAATTGCTCGTTTCTTATCAAAACGATTTTTCAGTTGCAGGCAGCTTTTCCTTTATCCCAATGAATCAGAATTTCTTTAAGGGTACAAATTTGGAAGATGTGTATTCGAATATTATCTGACTTAACATCCTTGTCATATTTACACCAATAAACTGAGTCACGTCTTCCAAATTTGTATTGTACGATGGTGTAATCCGCTATTTTATTCATTGATACCTAAAAGGATATTGATCATAGCCAGAATGTGTCATCTTCCGTCAAAAGTAGGAGATGCTCGTATTTAGAATCGTAGGTAATGATTTCACAATTACATATGAAATATTCATCCTTTTTGGAATGTTATTCGCACGATAGCTATGCTAGATTCAGAATTTGTTTTCAATAGAATGGGAGTCTCATGGGTAACACAGTGAAAGTTTTATTATTCACACGAGTGTATGGAAAACAACCTGCAGAAGTAAGCCCTCTTTTTCGAGAATAAGTAAGAATATAGTTTTAAAATACTGGAAAATGAAATAATCTAATTTTGACAACGCCACCATCATGTGTTAAAACAGAGATATGATAAATGTTGGTAATTATTTTAAACACCTTCTCTTGATCAGGATCTTAAAAAGTTCAATGATGGCACTGCACTCAATCTTCGGTCTAGAATGCCCCTAGCGGGATTTTCGACGTGTTAGTACGGTCACGTGCCTTCAAAAATATCAGTGAAATTTCAGGCTCATTTATTGAGAATGCAAACTAGAAATTTTCAGAGGGCTGTAAACACCAATTAAGATAAAGTATATTTTTAATTACGAACTCCAAATACCATTTGAGCAATCACCATAAGCTTTATAGAGATCTGAATTTGATTATGGTAACCCCGTGGCGGATATTTATTTATTGGGTTTTTGAGCTGATCATCGGTTGTGGGCCCATCATCCAACAAAAATACAATGAGCCCCTTCCGCTGAATATCTTTGACAACACAGCAGCGGAAAGAAATTTGCACCGAACGAAGGGAGTAGCGTGATAAATGGGACAATAGCGTGTTCAAGGACGAATGTCTGTGTCTGCCGAATACCGGGAATAAGCTTCGGTTAGAGTGTATTTGCACTAGGCATACCGCACGAACACGAGATATAATGGCCTGGGGATCTATCGGGTAAGAAAGCATATCACCTTTCGTGAGAGTCCGTATCCCATAATAAGTGGTCGTTACGTGAAAGATATTTTACGGCCGGTCGCCCTTTCGTGCATTTTGGAGATCCCCGGGACTATATTTCAGCAGGACGGTGCCACACCTCATCTTGCAGCGACTGCTCGTGCCATCTTCAAGGGTATTAACGTTCCACTTCTGTCCTGCCGTACCGCTGGATTTATCACTGATGGAAAACATCTTACACATGATCAAACGACAAGTGCAGAGGTACGACCACACTCCAGCAACTCTCGATGAACTTTGGATGAGGGTCAGTACAGTCTTGATGGGTGTTCTTCAGGACACAATTTGATTCCATGCCTCAGCGCTTACAACCAGTTATACAAGCCGTAAGTGGCAACACGGAATAACTACATCAACGCACCTGGTACGTATGACAGCGCGATGCTAATGATTTGTCCTGTAAAAATCAAAGTCGTAGTTCGACTAATTCCACGTATTCTGGTTTCGTGGCTGCCTAAGAGAGTTCTCGAATTAGATAAAGGCGATAACACTTTTAATAACAGTCGCCTAAACACGAAACAGCCAAAATTTTGCAATCATCATAACCCTACATTACAAAAACATTTATTAAAATTTTATATTTTAATAAAATACTCAAATATTGTGGGTAGTAATTCCCCACGTTTCATTATTCAAACTGGAAATTGTTCAAATAAAAAACAAGAAAGCCAAAGGAACTGAGGAAACTGAAACGCTATCTATCGTGTGATAGTGGAGGAAATTATTTTTCGTGTTTGTCACGAATATGTAATAAAAGAATCGTCGAAATATAAAGCGAAGTATAAATAATCCAATTCTAGGGGCAGGAATGCAAGGGCTGTCTCAGTATGTATTCAAAGAGAATAATGAAATGACATGGGGTGCGGATTTATTGCACCTTGATTTCGATTCTGATATTGTAGGTGAGAGATCTTGATTCTAAGGATGGAGGATGCCTGGTGTCAAATAAACAAAACAAATTAAAACTGCTGGCCTTGATTTAGAACACACGAGCACATACTTTATTAAAATTTGAAAGTAATTAACAAAATATATTTACTGATACTATCATTAGCTCTCTAAGTTGAACGAGTAGACGTTTTGTTCTATTCACATTCCCAATAAATCACCAGCTAATAACGAAATCGATCACATTAAAGTTCCAATTATATATACGTTCTATTGAAATTGACCTGAAATAAAATAGTCATAACAATTTGGTACTTCTAATTCTGCGTCGGAAAGGTTAGAAATGTAAAAAAGGAATTACGTACCTGTTAACCCGGATTTATATTTCGCTCTTTGTTCAGGCCTTATCCTGGGGAGAGTCAGCGTTTGCTTTTGTACCTTTCTGCCGTTCTTCCTTGTGACAGACACTGTTTACAGAGTAACAGAACTCTCAGCGATAATTGCCGGCAATCGTACTTCGATGGTATCTACACCGGGTTATCACAGATGACCTAGTACCGTAATATCAGTCTCAGACATTTCGCACATTCCAGCTGCAGGGTGGAGGTTGGGTTTGTCGCGCCCATTTGAGGAATCCGTTTTCTGCTCATCTAAACATCATTGGCTGGTTGGAACAACTGGGAATTTCCCTTTTCCTAAGCTGTGGAGTGAGGCTGCACTCGGCAGTTTGGAAACGATTATGTCCTTCGATGTCAGATCTGGCTGGTTGGAACCAGAGGGATCCCCTTTTCCCAAGCTGTGGAGTGATGCTACACTCAGCAGTTTGGACATGATATCGTTCTCCGGTGTTTAATCTTACTCGCCATCATCTAGACTGCCCTGGCTGGTTGGAACAAGCGGTCTTTTCCTTTTTGCTGAGCTGTGGGATGATATTACACTCGGAAGTTTGGACATGGTGTCATCCTCCGGTGTCGAATCTTACTCGCAATCTCTTGGGATACCGTGGTTCCGATGGATTTAGTCCTTCTAACCTGGTTCATCAAAGCGGCGAATTAGATTTTTAAAAGATCCTGCTGGCAGTCAGGTACATTATCGTACAACAATTTGTAGAGCGCCCTTGTTTTCTCTCCTGTGTGCTCATCAGGAGAAAGTCACCCTTAGGCTATTTCTTTCGTACCACCGAAGAGTTCCATTTGTTTCGAAATTCATCATGCCTTTCCAACAGTAGACGTTTATCCTCCGAGACGCTACCCACACAACTGACATTTCTCTCGTAACTTTTCATTTCTCCGATTTGTCAAAAACGAATCTGTAGACTTTGACACACGACCGTCTGCCCACAAATTGTGCTCATTGCTAAGACTATTTACGTCTCAAACCATCCTTAAATGCGTTCTTGGCAGTATAAAGAAAGCGTGGACAAAAGGAAAATCCTAACTTGTTCCGGAAAAGGAAAATCCTAACTTATTCCTCGTTGGGCGCCTGGCGCTAACCAATTGCGCGGCCATTTGAAGCGATTCCTTTCCCATCACGCGACGCTAGTAACCACAACACGGCTGAATCGATACAATATCTTAATTTCTGTAGGTTTAGAAGTTGTCTTACTTTCAGGTGGACAACTTTAGACATTAAATGAAAAGGTCCGAGCCAGAGTCCCCTGATAGCAAACTGTTTGTAAAGAGAAAATGAAAATTACAGGAAATAAAAGCTATATATTGTTGTCTTCCTTGTTATATATCATCATCATCATCATTGTCAACCATTATCAATCCACTGCTGGACGAAGGTCTCCCCAAGTTTCCTCCACAACGGTCTGTCTTGTGCCAGTCTCCTCCATGTCACCCCTGCATACTTTCGAATTTCATCCACACATCTCCCATGTGGTCTTCTTCTGGGTCTTTTCCTGTCCCTTGGAATCCAATCTAAAATTTCGGCTGTCCATCGATGATCTGTCCTTCTGGCAGTATGTCCAGCCCATTGCCATTTCAGGGATTTGTCTCTGATCATGATGTCTTCCACTCTTGTCATTTTTAGGATCCACGAGTTCCTCTTCTTATCTCTCCTGGTTACACCAAGCATGCACCTCTCCATGCTTCTTTGAGTTGTCTGCAGCCTTTGTATGTCTCTTTTAGTTAAGGTCCACGTCTCTGCACCATACGTAAGCACTGGAAGGATGCATTGATCAAACACTTTTCTTTTAAGACATAATGGCATATTGCTCTTGAAAATTATGCTGTTTCTTCCAAAAGCTCTCCAGGCAAGTTTTGTACGCCGATTAATTTCTTCATCAATGTGACCCTCACTTGATATCTGCTGTCCAAGATAAACGTACGTGTCGGTTATCTCCAGCTTTTCTCCATCAATCGATAAATCTTCATTTCTTGTAAAAGCATTGAACATCACTTTTGTCTTCTGAAAGTTCATTTTTAATCCCACTTCTTTACTCTTGTCAGCAAGTTCCTGGATCATACTCTGCAGCTCTGATGGGCTAGTTGCAAAAATGACTACGTCATCAGCAAAACGAAGGTGGGTTAGATAATCTCCATTAATCTTTATCCCCTTGTTTTCCCAGCTCAGTGACTGAAAAACACCCTCCAATGAGGCATTAAAGAGCTTCGGAGATATGGTGTCACCTTGTCTCACTCCCTTTCCAATTTTTATGTGTGTAGTATTTTCAAACAGCCTAATCTTTGCACTTGCATTTTCATAGATGTTATTAATAATATTAATGTATGCATCTTCAATACCGCAGGTTTTCAGAGCCATTGTAACTGCTGATGGTTTCACCAAATCAAAGGCTTTTTCATAATCGATAAAAGCCATGCACAATGGAAGTTCATATTCCCTCGCTCTTTCAATTAGTTCTCTCAGCACATGGATATGATCTATTGTGCTGTAGCCACTCCTGAATCCAGCTTGTTCTCTCGGTTGAGCCATGTCCAGTGTTACCTTCAAGCGGTGTGAAAGAACTTTAGTGAAGATTTTATAAACTACTGATAGGAGGCTGATAGGTCTGTAGTTTCCGAGATCCTCAATGTCACCTTTCTTATGTAGCAGGATCATTGTAGCGGTGTTCCAATCCTCAGGAATCTTTCCTTCATTAAGGCATCGAGTGAAAATTTGGGCGAGTACTGTTTCGATTTCTCCACTTGCTTCTTGTATGATGTCTACAGTAATTCCATCTTCTCCTGGAGCTTTTCCCCGCTTCATGTTCTTGATTGCATGTGCAACTTCTGCTGGAAGGACTGGAGGAACTCTGGTACTGGTATCTTTCATGTTGTCTGGAGTGCATGTATCATCCCTTTCATATAATTTGGAGTAGAAATCTTTCACTCTTGTCAAAATTTCGCCTTTATTTCTTGTTACAGAACCATCTCCTTTTCTCAGTGCCATAATCTGTTTTCTTCCCTTACTGAGATGTCCCTTTGCTATCTTTAGGCTTTGGTTGTTTTCAATTGCTTTCCTCACTAGTTCACAGGTGAATTTTCTTATGTCTTCAGTGATACTTTTTCTTACTGTCTTGCATAGCTCTATATATTCCACTTTGGAAGTCACATCTTCTTTAGTTGTCCTCATCTCTCTTCTTTTTGGATCAACAGTTTCGTTTTTCCTGATAATTTATTTACATGCAACTTGTTCTTAGACCCAGCTAATTTTGTTGCTGTTTCCATAAGAGCTTTGGTTACTTTTCTGTTAACTTCAGAGATGTCCACTTCTTCCGATGTTAGGCCTTCTAAAGCAGAGAACCTGTTCTTCAGTTCCAACTTGAAGGTATTATGGTGTTTTTTAAGGTTGGTTATGTCAATAGATTTTGTTTGTCTTATGAGCTTGCCACGTTCAAGTTTAGTGTTGAGGTGCATCTTACATCTCACCAATCTATGGTCACTACCTGTGTTGAACTTGTTTAGCACACTGCAGTCTTCTATGACGAATTTTTTGTTACACATAATAAAATCAATTTCACTTGTCGTCCCATTTGGATGTCTCCATGTCCATTTCCTGTGTGGCTTTTTCTTGAAGAAGGAGTTCAAGATGAAAAACCCTTCTGCCTCTGCAAACTCAACGAGAGTATTTCCACGCTAGTTTCTGTTGCCATGACCGAATTTACCTACTGAAGTTTCATTCTGTTGCCGTTGCCCTATTTTTGCATTGAAATCTCCCATAATTATTTTCAAGTGCTTCTTACCTTTATTATTTAGATCACGAATTTCCTCATAAAATTCTTCAATTTCTTCTTCAGGATGACTTGTGGTGGGTGCATAAGTTTGAATAATCTGAGCCTGGTATCTTTTCGAGAGTTGGATAACAAGCCGTGCAGCTCTGTCAGAGGAACTTTCAACTTCTATAACTTTATCCTTCAGTTTCTTGTTTATTATAAATCCAACACCACTAGTTCTGCCAGTATCTGTCCCACGATAGTAGAAGAGATGTCCACTTTTCAGTTCGATGAGATCTTCTCCTTTTCTCCTTACCTCACTTAGCCCCACGATGTCCCACTTGAACCTTTGTAGTTCCTCTTCTCCCGCACGGGGATAACTGGTTTTCCAGTTATTTGGGGAGCGGCGCCCCCACGGCCCGAGCTGACCTTGTGACTGGTCACCATCTGATGTCACGCCACCGCTTGTTTTTTATTTTGGTGTTTGCAGGGACAGCTGTTCATCCAGCTGTTGGGGAGTCGCGGCCCCACGATCCCGAGCTGGTCTTGTGTCTCGCTTTTTCGTTTTTATTTATTTTCTCCACTGGCTAGTTGCCCGTGTTGTATACTTTACCTAATCGCTACCACGTTATGTACTAACACCCCGGTCTTGTGGTTTTGTTACCCTCCACCACTAACTGATTTATATTAACCGCTCAGTTCGTAGGTTGCTGAGATTCAGTTTAGGTTCCCTGCCAGGATTTGTCTTCTTTAGATTTCTTTTTTTCCTTTTAGTTGGCTTGGGTACTAGACCTACCTGCATGTTTGCCGCGTGCGGAGACCCGTGAGGCGGAAATGGGATGTCTGGCGGCTGAGGTCGCAGGAGACCGGATAAAGTGCCTCCTGTGTACCAACACTCCTCTTCGACCCCGGCTTCGCTGTAAACGGGAGGCTAGAGACTAACCCACCTCTAGTCAGAAGTCTTGTACCAAGTTGTGTACACGGCTTTAGCGGCTTTTTTGTCGTATAGCACGGCAGGGTGAGCCCGGGGGCTGTGGGATCATGCCAAAGGCGTTGGCATGACGGTACCCGGAGGCCGAAGTGTCCGCCGAGTGCGTGTGATCACAGCCAACGGACTATATCTGCAACGTATAAGCTCCAGAACTGTGTCCAGCGTCATTTTCTTGGCTTGCAGACCTCCAGTTCTCCCTTGTAGGGCTCGGTGGTGGGTGGAGTAGTCTGCAGACGAATCTTCCTCCTTTTTTTCCATGGGTAAAAAGAACAAAAACTCCAAATTTAAGTCAAATGACAAAATGATAGTTGACAACGACTGTCCTTCGTCTTCTCAACCTACCAAGTCTCATACCCTTAAACGGTCTTTAGACCTTGACCTGGACCAAGAATGTGGAACCTCTTCTTCGGCGGCTGTACCAGTCGCTCCGAAGCGTCGTCTCCCCTCAATTGCTGTGACTACGCATGCTACTCACTTGCTTGTAGAATCCATCGATCCGAATGAGAGACTGTCCACCAGATCTCCCTTTTTCATTTCTAAAGCTTTGGACGCTGCGGTTGGCCCCTTGAAGTCTGTGAGGAAGCTTCGCTCTGGGGACCTGCTTGTCCAAACTTGCAGTGTTTCTCAGAGTAACACTTTTCTGAACCTCACTAGTCTTCAAGGCATTCCTGTGAAAGTGACACCTCACCCGTTTCTTAACACCTCTCGGGGTGTTATTTCGGAGTTTGATCTCTTGCCTTGCAGTGAAGACGAATTCGTGACTGAACTTGCTGATCAAGGTGTTATTGCTGCACGTCGTATGATGTTCCGGCGTGATGGTTCCATGATTAAGTCAAAAAATGTCATCTTGACTTTTGACTCCCCGAAAGTTCCGACAGAAATCAAAGCAGGCTACTTGGTCTGTGCAGTTCGCCCGTACATTCCCAGTCCTCTGCGCTGTTTCAGGTGCCAGAGGTACGGGCATTCACAACGATTCTGTAAGAGTTCCGCTCGTTGCGCTAATTGTGGCTCCGGTGAACATGACGGGGAAGGTTGCACTTCTGCGGCCTGCTGTGTTAACTGCGGTGAGGCCCATGCAGCTTACTCCCGCAACTGTATGAAATGGAAGGACGAGATGGCGATCCAGCGCCTCAAGACCCTGGAAGGCCTCTCGTACCCTGCTGCCAAAGCCAAGTTGGGTATTCCCAACACCCGACAGCGTAGTTTTGCCGCAGTTGTTAAGTCTCTGCCACAACCCGTGCAGCCCTTTGTTCCGCGCCCTGTAGCTCTCGCAGCGCTTGCCAAGCGATCTACAGCTGACCAAGCGACACAGGTGTTTTTCCCCGAGCTCGCGATTTTTCGACTACCTGATTCTGGGCCTTCTCTTTTGCAGCCGACCCTCTCTTCCAGTTTAAAGCAGGAAGCCTGCACGTGCGGACGACCCGGCCCTCAATCCGCAAAGGTGTGCAGTGTCCATCCAACTGTCTCGGCCTCAGCGAGGTCCCCACCCTCAACCAACATTATAGAGGAACATAGGGGGGAGGAGAGTGACAGTTCGTCCCCAGCCTCAAACAACATTGCAGAGGAACATGGGGGAGAAGAGAGTGACAGTTCGTCCCCGCCCTCTGCCAGCATTGCAGGGGAGTGTGGGGGGGAGGAGAGTGACTCATCCTTTGTGTAGTTCTGTTTAAAAAAAAAAAAAAAAAAAATTATAATTATAATAGTCAATTAATAAATTTTTATATAAACCTAATTAACTACCTTGTCTTCACAGCTTTCATCATACTCTTTTTCAACTTTTACCAAGCCTGTCTGCTCTTAATCATTTTCCACGTTTTTTAAAAATCTGTGGCTGATAGTTCTTGGTCTGGCGCTCTTTGGCCAAACCTGGCCCTTGCGCCAATAAAATCCAACAACCAACCAACCAACCAACCTACCAACCTAGTTCCTCTTCCAATTCAAGAAGCCTTGAATCAGAAGATAGGGAGCGTCCATTGTACGTTGCCAAGGTCAACATCAGATGGCAGCCTAGTCCGGTCCTCCGGGGATTCTTAGCACCCTCTGCCTTCATGTCGCACTGGTCGCTGCCTTGGCCAGGTACATTCCAGCTGCCGGAGACTGAGGACCAAGATTTAAGTTGTGGAGTCATTTTGGAGGGGTTTGGCCATAACTCACCACGCTGGCCAAGCGGGTTGGTGAGTGTGGGATAGAATTTCCTCTAATCCCGATGGTATAGTTATACCGCTATTGGCGGTCGTCAGAGCCCCTTTAGTAGGAACAGGATGCACCACGAGAAGGCGGGGTTGACATTTGTCAAGGAGAGGCTGTGATGTTACGCATCACCTGACTTTACTATATATATATATATAAATATATATTCTTGACGTTGCCAGCAATCCGTGCCATTCACAGCACTAAATCAGCATATCATTTTTCCTGACAACTTCATCTTACACAGGACCTAACAGCTAGAAGTAAGTTGTGACGTGCTGTGCTCTATTGGTCGATCCATAATTAATATATCGAAGAGCGGGCCTGGGTTGGTAGTTTAGTCAAGTTTTGTTTCTTCATGAAGTTGACGATATCTATATAATAAAAATAATCAAATAGCTTGATTTTCAGACTGGGAAGAACTGCTTAGTTATACGAATTAACACCTGAAACAAAGGGATCTGCTGAAAGGCGACAATTTCATCGAAATAAATATTCCAGAATGCGTTGTACCATATATTGTGCCTTATCAAATAGGGATTTGTCTGTCATATAGTATTTGTTGTTTTTAAGAAATTCTTCAAATTCTTGTACCTCCCAACTTCATAAAAGAAAACGTTTTTAATTGAACATCTTAACACCTTCCCCAACCCCAAAACATCCATTGAAACAACTTAGGGGTTCCTGCTGAAAAATCAGCAGCAGTCTGGATTGCTGGTATGTCTCAGTCCTGCAAGATCTAGGTACAGGGGGCCGAATTAGGAAGATTAGTTAACAGTATATTGAATAGAAGTCTCGAATTCTTGAGGACTATCCTCGAATTCAGTGTATTGCCTACAAACGTATCTTGTGTCTTTGTGGGTCAAGTTGTCCACGAATTTTCTGTTTGTCTTCAAATGTCCTGAAAATTAAGATTTTATGAAAAGCTCGTTATGTTTCTAAGGAACACTGCAATTAAAAATAGGTTCGATATGCCCACACGTCAAAACGCTTTTCTCAGGAACAAATTTGACTGTACATTTCCTAAGTTCCACTAAAAAGTGGAACAAAATAAGAAATTTTCTGGGCAGTTCGCTCTTCAGCGAAATATAAGAATTACGCAATTTGCTGTCAACTCAAATCGCATTTCAATGATAGGGCACTTTATTTCGCTTTTTCTTAATATGTTTTACCCTGTCATAGCTCTGCTTTGTCAAAACAAATTGCAAGTATTTTATAAGATATCTCTCTATGATACAGATTTTCAAAAGTAATATCATACATATTGAAACAATGTTGTTTCATAACCAGTATTTTTGGAAATTTTGTTTAAGTTTTATGTAATCCCAAATGTGGCACCACGTAAATTTACGTTCCTATGTCTAATCACCTTATTCCAAAATTATTGATGTATGTCATGCTAATGCTTGAACTTAAAAGCCAACTCCCCTTCACATGAAGCGCTATCTATATTTACCTTCTGTTTCATTTCTTCTGTGCGGGTTAAAAACAATCAAAAGTAATCAATGTCACAAAGAAATCACAAAAGCATTAAATAAGTTAATAAATACAACAGAGCGTTGCTGTTCTTCGCAGGTGTCTCATCCGCCTACTTACAATATGCAAATCACTCTCTAACCAATCGCGTTTCCGAATGTGCAGTTGTACATATACAACTGGTAAAACTTCTAACGCTCATAATTCGTACATCTTCATTTAGTGCGCCGTAAGACTACGAAATACGTGGAGAAGTTGACGAAACGTCATGTGTTAAGCAAAGTACTACAATTGGTACCACAGCGTTAAATTCTAAATGAAAGTACATGACATACTTAAACAGTATAGCAATACTATGAATCCGAATTTCTCGGTGTAGAATAGAAATCAAAGTTTACAATCTTTCCAACATCAACCAGATGGCTTTTTGAAGGCAGGTATACAGCAAACTGCAAACTGAATAACAGAACGCTTCAACAATTTAAACGCGGTGACTTGACAATAAACGAACAGATGCGAACGTATTTAGGTATTCAAAATACGAGGCGTTATGCTCGTTTAACACGCGGAATCATGGAAGGAAAACCAGAGGTATTCACTACTTGAAGAACTGGTTCCAAACCCGTGACAACTCCACCAAGACACTATCTTTGCATGACTCGCTGTTGGTTATGATCTCCAACATTTCGCGAATGGCAGTAGATTTTGGGGTGGAGTAGAAATCTAATTTCTTAACGTCATCCCACATAGGAGAAGCGGACTTGAACCTTGACTTCTGTGGATAGGGCTGTGCTTAATTTACCGTATTTAATGTCGCTTCTATGTTCGTTGACTATAATTTTAAATGAACGTTTGGTTATTCCACTGTAATACTGCTTGGAGTCGTCCGGATATTGTAGAGGAATGGCATAAACACCTGCTTCTTTGGAAGGTGGGGCCTCGTCAGCGTCTCCCTTAAGCAATGCGTATAAAGACGTCGGAGACATGATGCCAACACCGAGGTTCGTCTGTCTGGGCGTGATCTAGAGCCGATAGGAAACATTTGGTATGTACGGAATTGAACCCAAATACCGTAGCTGCAGCATAGAGAGATTAATATGACTGGTTCCAGTTTTCTCGGTGTAGCTATGTACCAGGTTCGGGGCGTATCCTGCCTCAGTGGCCAACTCGATGACGTTTTTCAATTAGCATTACATAGAAGGAACATCGGAGAAGACTGCGAAGGCTCTTTGGATTCGAGAACGGAAGAAAACTGTCTTGTAATCAGCGGGGCAGAATGAGCTGGGGTTCACCAGTTTGGAGATGTGTATTGGCTGATAGTAGACTTCTGTGTGAAGGACATTTTCAGGTAATTTACTAAGTAAAACATTCGGTTAAGGGAAGGCACCATTGTGTTCTAGTTCCATAGTGAAATTGATCGTAGGGTGAATACCACTTTTAAGTTTCTGATGTTAAAGTTATATGTTGCACAGTAAACAAGGTAATCGTTTACTGTTCAACATGTAACTTTAACAATAATATGAAATATATCCATTTTACTTATCCATGTACAGTAAACAAGGTAATCGTTTACTGTTCAACATTTAACTTTAACATAAGAAAACTTGAAATGGTATTCACCCTTCGATCAATTAAAAATCGTTTAATTGTTCCATGTATTTGAGAATAATTTCTTGCAGAGTCTCCATGATTAAACTTATCCATTGTGATCAGGCTTATGTCGTTAACTTTTTGTATGATCAAACTTATCCATGGACTTTTCGTATGATCTGTCTTATCCATTTTACTTATCCATTGACCTTTTGTATGATCAAGCTTATCCATTGACTTTTCGTATGATCAGTCTTATCCATTTTACTTATCCATTGACCTTTTGTATGATCAAGCTTATCCATTTTACTTATCCATTGACTTTTTATATGATCAAGTTTATCCAATGACTTTTTGTATGATCAAGTTTATCCATTGACTTTTTAAATGATCAAGCTTATCCATTTTACTTATCCATTGACTTTTTGTATGATCAAGTTTATCCATTGGTTTTTTGTATGATCAAGCTTATCCATTTTACTTATTTATGTCTTCGATGAATAAGCTTACAAAACAAATTAATTCATTGCAGACATTTTTTACTTTGGTGCAATTCCACCTTATCGAACTGTTCTGATTAATCATTTTCTTCTTATATCGATGGCAGCTGTGAAAAGCGAACAATATATTTTTTGCTGTCTGAATCACTTCAAATGATTTCATTGCTAAGCATGCGAATTCATGTACACTCAAACTGAATTGTAATGGAATGACATTCCAAATGCCCAATCTTAGTGGGCGACTTTGGGGCACGGCCTACTGGATTTTTATCTTTAACTGCTAGTGGAAAATAGTTCAGTCTGAAGGTGTACAAAGAAGGCAACCCTCGTTCCATCTCGAAAGAGGGAGTAAAAGTATCAGTGTCTACTTAGGTACGCTTTTCAACATTGAGGGAAATATCAACTAATTTGGGATATGAAGCTGGTCTCTCCTATTCAGGACCAGATTGATCCTTTAAATGAATGGCAATAAGCTGAATGCGTGTAGTGTGTATGCCGTATTTGGAAAGAATGGTTTAATCGAACTCTTTCATTTCAGCCACATCATAAAATTTACTGTACGCAGGTGCAGTCAAAGTAACACTGACCGCAATAGCGACTACTTTGGGATGTGTAGCCAATCTCTCTCCTTTAGTACCTATTTGATCCAC
Source organism: Macrothele yani (assembly GCA_039090855.1). Taxonomy (NCBI): domain Eukaryota; kingdom Metazoa; phylum Arthropoda; class Arachnida; order Araneae; family Macrothelidae; genus Macrothele; species Macrothele yani. The sequence continues at coordinate 56,633,156 of CM077031.1, forward strand.
TAAATTAATGTCAATATGCTGAATGCTTGAAGTGTGTATGCGATATTTGGAACGAATAGCTTAAAATAATTCTTCCATTCAGTCGGAAGAGAAGAAAGTAAAGGTCAAAAATCCTGCTTATAGCCTGGTTCCTGGCAAGTCATACTTGATGCGCTATGTATACTTTGTTGATATGATAAATGAGACATCCAGCAGTTTCACGTAAGATTCAAACCCATAGGGAAGATAAGTTCGCAAATATTTATATCTCATGTGACTTTTCGCACAGCATACTAGTAACAGTGTTATGTTAGATGAATCTTATTCACCAGGGACGCAACAACGATAGGGTTGTAAAACTTAAAGCTCCAGACTGCATACATTTTTTAGGATTCACATTAGCAGTGCTATTTTCCAATTTCTATGCCTCTGTCGCAGTTTGATTCCGATTTCGTCAAACCGAGCGCTCCTAAGACAAATCGCAAACAATTTGCTTTTCCCCATTGTCAGACGTTCTCTCTATAAGCGAAACTTAGAACACAGACAAATCAAATGCTCGACTGTTTCCACTCCCTATGTATTACATTGAGAAAAAGTGGGATAATTTTTTTATTCTGAAACTACTTAAACCGATTCAAGGCAGGTATAACCCAACACCTTAGGCTGACTTACCTGTTAGGGTAGCATGAAGGGACTTTCTGTTACAGTCTAGTCGTCACTAAAATTCGTGCCGCAAAGTTGATGTCTGAGATCAAGTTTCCAAGTACCCGATAGGCTTTCCTCCTTTTCTGGAAATAATCTTGGGCATTTAGCGAAGCATACCATTATTAACAATAAAATTAAAACGTACTCGATTTTCATTCAGACACATTTTTTCATTGTATTGCTTTACGTTCTAGTTTACGAGAAAGTTCTTGCATTACTTTTACGTGATTTTTTTTTATTAAATTAATTATTTCATGTTTTATTATATATTTCGCCTTTAATTTATTTGTTTTAATTCACTAAACAATGATACTTTTTTACTTTGTGAAATTATTTAAATATCTAGTGATTATGTTGATCCTGCTGCATAAAAAAGGGGACATTAAGGACCTCAGGAAGCACAGGCCAATAAGCCCCTTTCAGTGGTTTACGAAATCTGCACAAATGTTCTTTAATATCGTATGAAAATAACATTTCACATTGCTCAACCAACAGAACAAGCTGGTTTCAGGAGTTACTACAGCACCGTAGATCATATCCATGTACTGAGAGAACTAATTGAAAGAATGAGGGAGTATGAACTCCCAATATGCACGACTTTAATTGATTATTAAATGGTCTTTGATTCTGAGAAACCATCAGCAGTTGCACAATGGCTTGAAATCCTGCGGTATTGAAGATGCTGACATGAGCATAATTAATAACATCTGTAAATATCCAACTGCAAATGTTCAGATATTTCAGGATACAGAACAAATAAAAATTGGAAAGGGAATGAGGCAAGGTGACACGATGTCTCCCAAACTCATTAATGCTACATTGAGACATGTCTCTCATCATTGAACCGGGAAAATAAGGGGATAGATATTAATGAAGATTATTTAACTCCCCTTCACTTTGCTGATGATGTAATCTTTTTGCAACTACTCCTTTAGAATTGCAGCCAGAAACCAGCTGATAATAGTAAATAAGTGGGATTAAAAATGCACTTTTGGAAAACAAACCCGCTATGCATTGCGTTTTTAAGAAATGAAGGTTTTGCGATTAATGGGGAAAAGATCGAGGTAACCGAAAACTATATTCACCTTGGACAGCATGTATCAAACAAATGTCATAATAATGTGGAAATTAATCGACATATAATAATTGGGTTGAGAGAGTGTGGAAAAAGCAGTACAATTTTCAAAAGCAATATGCAATAATATCTTCAAAAATAAGTTTTTAATCAATGAATTTTTCCAGTGCTTACGTACGAAGCAGAGACCTTAACTAAAATATATATACTAAGACTGCAGATGACTGAAAGATAAGAAGAAGAACTCGTGGATAAGGAAAATGGCAAAAGCGGAAGTCATCATGATCAGAATAAAATCCCTGAAAGGGCAATGGGCTGGACATTTTGCTAGAAGGATGGACCATCGATAGACATTTGAAAATTTATACCGGATACCAAGGGAGAGGAAAAGACCCAGAACAAGACCACATGGAAAATGAACGGATGGATGAAGTTCGAAAACATGCTGGAGTAACATGAAAGTGTACGGCTCAAATCAGACAGTTGTGGAGGAAACTTTGGGAGACCTTCATTCTGCAGAGGATTGATAATGATTGACGAAGTTGATGATGACTAATTGATACGAAAATGCTTTTCCCCAAATATATAAATAAGTCAATATTGGATGCAAATTATTGGCGTAAAATTCGTATAAACATTTTTCAATACTATAACCATCCTGAGAAAAAAATTCCTAGATTCGCTATTGCTAGGGACTTAGGTATGAAAGAGGGAAGGCAGGTCAGTGGAGGTAGGAATGAAAGATTCGACATATGGTTGTGAGTTCCAGGTCATAATGTCACAAAAGTGATTTTCAGGGAGAGTGAAAAAGGTGACAGGGAAAAGGACCAGATGACCTTATTTGTAATGGGAGTCCAATGTCAATTGGCTGACGGCTTAAATTGCCCTACAGACTGATACACACTGAGAACTCAGCTGTCCAAAGTAATTTCACCTGTCGGGGATTGCACATGCTACCACACGGCAGGAAGGCTCAGTCATGTTAATCATCGTCTTTTAAAAATCCACTTAGTTTCTTCAGCACTATTAAACTAACTATTTTCAGTAGATGTTAAAAAAATAAGTTGATTTATTTTCCTGAAAGCAGATATAATTGAAATAAATGTATTTGTCAAGATTTTACGAAAAATGAATTTAGATTGACAGCTATCAGAAAAATAAAGATTTGCGTCTTTAATACTAAACTGGTGTCCAAATTAAAGTCCGTAAAACATTCACAAGGATAAAAAGGACAACACTTAACAGCAGGTAGACACGCTCATAAGGGTAATAAATACTTTATAACAACTGAGAAATACGTACACATTTCGGGTATACAGGGTGAATTGGCATGTGAAGACAATCATCAGAGTAATAAACATTTTCTAGCAGACAAATGTGTATACAATTTGCGTATACAAGGTCATTTGGCATGTAAAGAGACACAATGGTCAGAGTAACAGACATATTTGGATACCAGACAAATGTGTGCACATTCTGCGAATACAGGACCATTTGCCACGTAAAGGGATAGCCATAAGAGCAATAAACATTTCTAACAAGTGACAAATATGTGCACCTTTTGCGTATACAGGAACACTTGGAATGTAAAGAGACACGATCATTAGAGTTATAAACAATTTCTAACAACAGACAAATATGTACATATTTTGCCTATACAGGGTTATTTGGCATGGTAAAGAGACAATCATAAGAGTAATAAACATTTTCTAGCAGACAAATATGTATAACTTTTGCGGATACAGAGTCATTTGGCATATAAAGTGACACAATCGTCAGAGTAATAAACATTTTCTAACAGAAAAATATGTACACATTTTGCATATTGGCTCATTTGGCATGTAAAGGGACATAATCATAAGAGTAATGAAGATTTTCTAAAAACAGACAAATATGTACATATTTTGAGTATACAGGGTCACATTCGCTACTGTGGGATGTAAGAATGTGACTTAAAATGTGTTAATAAAGAATGTGATTACCTTCTACGGACAGACAAGTCTTACAACGATGACACATGAGAATCATAGGTTGTTGGTAAACTCTAGAGTAAAGGAAATTCACTCTTCGCTAAGGATGCACTCTTCGTGAGAAGCGTTCTGGGAGCGGGATGAAGAGTTGCTGCTTGCCATCCTAAGCATGGTCCATAGCTTTCAGTTTGGAAGACCTAGCGGGCGAGTTCATAAGCCGAAAGTATTAGTTCTGTAGTAATTTATCGACAATGTAAGCGCTGTGAAAGAGCGCGTTGTCATACATTAGACGAAACGGAGAGCCCAGAGCTCCCCGAAAATGTGTGACATACAGATCTGACATCACAGATTTGTATGTCTTGTCTCTTCATTCATATTACCCCCTACGAACACTTGGAGAGATGTGAGGGCGTTGAACACAATGCCACCGCACCGAAGCAGACTACACATACAAAGGGGTCTCGTTTGCGGACGTTTGCAGGATCATTACGGGTTCCTGTTCCTACAAATGAAGTGCCGACGAAAATCGGTTCAACACTGAATCTGAACTTGTCTGTAAAATTATCTCTGTCCCACTCCTTTGTGTTCATGGATCGATTTTGCCTGCAACAGGTCAGGCGAAATCTCCTGATAAATGATGTCACACGAACTCAAACCATGGGTCTCCTGGCAGAAAGTCCAATTACATTAAGCCCTGAATACCTGTCTTCCTACCGTAGTTCCAGTGGCAGCGGACAGCTCGGAAGTCAATTGGCATCTTCTGTAGCACCTGGAACGTCGTTCGGATAAACGACATAACTGTCCTCACGAATTGCCATACGCCTTGCTTGGCCTTGACCAGGCCTTCATGACACCGCATTGTCGTAGTTTGCTGATTTTTTTAAGGTTTAACGACAATAGTGAGTAACTCAATGGGCTATAAGTAGTCGCCCATCCCTTATTTAGGGCTACTCGTTCTAGGGAAAAGAGAGAAAGCAGCAGTGTTGTAAGACAAACACAACATTCCTTTTTTATTGGATGTTTAATGACCAAGGCGAGCAACTCAAATGGGCTAGGATCAGTCGCCTGTCCATAATTTAGGGCCACTGGTTCCAGGGAAGGAAGAGAGCCAGTGCAGTAAGACAAACAAAACATCCTTCTCTCACCGGGATTCGAACACGTACCTTTTTCGGACGAATGATCAGAGGCCATCGCTTAAACCACTGCGCCACCGGGATGGCTTGCTGAATTTGCTGTCATAACATTTAAGTCTCTTGAATGCCCATGAGTCTTGTCAGCATGTACTCGTGATATCGATCGCCACCGTCGGACACACGTATGTGATATTTAGGAAAGCACATATAGTTATCAAAGCGTTCTTCACACTCATAGTCAATGATAAATGCTGATGCCGTACCCTGTTATCACTAAATATGTAACCAATTTACATATTGGTTTGCTCCCTGTTATGCAAATTTCGCTACGAACATTTGTTTGTAGGCCCATTTGCATTTTTCTATGAATATCCCAACTTTTCATTAAACTCTTAGGAATATTGCCACTTATTGCCTTTCGTATTTTAATCTTTGATTCCCGTATACGTCTTGTTATATTATATAAAGATTTCGAATCTTATGGATCAGTAATTTCTTAGAATTTTTTTTATATAATCATTAGTCTTTCATAGTTCGGTTGTTCTTGGTTTATCTGGTTAGTTATATGTTTTAGACCCTCAGGCTTCTACGACTTTGAGCCATGAGGACATTTTATGTTTCGGAAGAAACGAAGTTTGGCGTTTTTAGATTTGGTTGTGCACCTACGACAGTACGTGGTTTACAATTAATGTTAATAAAAGATGAATTTATTTCTCTTTAAGTAAATCACGTCTTCAGGGGAGTTACCGAAGAAATGGGAAATTCTGAAATATTTCTTAAATGTTTGAATGGTGTTTGTTATTCACCATTTGACGTACACGATTCTGAAAGAAGAAGATGGATATATATTTTATGACTAGTAAATATCTCTATTTCTTTCAAAAGTATGGAAAAAACTCACCAAGATCTGTGATCCTCAGAACTCTGATGATGTCACAATTATTTTAATTTTTACGCTCCATTTGTTCTGAAGAAACCGAGCCAAACGCTCTGCAAAATTATATTAGACGCTAAAATAAATATTTAATTGTGAATAAACGTTGCTATTTTATTCTATAACTCGATCGAGATCCGACGATTTTTACCGTAATAAATAAGGAACCTTTATCGTGAAAAATAATTCCCCGATCGTTTGTAATTTGTACGATTTTAATATGTTGATTAATACCATATTACGATATGGACGAGGAAAGCCGAATTTGTGTATTGCATTTATTAACAGCAGTCCCTGGTACGTTTGAAACGGAGGATCGGAGAGTACGTTGTAAACAGTGGATCGCTTTACATTCGTATTCAATTCTCCGTCAAGGGTAGGTCCGGATCCGAGAGACCCCTCCCTTTCTGATTTGGATCATCATGCAGTAGAAAATTTGCTGCGATTCCAGTTTTCTGTAACTTTTCATTACTGTTAGGAAGGGCGACCGAAACACACGAGTTTTCCACATTTTCTGTAATGGTTGTCATATTTTGGAAGAAATAATCAATAATGAGGCTCACTGTTAAATTAGAAAACGTATCCTTTTAATATAGTAATATACTCAGTAATTCAAGATAAAAAAAGAAATCTACGTGTTTTAAATTTTTCGGAAATATTCATGACAAAATTACAAAGCACGGCCTTTAATCAATCCTATTTGGGCACATACATATTTTAAGAAAAGTTACACTGAGTCCGGCAATGTCATTGTGGTCTATTTGTAAGTGTTAAACTTTGTATATCGGACATTTTCACATTATAATACACTAAAATTATCCAGCCCTGTATCAAAAGTTATTAATGATTGCACGAAGTATTCAGTACACACAAACACTTGCGGTTTCCAGAAGAATACACACGAAGCTAATAGCCCAGTTCGACCTAACGACTCATCATGTAACTTCAAAACAGTTACAATAAAATTTTGCTACATGTTAATTTATTATAGAATATATCGTTAGGAGTATAATTCCTAAAACCCACACTTGTAAGCTACATGTTTGGCTAAAAGCAAATATTTAGAAGAAATCTGTCTGGCCATGCTAAAGAATTGCATTTGGAGGGCACGCAACCACTTCTGCCTAATGTCACGTGATCTGACGGATCAGTGGCAGCCATTACCGGTGTGGCATCTATTAATGTATATGCTTGAAGGCTTGCAATTATTGATTTCATCAACAAAGAAAATTTAGAACACCTACCTGAAAGATGAATGGGTTAGAGTCCGAAAAAAAATTCAGTCTTCTCGCGCCGAAAGCTGCTTCGACACAAATTAATTGCATTGAAACTGAAAGATTCGCACACATCCCAAAGCCGTCCCAGTGGCGCAGTGGTCTAAGCGCTGACTTATGACCATTCATCCGAGACTGTTACGGGTTCGAATCCCAGTCAGGCATGGATGTTGTGTGTGTCATACGGAGCCGGTGGCCCTAAATTGGACACAGGCGACTGCCTATAGCCCACTGCGTTGTTCACGGTGATCGTTAAATCCTTAAAAAATAAAAAAACACACATCCCGAACAAGTTATCACTGTTTCGCAGCAGCAAAGAACTGAAAAACAACATTAATTATTTCCTTAATAATTAATGTTGCTTTTAATTAATGTAGCTTTTTCAGTTCTTCGCAACAGCAAAGAACTGAAAAAGCAACATTTATTATTTCTTTAATGGATTGCACTGATCACGAGCATGCTGTGCTCCAAAACATTACAAATTTCAAAACTAGAACATTTATCAGCAATATATCATACCAGTGATCAAAAGATCATTGGATATTATCATTACCTTGTATTTTTATTGAGACAGCCAAAATCCGCACTTTTTTTTGCGAGTTTTTGTCTTTGGATGCCTTAACACCTAATAACCAAAACATTATGACCAATTGACGAATATGATGTCTGGCCTCCACATGCAGCCAAAACAGCTCTTACCCGTCCAAAAATGGACGCTACAGGATTTGTAAAGGTGTCTTGTTGTATCTGCTTCCAGCATATTACCAGCACAGTCTTTAACTCTTGTACGATAGAGCTGCTGCAGATCGGATTTGCTGTTCCAACGCACACCACGTGATGACCGACTGGATTGATGTCTGGGAAATTGGAGATCAAGGTGGTACCTAGAAGCTTTTATTGTGTTCTGCACAGTGGCGGAGCTCGAGCCCCTCCGCCCTCCCCCAAGCCTATTGAAGCGCTCTCATACATTCCCTTTAACCTTTAAAAATTCCCCTTGGAATAAACGGTAACATGTACTCTATTGAAGGCTTTCACTTCTTCCCTACTCTTCCCCCTCATCACCTCAGTCCACTACAGTCCCTCCGTAGTTCGTACTTTGTACCTGTTTAGCGCCACAGGAGACACCGAGGCATTTCCGGTTACTAATGACCGCGGAGGAATCGACCCAACTAAATGTGGATACAGGTTTGAAACATTCCTTTCACCTTATTTACAACTGTAATCTTGCTAGCCAAAGCAAGTACACTTCGCACTGCATTGGAAAATAAAGGAGATAAAAAACGAAAACCTACTGGTAATGAATTTCGGCAAGTGAAATCGAAACGACTTATAGCAGAAAGTGCTAAGAACACCGTTTCTATTTCGATCCTGTAATCAAAAAATTGTTTTCGAGAATCTAATAATTCTGCATCGAATGAAAGTCAAAGTGAACTTCACGTGGAAGAACATGCATTACAGAATACGTTTGTCCGAGGAGCAGATGTCCTTCCCCAAGAACCATTGGAGAAACCAAGAATAACAGATGACGTATCGTTGATAGAATTACCCACTATCGCAAAAGTAAATTCTTTTTTGGTATCATACCCTGCTGTAAAGAACATTCCTAATTCTAACATAAAACCTTCAGATAATGGTTTGTTCACAAGGCAAGTTTTAATTGATCATGCAACCAAAAAACAACTAATTGGAGAATCATTTTGGAAACCTAATGGTACCTACGCATTTCCAAAGTGTCCGAAAAGTAACAGACGCTTCCAGTACTCGTGGTTTTCGCGCTTTAATTGGTTAGAGTATAGTGAAGTTGAAAGGTTGCCTTTTGTAAATATTGTGCATTGTTTGCTCCTGAATCAGCAGGTGCTCAAAAAGTCCGTTTGCAAAGCTTGATTAGCAAGTCTCACACTAAATACAAAAATACCATTGAAGATTATGCAAATCATGCACAGACAAATTATTACAAAGACTCTGTAGAGAGCTATTCTAAAATATATAAGTCGTGTTCAAGGTAAAAAACCTAATGTAATCAACCAGATCGATACGAATCGTAAAAATGAATTAAAAAAAAACAGATATATTTTAACGTCGATAATCAAAACAGTCACCTTTTGTGGGCGCCAAGAACTGGTACTACGAGGTCATCGGGATCATGGGCCTTGTGAAGATTTGCCGGAAGCGAACGAGGGAAATTTCAGATAGGCTTTAAGGTTTCAAATGGATTCTGAAAATAATGTCCTAAAAAACCACCTAAAACAGCGTCGGCAAACGCTACATATATTAGTTGGCACACGCAGAATTCTATTATTGAAGAAATCGGGCAATACATTACAGAAGAGATTGTTAAAGAGGTTGCAAAAGCTAAATATTTCAGTATTTTAATAGATGAAACCACAGATTGTTCTACTAAACAGTAAATGAGCATTACATTTCGATATATTTTAAATGGAAAATTGCCTGAAAACTTTCTTGCTTTCGTAAGTATTAACGATTGTACTGCGAAGAATATTTCGAAAGTTATTTTAGAGACTTTGGATGCAAAAGGAATTGATAAATTGTGTATGCGTGGCCAAGGTTATGATACTTGCACTGTAATGAGTGGGCATATAAAAGGTGTTCAAGCTCTTATTAAAAAGGAATGTCCATTGGCAATCTTTACCCATTGTGCAAGCCATATTTTAAATCTTGTTGTGAATTATGTCTCTAATGTTTTGGCCATTAAAAATGCCTTAGCAACTGTAAGAGAAATATGTTCTTTTTTCGGCGCATCGGCGAAGTGACTAACTTTATCGCAAGAGTATATCAATGAAACGTGTCCCACAAGTTCACATTCAAGGTTAAAATCTGTCTGTGCAACTTGCTGGGTACAAAGACATGAAGCTGTATCTATATTTCTTGAACTATTCCCAGATGTTCTCTTGGCTCTTGAAAAGATGTCAGCTGAAGAAAAAGCCGATAACATTCAAAAAACAACATCTCTACAAATTGTGAAGATGACAATCCGATTTTTGGCGTAAATGTGACAAGGATGGTAAGTCAGATAATATCCGATAACTTGAAAATTTTCATCGTTCTGGAGCGGGACTCGAACCCGCGTCTCACAGAAAACGCCCGGGTATGCTAACCACTACACCACCCAGAACGACCAAGTTTCAAGTTTCTGATCAATTTGAATATAACCATCACAGGGTTTGCTAGTCGAAGCAACCGGCATCCGAAAATTTTCAAGTTTTCGGATATTATCTGACTTACCATCCTTGTCACATTTACGCCAAAAAATCAGATTGTCATCTTTAAAAATTTTATTATATGGCGTAATCCCGTATTTCTTTCATGATTTATCTGCTTCTCCGGGCAAACACGGGATAAGATTCTTAACCTCCAGATTCGGTAAACATGAATGCCGGTTGCTTCGACTAGCAAATCCTGTGATGGTTATATTCAAATTGATATGAAACTTGAAACTTGGTCGTTATGAGTGGTGTAGTGGTTAGCATACCCGGCGTTTTCTGGGTGACGCAGGTTCGAGTCCCGCTCCAGGACGACGAAAATTTTCAGGTTTTCGGATATTATCTGACTTACCACCCTTGTCACATTTACGCCAAAAATTCGGATTGCCATCTTCAAAATTTGTATTATATGGCGTAATCCCGTATTTCTTTCATGACAACATCTCTCCTTTCTTCAGTTTGCAAAGTGCAATTTGTTATTGCTCTTTGATGTATGCACCGCGTTAGCTCCTTGCTGCTCCCCGTTTCTGAGCTGCTACAATTACGAAGTTTAGAGCTCATGCAGGCTGTAAAAGTAGTGAAGGATACGAAAGAATGTTTGCAGACATTCGCGAAAAAGCCGAAGAAGAATTTTCTTCGGTATTTGAGAAAGCTTTAAATTTGAGTAAGCAGCACGAGTTTGAAATCAAAATACCAAGATTGGCTAGGAGACAAACTGCAGTAAATTCTTATAGACGATCCTTGTTCACTCCATACCTGGACCAACTGATATATGAGCTGGAAGAGATATTCGACGGTAGTATGGTTACTGCAGCAAAACTGCAGTATCTTTTGCCGTTTTTCTGCATTCAAGCTTCTTTTGACGACATATCTAACGCTGTAAAACTGTATTCATCTGATTTGTGCAACGATAAATCTATCGTAAAAGGAGAATTCGAATTATGGAAAAAGAAATTTGGTAAAGTTTCAGAGTATCAGCGACCAAGCACAGCTTTAGAAACATTAGCAACTGTTTCAGAATTATTTGTATTATTTCCAAGCATTCCTAAAATGTTGAATATCTTCGCTGTCCTACCAGTCACCACAGCAACAGTTCAAAGAACTTGCAGCACTTTAACGACGGCTAAAATCATATATGCGCTCCAACATGGGTAAGAGCCGCTTATCGGGCTTAGCGTTAATGTCCGTTCACAGAAACAGAGACATTGACATTGAGCACATCATTAACAAGCTTGCACTAAGGAAGAATCGTAGACTAAAATTTGTACTTTAATTTTTATTTGAAGTTTAAATGTGAGTGACAAATTCGAATGTATTTCCATACTCCATCTTTCTCTCTATATTCGTACTGTGTGATAATGAGTCAAAGTGAAACTCGTGCACCTAAACGCCAATGATTGTTGGTTCAATACAAGTTTTTAAAAACTTCTAACAGTGTTTACTTCAATATTTTCTATTAATCGTACTACTTGATCAATTAAAGTGTAGTGTATTAGATTCACGAGTCAATTAATAATCAATCTATCCAAATAAATTCAATTTTGAAGCATATTTCTGTAGTTGCACTTACATCTCAATTTATATGTAATTTACAGTACGTAATAAAGTGCACTTGTATCCTAGAAAACGGAGTATTTAGTAATTAACGAAGCATTGAATGAACTGCAACTTATTTATATAAATAATACAACATGGATAACTGAAAGTGTGTTTGCATGTGGGCTGGCGTAACTGACCTGATTACGGCTTATGGTAATCCCCCACCACAGGAAATCCGGGCTGCGCTACTGGTTCTGCAAATCATTCTCAAAAATTCTGGGGAGCGTAGCATGGCCCATTTTCTTTCTAAAAGAGGGCAATTCCGTTCCATGAGAGGACATAACTGGTCTTCAGTGAGCTTACATAGTTGCCGGAAGTCATAATTTCTTCAATTGAATGACTGTTGCCAGTTTTTCTAATCAGAACATTGTTCAAAGCTTTCCACTTCCGTCTCGGGCTTGTTTTCGTGTCGCACGGTGCACCCTAGTCCCAACTCTTCCCCTAGAAAGCGAAGCATACATACCTAACTATCCACATGGTGAAACATGAGCAGAGATTCATTGGACCTGACTGCTCTTTTCCAATAATTCCAGGTAAAGCTTTGATGCTCGCATGTTCATTGCAGTTACTCTCGACGATTAACAGAGGTTAGCATGGGCATTCGGAGCAGCTTGCAGCCCCATTTTAAGCAGGGTTCGATGTGCTGTGTTTGTGACACATTAACCCCTTCGTAAGAATTCATATCACCGGCGAGTTGTGCCGCTATATACTGCCTTTTTTTGGCTTCTACCGTACGGAATAGTTCCTGTAGCATCGATGACCAATGGTTAGCCCACACCTTGCTGGCGATTGTTGTTTTTTTCCTCCTTGGACCTCTTTTTGAAGCTACTGACCATGACTACCCCAGAAGCCTTGCCGTTTTGGAAACATTCTTTCCCATCTATTGAACAAAAATAACACTTATCAACAGATCACAGTATCAGGTTTTATAAATAACGTTTCAAGACCTTCGTAGGCCTCAACCTTTGTTTGTAGTTGCTTCAACTTGCATATGAACATATGGAGAAGATTATAGGAAGAGAGTGTCTGACCACAGGTCTTAAACAACCCTTAGAAATAGGAAGCTAGGAGATTTGGGATAGATTGCCCGATAGGAAAGTGACACGGAAGCGAAGTTGAAATGGGAAGGAAGACGCCCTTATTTTTATACTGTGGGGCCAGTGCCCATCCGACGCACGGCGGATATTTAGTGAATCGAACCTCAGGACCTTTCCGCGGCAGATCACGAACGTGGGCCACTAGGCCACCTGCGGCCATGCAACTTGCGTAAACATGCGCTGGTCATAATGTTTTGGGTCTTCGGTGTATTTTAGTGGTTGTATTTTATAAAAACCAAAAGTTCAAAACTAAAACAGTTGCCCTTTTCGGGTAATAAGAGATCTTGCGATGCCAGGGAGGAGCAGCTCTGACAGTTTACATCATGAAACGGGAAGGAATGATTCCAAGGACATTTTAGAGGAAGATAGTGAAGATATTGAAACTGCTCCTGCGCTTAAGTTCACACCAACTCCATACAGACGAGAAAATTCGTATTGACTGGAACAATGCTGCAACGATTCTTCAACATAAATAAAGGGGAGTTTAAATACATCAGGAACTACAGACACGTCAACCTCCTAGCAGATTTTTACAAAATCTTCACTAACGTACTGGAGAATTACTTGGAAAAAAACAATGGACTTGGCTCATTCAATAGAGCAAGCTGGATTCAATAGCGGATACTGCACTATAGATAACATTCATCTATCGAGAGAACTAATTGATATAACAAATTAATTTGAACTCCCGACAATTATGGTTTTCATTGATTATGAAAAGATTTTCGCTTACGTGAAACCATCGGCAGCATAATGTCTTTAAAAATATGCGGCACTGAAGATAAATGTATCAATATTATTAATAAAGTTTATGAAGATGCAATTACAAAGGATAGGCTGTTCGAGGATGCCTAATTTGTATACATTGGAAACAGAGTTAGATAAGGTGACACCGTATCTTCCAAATTGTCCAATGCTATACTACAAAAAATCCTTCAAATATTGAAGCTTGAGAGACGCAAGGGAATAAAGATATCTTCCAAACTCCCCAATGCCACATTGAAGAATGTCATTCAATCATTGAACTGGGAGGAGAGCAAGGGATGGAAGTGTTTCCCAAACTCGCCAATGACACATTGAAGAATATTCTTCAATCATTGAAACGGAGGAGCGACCACGGGATAAAGTTTTCTTCTAAATTATCCAATGCCGCATTGCAGAATTTCCTTCAATCATTGAACCGCACGAGAAAATAGACGATAAAGATTAATGTACACTATTTGACCCAACTTTGTTTCGCTGACGTCATATTCGTTTTTGAACACTTTTTCAAAGATGCAGAGTGCAATCCAGGAACTTTTTGTCGTGATTAAAGAAGTGCATTTAAAAATAAATTTGCAGGAAACAAAGTTGACGTGCAACGCTTTTAGAAAAAGCTAGAGATTTTAACATGAAACATGATTAAAGTTAAAAGTGAGAAAATCTGGGAACCATTGTTTGAGATTCTTCTATAGCATTTTAATTTCGAAAGGACAAATAAAACGTGCAATAAAAGTACATATGGAGGTGTACCAGCCAGCAGAGCACATCATCGTATCGAGCACATCATCGTAATCCAGTTCTAAGGCAGGTAAAAGTGCCGACTCTTCAAAGAGAGTCGGCAATTTTACCTGCCTTAGGATAAGATTTGAGCAAAGGCAGGCACACAGAGGTACACCTTATGCTCAGAATGTTAACACGTGACAAATATGACTTCCAAAGTACCGCTATTACTTTCCCTGTTTCCAATAACTAATGATACCAGACGATATTATGGACTGAACAATGCGCACTCATTGCTTTTCATGAAAAGTCAAAATGTTCTTTCACTTCCGCCCTAAACTTTCCCTCTTGTTTCAGGACCTCTGGTTTTGTCTTCTTTCTTTTTTAGCTGAAGCTCGAACAGAACACTTTACTTTCAAATTCATAGTCAAGTATTTATTACTTGAGTGTGAATTTTATTTGTCCATTTATAAAGAAAGAAATTGCCTTGCCGCTGATTCATCCACTACAGACATACAGCAGCTCTCACTCCTTTTACAAGCAGAGTAGGCCAGATGTGAAAATATAGCCAATCCCATTTCATCAATGACCTGATAATATGTTTTAATACAGTGGAAATATTGTATTTTAAATGTGGTTGGTTTGCATATGTAAATCATTGTGACATTTAGTATTTTGTTTGGTAAAGTTTTTATTTATCAAAAAAACAAAGTTTAAAGTTTGGTAATTTACAGATAGTTGTTCTCTTCGAGTTTGTTCCGAAAGGGACTAGAAGAAAGATCTTTGACTCAATTAAAGTCTGTTTTGGGGACCATGTAAAATAATTTTCCTAAAAAAGGAAGATGACGGACAATATTGATTATTTTTGTACTCAAAATGCTTTTTTACAAAAGTTAAAATAGGAAAATTAATTCTGTAGGACGCCCCGAACCTCCCAACAGAAACTTTACATCTGATTTGCTTTCTTTTTCAGAAACGTCCGTGTATGGGCAATATCACTCATTTTCGAAATTTGTATTTGCAATCCTAATAAGAGAGGGTTAAACCTGACTATCAATTCTGTTTAACAAAAGTGAAAATAGGAAAATTATATCCTTAGGACGCCCCGAAACTTGCAACAGGAACTTTACATGTTATTTGCTTTCCCTTTCAGAAACGTCCATGTATAGGCAACATCACTCATTTTCGACATTTGTGGTTGCAATCCTAATAAGAAAGGGTGAAACGTCACTATCTGTTCTGTTTCTGTGAAAACACTGTAGAAAGTGCTTATGAAGAGTTCGCATTTACCGAGTACTGGAATTTAACGAGCTAAAATGGGATTCATGTTTCGTATAATGTTAATCAAGACTAATTGCATCAATTTTAATAAACAAAATTTAATGAAGTCTCCGGATTTAAAGAGGGAAAGAAGAGCTAAGATGATCAGTTTAACATGCAAAGTAACAAATTTAATGAAATAACATATTTAAAGAGGCAGGAAAAACCTCCTTAGTGTCCTAAAACGGAGGAATGGAAACGGCGGCAAACAATTCGAAATTGCAACAGCACAATTGAAACAATGAGAACGCAGAGAATCAAAAGCTCAGGAAGTGTGTTGTACAAGATACGCTTTCTGCTACACAGTCCAAAGGGGTATAGCGTAACGTGGTAGAATAAAATGTCAACTGAACACGATGAAAACAAATGCAGTGCACAACGTACCACATGTTAAAATACTTTACTAATAAAAACACATTAGATCCTTCGAAGACACATCGTCTTCATCATCAGATGATACAGTGTAATATCACGAGATGGACATTGACTTAAATACTGTTGGGCGACGTCACAAATACATAAACCACGCCATCTATGAGAGAACAATGCTGAAAACAAAGAATTTCAAATACAACCTCAACATGAAGACCTACCAACTAACACATTTGTCCATGGTTTGGCTATAATTTTTGGTACATAATTATTATAACACCTGTGTCCAAATGAAGGTAATATACAAATATTCCAGAAAAAGCATGACTGATTGTTTACCTGGAGTGTTCAGCATAGTAACCTCATCCCACTTAGGGAATTAGGATCCGGACGCCGCCAAACGAGACAGAGCAGTTGATAGGTTTCCAGTTTTCATGCTATACTTGTGCTCTTTTATTCTGATGCTTAAACACCTTTTAGTGGAGCCGATGCAAACCTTATCCTGTGCCTCCGGGTCGATGGCCTGTAGAGGAACTGAGTATATGCCAGACCTATGTTCAAATACAGCAGGGTCACAGTCCTTCATAATCAAACTAAAAAATGTTTCGAGTTTTGAGACCAATATTGATATTATGTGGTTAACACGTTTTTTTCAAAATATTAGTGACGCTACAGCAACCTCTAAAATACCTACTACTGTATACAATCAGATCCCACCCAGGCTATTTCTGCAGTTTCACGTTTGAAAGCCCTACAATCACTTCCTACTACCATAGCTTCAGCTTTAGTAACCCCTTGTGGTCCTAGAGTCCCTGAGCTCCTTGGTCAACTGAAATTTTATAAAGCTGGGCATCCATTAAGACCTCTCGTTTCCAGTTCATTTAGCCCTACTCGTCCACTGGAGAGAACATTAGCTACATACTTAAAACCTCTTATTGCTAATTCAAGTTTTTCAGTTCTAAATTCTACTAAAGCGTCAGAAAGGATCCGTCTGTTTTTATATTATGATTCTAAATTTCTTATGGCTTCGTTGGACGCAGAAGCGCTGTTCCCCAGTGTTCCGGTTGATGTCCATAATATCATTGAGGCTAAGCTTTTACTTTTGGTACTTCGACATCTGAGATACAAGCCGTACTTTCTGCCGTGAGACTAGTACAGAAGAAATCTTACTTTAAATACAACAATATTATTTACCGTCAAAATAAGTGGGGCACCCATAGGTTCCCCACTATCTCCCATTCTCGCTAAAATTTTCCTCCAATCTCTTGAAAACGATATCCTTTCCAAAATCCTAAGCCACCGCTTTTATTTATAAGGTATGTGGATTATGTTTGGGTGTTTTGGACGTATTCTGCAGCTGACCTGGTTACATATTATTACTTCTTCTCTTCTCAATATGAATCCATTAATTTCACCCTTGAGATGGAAGAAAATAATTGTTTTCCTTTCTTGGATTTTTTGTTACAAAGGACCTCCTCTAATCGCATTCAATGTTCCGTTTATCGTAAGCGGTCTTCCAGCATTGATATTATCCTGATGTACTCGTTCCACCCTCTAACTTATAAACTTTCCGCTATTAGTTTTTTACTAAGCAGAGTCATTACTCATTCGTCCAACCGTAGGTAGTGATATCTTGAAGTGGATAAGATTAAACAGATTGCTGCACACCATGGTTATAAAGTCTCTGTGGTATACACACTATATCGAAATATTAAAAACACTAACCTTTCGACACTCAGTCAACAGACCCGCAGACCTCAATTTGTAAGGTCATTGCCGTACGTTCCAAGAGTCACTAACATTTTTAAAAACAAGTATAAGCCACTAAATATCAATATTCGTCTCAAAATTGGAAACATTTTTAGTTTGATTAGGAAGGACTAGGGCCCTGCAGCATTGGAAAGCAATTCTGGCATGTACTCAGTTCTTCTACAGGTTGTTGACACGGAGGCACAGGATACGGTTTACATCGGCTCCACTAAAAGATGTTTAAGCACCAGAATAAAAGAGCACAAGCATAACCTCAAAACTGGCAGCCTATCAACCGCTCTGTCTCTTACGGTAGCGTCCGGATCCCACCTCTTTAAGTGGGATGAGGTTACTATCCTGAACACTCCAGGTAAACAATCACTCATGCTTTTTATGGAAAGTTTGTATATTACCTCGTTTCGACACAGGTGTTGTAATGATTATGTTTCAAAAACAATAGGCAAACCATGGACAAATATGTTAGTTAGTAGTTTTTCATGTTGAAGTGGTAATTGAAATTCTTTGTTTTCAGCATTGTTTCTCTCATAGATGACGTGATTTGTGTTTGTGACGTCACCCAACAGTATTTAAGTGTAATGTCCGTCTCGTGATATTACATTGTATCATCTGATGATGAAGACGATGTGTCTTCCAAAGATCTAATGAATCCTTTGATGTGTTTTCATTAGAAAAGTATTGATACCGCCGCTGGCACCAAAATGTTACGACAGTGGGTCATTATCCCAACGCTGTCAATCAATTTAACAACCGTAGCCGAGCAATTAGTATATTTCTTCACTGATCTCCTTCGACGTAGTTCTTGGCGTGAAAACTGTATTATATGGGCATACACTTAAACAATTTGAACCAATCACCTGCGTACACATAAATAATGTGTTCTATGACTGCGCTGATTGCCTAAACAAATATTTAATGGGCTATGAAAACATAACAATGGCACACATGCGAATAAAATTTAGCTGTCTTCTGAACATAAGTATTTGTTCAACTTGGACCTAAATCAGTTTCCGCGAGATTGTTTTAATGAACTTAAATTCCACAGTTCAGTCTTACTATTTCTGAGTTCAGTTCTTGCAATATATTAGTTCAGTTCCTCAACTAATTGCGTAGCAGATGTAACAATAAAAAACTAAATGTTTCTAATTACATGGATGCTGTCCAGAATAAATCCAAATTGTGATTAAACCAGTAAAGTAATACACTACACACCTCCTTTTTTTTCATGGAAGATTTCATTGCAGGAGCTGCGTCCCCTGGCGCATCCGTACTCATAAACACACACACACACATCCAGGCATTTGTTGAGGGAGCTTCACTTCGCCTCGTAACATAAGCGGGACTCTTCACTTCCTCCACAGTAGGGTATGAATGGGGATGACGATTCCACACTGCAGTGGTTGGCAATCGAACCCGCCTTCGCTTGGCTTCGCTTCTCATTAGAATGACCACTGTCCACTCGCAGACTTATTTATTCCTCTGTAACTTTGCTTTCATTGGGCCAACCAGTCGCTGATTTCCTTTAGGCTCCAGCCTTGAAATTGCTGCTTTATCACGTGGATTTAGGCATTCCGCTGTCTGTATGGCAAACTGGCATCTCCAGCTACCCGAGTTGTTGCTTCTCCGTTTCTTACGAAATGCGGGGAGATTTGCTGCTACATTTCCCAATTCCTATAGCAGATAAAAGGCATCCAGCCTTTCACATCGGAGAGCGTACAGACAACTAAACTTTCTTCCTTATTTTCATGCTAAGTGCGAAATCTTATTTTTCTGCACGGACCACACAGAGAGCAATTGTTCTCGAAAATGCGCCAAACAGTCGACGAATTTACGATTATTCGCTAAACCTTTTGTCCCCCATCTTCATTCATTTCTACTCAAGTGGCCCCTCTTCGAAATGTAAATCCTTCCCTGTTTAGACTGGCCGTCAGCTGCGCCCTGATATTTATGACCTAACAGCGCGCTAGGAATTCTAGACCACCCAGCCTCCTTTCTGTCCTATCCCCAGATAAAACTTTCTCTGCTGTTTACACTTTTAAACTCCAATCAAGCCTCGAACATAATTAATACTTAATTACTTTCACACATCCACCACGACGTTTATTTACTAAATTAATTACGGGGGAGGGTCGAAACAGTGTTTTAAGAAGCTGTGCGTGTGCACTGCATTTGTTTTTATCGTGTTCAGTGGACATTTTATTCTGCTATCGAAGACACGATGGAGAGTGAATCCGATAGAGATGATACCAGCATGGTACATAAACGTTGAGGATTCTCTGAGGATAAGGCATTTATTAATCGTCTTAGAGTGACAAAACTAGGTTATAAAAGTTAAAAAGACCAGCTTCCAAAGTCTGTGTTTCTGGATCCCCAGTTTGAAGTACCACCGACTCCTCGGGGTTGTACTGCAGCTATGGGACGGGAACGAGTGGGTGCCTTATTTCTTGCTTATCCTGAGATTCATAGACCCTTGGACAGTAGAACAATTGAAAAGTGCTTTGTGCCGTCGGTAAATGCCAAACGAATTGCGTATTCGTGTCTTAAAGAACATCGCGTAAATTTGAATGAGCGCGTTTCACAGTTAAACACATTACTGAATTGGATGATTCAAAGCAATTTTAACTGTGACATACTTAAGGATTATTATGCTACCTTCCAAAAACGCAGTTAAGAGATTCAGGTATATGTTAAGGAACATCGTTTGTCACAGAATACTTGAAAACAAATAACTGATTGTAGGATTTCAGGTTTTGATTTAACTTGTAGTGTTCTGGTTTTCATATTGAACGGTTAACAGTGACTTCATTTTGTTTTCTTAACCGTGCAACATGTTAGTTAGGTCTCAGTTTTTCATGTTCGTCAAATAATTTTCCAAGTTTTATCGTTACTAATGTTATTGCATTTTAAAATATGTCTGTTGTTATTCCCGATATATTTTCATACATCAGGTTGGCGTATCGCTCCTGCAAGTTCTTATCAGTGTCACTCTTCACTCTGAGAGTGACAATTTCAGACGTACATGCTTATTGTACATGTAATTCTTGAAATGCGTAATTTGAAATATTTCTAATAAGAAAAAATAATTTTTTCCAAAGAATTTAGGCTATGCTTTCCTTTTTAATTATTCACACGTATCTCATCGTCGAACACAGTTGAAAATCAATTTCAAGTGGGAAGTTAAATCCAATTTAGATTAACTGATCAGACTTATTTGAATTCGAAATTTCTTATACATGTGGGTATTCTTCTATTATTTTCGTTATGCAAACTTATACACTATCTACCAACTATCTAACAATGACGGCTAGCGGTATTTTCTTCCACTCGACTTGGAGAAGACAGGTCAGTTCCTTCACCGATTTCGGACGGCTCCAACTCGTCCCAGAGGTGCTCGATAGGGTTAAGGTCCGGGCTGTGCGCAGGCCAGTCTATTCGATTAACCCTATTGTCACCATACCAAGCCATGGTGGACCTCGCAACATGACAGCTGGCATTGTCATCCTGAAAGTAACATGGGTCCACCCCGTAAAACTGGGACAACGTAGGAAGCGCATGGTCATCCAAAATGGTGCAGTAGGTTTCGGCGTTCACTCTACCAGGTATTGCGACCAAGGGTCCCGTGCCATACCAGGAGAAACACCCCCATAGCATAATTCCACCGCCGCTGAACTTCACAGTTGGCACAATACATTCAGGTAGGAGGCACTCTCCAGGCAGACGCCAAACCCAAACTCTGCCATCCAAACGGTAGAGGGTGAACTTTGATTCATCGCTCCAGAGAACCTGTTTCCACTGTTCAACGGTCCACTGTCGACGTTCTTTGCACCACGTTAGCCGAGCAGCGCTATTGGACTTGGTGATCAAAGGCTTGTGGGCGGTATCACGTCCGTGATAACCGAGCAGATGGGCTTCCTTACGGATGGTATAAATCAAAAGAACACTCCCGGATGCCTTTTGAAACTCCTCGCGGATGTGGCCCATCGATTTGGTGCGGTTCTTACGAATTTCTCTGGCCAGCACCCGTCGGTCTCTAACTCCCAGTTTTATGGGTCTGCCGGGTCAGGGAACATTCCGACAGTCACCTCTCATCTTCCACTTGCCAATCACGTAGGCCACTGTTGATTTTGGGTACTTCAACTCGCTGAATATGTCACGTATCGATCGGCCATTTCTGTGATACCCGACGATTACACCTTTCTCGAATTCAGAGAGCTCCGAACTGCGTGGCATCTTGCATGCGACTGGTTGCGTTGTTGTTTCCCACACGATATTTATCGGCGGCGGCCGTGACGTGTATCAGGACCGCAGATATCGTCAATTGCAGGGGTGGCCAATTACTTGTTGGTAGATAGTGTATGTCATTTCAGTGTTAGATAGTGCAATTATACAAGTTGTTGGTTCAGAATTGGAGAAAATAATAATATTTATATAAAATCAACGAGCATTTGTCTAGAATAGTTTGTTCAAAGTTGGTTGTCTGGGACATCGCGCTCTGGCCTTCCTTTCTCTTGGTCGCGATACTGGTTTTAACAACGGCAAGATTCGAACAGCGTTTTCCGTTTCCCACCGATCGAAGTTGTCGTACGGTGTAACACCTGATTGGTTTCTTAGAGCCTGTTCCACGTACTACATCGGTAAGCCCTGCCATGAAGCTTTTTGTGCAATTCACCACCATTATCACCAGTCCCAATAGTCACGCATCAGACTGCTGGAACTGTTGTCAGAACTGGAGAACAAAGAATGAAAAGGAGAGAAACATAGGAGCTTGGCAGAAATTGTGGAACAAATTTCTGATCTGTAGAATTTTATTTTTTCGTTTGCTTGGAGGTTTAACGAACTCCGTGAGTTACTCGATGTGCTATAGGATGTCACCCGTCCTTAACTTACGATCACTGGCTACAGGAATGAGTGAAAGTCAGTGCCATAAGAGAAATACAACATTCATGCGTCATCGGAATTTGAACTAGGACCCATCTCGGACGAATGGGCTTGAAGCCAGAGTTTATACCACTGCCACACCAGGACGTCCATGTAAATTTTACCCGTCACTGATGAAGTTACCCCTAAAAAAGATTTCAAGTGCATTCTACGAGTAGAATTTATTAGTATTTGGGACCATGGATACGAGTCTTATTAGTTTTTTACAAGTTACTCTTTCTTTGAAATTTAAACGTGCTTACGTCGTTTTTTTTTATCTGTTTTAAATATCTGCTGTCATAATGCTCTTTATGAGTTGTGACTTGATGGAGAATATTTCCCTCTCATATTCTTAACTGTAAATACAGAATTAAAGTTTATTTTTTTTACTGCAGGTTTAGCGACCACCGTAAACAACTCAGTATGCTATAAGCATTCGTCCATCTCTAATTAGGGCCACTGGTTCCAGGGAAGGGTGAGGGTCAGCGCCGTAATACAAACACATCATACCTACTAACATGCATACCTACACCAGATCAAGAAACTGTTAGACATCAGACAGCACATCTTCTAAACTGAAGTCTAAGGCAGGGCATAAAGCGGGACTCAGTACCCTTTAAAATACTCAAAAGTCTTAGGAATGACAAAACCATCGTCATTACACTTACGGATAAAAAAGGTCAACTGGTAGTTATGAGCAAGACAAATTATAACGCCAAACTCTTAGAATTCGGAAACGGCTTAGTTTCATTTAAGCAAAAGGCTGGTCCCACAAATGCTGTAGCTAGCAAGGTTAGATCCACCGCTAAGTGACAGCTCTTACCCACCGAAGTCGAGCAAGCGGCTAAAATACCACCGGGACTTGCCGTCCCGCAACTGTTTGGGATATTAAAATATCACAAACCAGGGATGAACGTAAAGAATATTGTAGGCAAAAGAAAATCCGACACTTATTTTCTTGGAAAAGGGATGACCACGTTCTTAAAACCGTTTTTACCGATATCTGAACGTCTTTTAAACTGCTCCGCAGACTTCGTTCAAAAAATAGCTGGTCTAAAACTAGACCAAGCTTTCGATGTCGTATTTTTGTAACCCTCTACCCCGGTAAGTGAAGCGTGCGATAACTTAGAAGACTTAATAATGAAATCTAACCAACACTCTTCAGAAATAGTTCAAGAATTAGGGAAAACATTAAACCTGATCACCAACAACAACTATTTCTGCTTTGAGGGAGTAATATGTAAACAGACCAGGGGAGCACCCGAGGGTTCACCGATTTCCGGAATCTTAGCAGATGTAATACTACGACCTATGGTGAAAAAAGATATTTTGAAACTGTGCCCCTTAAAACGAAAAGCCTGGTTCAGATATATGGATGACACTTTTTTGCATGGCAACACGGAGAGCAAAGCCTAAAGAAGTTCCATGAGGAAATAAACTCCTTCCACCAGTCCATCGATTTTACATATGAAAAGGAAAACAACAGAACCTTGCCTTTTAGACGTTCTTCTTACCAGGAAAGGATATGAACAACTACACACGGAAGTGTCTTACAAACTGTCAGCGGTTCCTAAAGTCATCCTCCCCAGCTGCTTCATCCCGATTTCGTATAATACAACTATTTTTAGTTCATGGTTCAGAAGAGCATTTGTTAATTCTTCGACCATAGAAGGCAGATAAAAAGAAACAATAAATATATTCAACAAAGGACTTTCAGCTGGGTTTTCTAGCTGAACACTAGATTCAATATTACGGCGGATCCAAATGTCTAAACCCAGGACTATAAATACCACAAGCAACAACACTTTAAGATATTGTGGGTCTATAATATATTATCTTAAGTTCTCCTTCAAGTTCGAAAACATCGTTAAAAAGTATGGATTAAATGTGGTTATCAAATCTCCTGCGTCTATACACGACACGGTATCTACAAGCAAACATCCATAAATAAAGAAAACACAGCGGCAATTTATGATATACCCCTAATCTAACCAGACGGCAGAACAAAGTCCTACGTCGGGGTAATTAAAAGGTCACTCAAGATAAGGACAAGGAGCATAAAAGAGACGATAAGAACTGAAAAACTACAGCCGTTTTGTACAGAAAAGTCAACCAAGTAGGAGCGACCCCACTTTGGAGCATGATGAAAACTATAGCACCTTATACAAGCCGTGTTGGCACAGCCACGAGTGAAAGTCTCGAGATCATGACCCACCCACGCCCATGCAACGAAATCTTGTCTTAGTAGATATTAGATGCCTGGAGCACCAAGGAAACAACAGGTAATTGCTCTCCATGCCGCCTCATCACGTTTAAAACACGGACTCCACACGTGAGTATGTTTAAACACGGACCTCAACGTGAAAAATAACCGTTTGGTTATATAATATCAAATTTTTGAATTGCAACAACATTTTAAATTCGATCTCTAAGATATCTTTGAAAGCTTAGCCTAGACCACGGTTTATGATAGCGAAGTGGTACGACTCTGGAAACAAAAATCGTCCGTTAATGTCACTTGTCAGCAGATGGCGCGACCAACGTGTGATGCCATTGACTGGACCCAACCTATGCTTTCTTAGGGTAGAAAGGGGCAGAAGTATTCGTGGTTTAAGAATGCTGTTTTGCTAGAAATTGAAAAAACAAAACCTGAAAAGCTTCGTAAACACGAATGTCTGTACCTGCCAGGCGGTATATAGTCAATTATAGCTATATATATGCATATTTATGTTTGATAATCCCACTAATTAGTAGGCACGTATTGCATTTCACGTTTCCACACCTTTATTTCATTTTTCATATGCAGAACAGCAAGTTTAAAACACCGGTCGATAGTTTTTTCCATCGTAAAATTGCTTTTTTTAATTAGAAAAAAAAACTAAAAAAAACAACTAAAAAAAAAACGAAATGTTTACTGATGTCGATTGCTATGGCTTCATGAGGGCCGCCATTTATACATTTAAAAATGGCGACGCGCATGTATGACGTAAACAACTCACACTGCCAGAATTCTGTTGATATCAAAGGGCAAATTAGTGATCGTTTTTCATCTCCTGGGGCTTTAAATGTTGATACATGTTTTTCACATGTCGAGTAATCTGTTCGATACAAAACGCTTTCGTTCCATTCCTTAAAACATAAAAATTGAACTGATCCTAGTGCGACACACATCTGCACTATAAATTTTAATCTTCTTCTAAATTAAAAACAGTTGACTTATGTAGAGAAACTTCAACGTTTCTGGAATTTCTATACTAGACAACTACACAATGTAATTAATAAAAGATACTTGTGATGAACACAGATTTAGCACTAATGAAATCATAAACGCCATGTATTCTTATGATGATTAGGGTAAACCACAGACCCACAGCTACAGCGCGCCACCTGGCGAGCTATTACATTAACGACTCATTATTAAAACTGCTAACTCGATGGGGAGTTGTATCACCTGACTACCATACACCGTGGCCCAGACAAAGCCTCCCGGTGCAGCGCGAAAGCTCGGCTTAAATTGTGTTTTAGTTTATCCATCATTCATGCCTCACCGGGATCTGAACCCGGACCCATCTCAAACGAATGATCAGAAGCTATCACTTAGAACACTGTGCCAACTGGAATGGGCGGCACACGTTTTTCTACTACTCTCTTAGACATTCGCTCGGAGGACTCTTTCCATTTTAATCAAGTATAAACACAATTTTTTCTTTACATTACGCAACTTCTGTGGTCTCTACAAGCTCACGTGAGTCTATCCAAGCTTTCTAAAATCTTAGGCATGTGCATTCTCCATATGTTTCAGCTGAGAAAACATTTTGAGAGCTCAAGTTCTCAGTAGTACTGCGCTGTGCAGTTTTGTGTGATCTGGAACTCTGTCGATTAGCGTTCTAAACGGACAATCATTTGCTTTGTTGAGCTTTCCTGTCCCGTTGTGGTAGCTTGGAAGCTCTTTCGGGTCGGTTTTTGGTAGATTGAACCCCAGTTAAATGCAATTTGCCTTTCACACCAAAAACTTTGCCTCGGGATCTCCGAAGTCACTGAATGTCACACACGGAGCGATTGCATATGTGACACCCAATTATCAAACCATAATTGAAATCATAGGATTCTGTCGAACGAAATATCTTGTATTCGCATCTCTGATATTGTTTCATCACAGCACTAATACCACATTTATAACCGTGTCAGTAGTATTGTTCTTGCTTACGATAAACTTAACTATCAACAGAGGGTTGTCAGAATAATACAGATAGAGCGTGTATATATATAGAGGGTTGCATATGAAGAAACAGTCATATATATACTCCGTAGACCAACCATTAGAGAAAGGGGTGATAGGAAATTGATATGGGCATCCCCGCGCAGAGTCGAACAGATCCTAACCGAACGCTGACGATAAATAGCTGGACAACATGGCTTCTCAACAGTGTATAGCAGTCGGCTAATATAGGGTACACGTGATGTTTTGAGCGACTTTCAGCGTGAACGCAATGTCGGCGCGAGACAGATGGGTTATTCTACCTCACAAGTGCTAAAAACCCTAGAATTATCGAGGGACCCATACGAAGGGTGTACCGCGTATATACCATCGAAGGACTTATCAGAGTACAAGCGGTGGTCGACCACACGCCATTGATGACCCTGGTCGACGTACACTATCCAGACCACTGCTTGGGAACTTCTCGCAATTCAAATCCAGGTTAAATGTCGGAGGCCCAAACAGCATCAACAAGTGAACAGTACGACGCTGCATACCCTGCTGATGAGGGCAAGCTTAGAAAATGTAACTTCCAAAGTGTAATGTATAGAGCTATGCAAGACAGTACGAAAAAGTATCACTAGTCACATAAGTAAATTCAACTGTGAATTAGTGAAAAAAGAAATTGAAAACCACAAAAGCGCGAAGAAAACAAAGGGACATCTCAGTAAGCGACCAAAACAAATTATGACATTTAGAAAAGAAAATGGTTCCTAACGAGAAATACAGTAGATGCCAAACATTGATAAGAATGAAAGAGTTCTACACAAAACCATATGACAGAGATGATACAATTAATCCAGACATAAAGAAAGGTATCAGTAGCAAATTTCCTCCAGTTTCCCGGAAAACAATTCACATTCAGTTAATAACATGAAACGGGAAAGTGCATCTGGGTAAATATCGAATTATCGTGGACGTTAAACAAGAAGCAAGTGGATAAATAGAAACTACACTCGTCCAATTTTTCACTGGATGTCTCAATAAAGGGAGGATTCCTGAGGATTGGAACAATGCTACGATGATCCTGCTACATAAAAAAAGTTGCATTGAGCATGTCAGGAAATAACAGGCCCATCAACCTGAAATTAATGGTTTATAATTTTTTTGTTTTTTATTAAAAATTTAATGACCACCGTGAACAACTCAATGAGCTATGAGAAGTCGCCCGTCCCTAATTTAGGGCCATTGGTTCCAGAGAAGGGAGAGATACAGTGCTGTCAGACAAATACAACACCCGTGCCTCACAGGAATTCGAAACCGGATCATTTTCGGAAAGATGTCATAAGCCAGAGTTTGGGCAACTACGCCACCGGGGCTACTATGAAATCGTCACTAAGGTTCTTCCACATCGTTTGAAGCAGATACTACACATGTCTCAACCGAGAGAACAAGTTGGATTCAGGAGTGGCTACAGCGCTATAAATTATATCCATGTACTGAGAGAACTAACTGAAAGAACGCCGGATTATGAATTTCCATACTAATTATGAAAAGGGTTTTAATTCCGTGAAATTATCAGCATTATAAGGTCTTTGAAATCCTTCTGCAATGAAGATGCGTACATTAACAATATTTGTATTATCTGTGAAAAGGCAAGTGCAAAGGTTCGCTATTTCAGGATACATCGCCAGAAAAAATGAGAATGGGAATGAGACAAGGTGACACCATATCTCCCAAACTGTTCAATACCACATTCAAGAATGCCTTTTAGTCTTTGATATGGGAAACAAGAGGATACGGATAAATGCAAATTATTTAATTCACCTTTGTTTTCGTGGTGACATAGTCATTTTCGCGACTATCCTTCAGAGTATGATCTAGAAACTACGTGACAAGAATAAAAGGGTCGGTTCAAAAATGAACTTTCAGAGAGAGAGAGAGAGAGACAGGAAGCAAAAATTATGTACAATGCTTTTACGGGAAATGAAGATTTAAAGATTAATGGGAGAAATTTAAGTTTAACCTACATCTAGATTTACCTTTGGCAACAGATATAAAGAGAATGCCACATTGATCAAGCATTTAATCGGCGTTTAAAACTTAGTTGGAAAAGCATGTGAAGGAAAGAGAACAATTTTCAAGAGCAACATTCAATCACGATTTAAAAGAAAAGTGGAGTAAATAAATCCGATGTCAGATGCTGCTTGGCTGAAAAATAAAATCCGATGTCAGATGCTGACTGAAAAAGAAAAACACGCATAGCGCCGTGAATTGTTGGCCGCTGTGGTGTAAGGCTAACGCTCTCGGCTAGATATCGAGAAATTCGGGATTCGGTTCCCCGACGGAGGCTGAATAACAATTTTTCGGTTGCTGTGAGTTGCTTAACGTGGAAAGAGCGATGGATTTATTTATTCAACTGACGCCACGTATTTAGATGATCTTCACCTTAAAAGAAAAGTGTTTAGTCAAAGCAATTTTTCAGTTCTTACGTACGGAGCAGAGATATGGACCTTTACTAAAACTAATATACAGGAGCTTCGTACAACTAAAAGAAGCATGGAGAAACGCATGACTGATGTGACGAGAAAAGATTAGAATAGAAACTGATGGATCAGGAAAGTGACAATAGTGGATACATATTCTAAGTAAAATCCCTGAAACGGCAATCATCTGGGTATATTGCAAGACAAACGGACTACCGATATATAAATTAAATATTAGCCTAGATACCGATTGGCAGGAAAAAACCAGTGGACAACCACTTGGGTGATGCGTGGGCAAATGCCAGAATGACATGGATGGAGGATACTCGCTCAAGACAGACTATTGTGGAAGCAACGTATGGATTCCTTTATGCAGATATGGATAGACAATGATGATTGTATTCTATTTGGAAAGTAACTATCCTTAATTGTCTTTTTTGTCTCATGTTTATTTTATGCTTTATTCCTTATTTTTGAGGCATTCTGACCTCACCGAAACTTTTTCTTTGTCTTGTAAGGATACCCTTGTGCTAACACCATTCCTGATCCCATTTTATGCAATTTAAATATTTACAACGTTTTATAAAATTCTTGATGTAATACAATTGTTTAGAGGAGGGAAATGTGTGTAACAACTTTCTCTAATTTGTTGTAAAGCTATGCATATATTCGTATTCGGGAAACAACTGCACAACTTAGGATGCTGAGCCAGATGCAACATGAAGCTCAGGAGTAACATTTTTGTGTAAAACGATCCTTTCCCTACCAATATCTTGTCTTTGCTCACTCGTTTGGTTTTTAACGACTTGTACATTTATTGGAGCATTCTTTTACGCGACTAAATAATACATATAGCTGCCCGCGAGTAAATACTGGCTAGTTAAGTAGATCCCAATTTTCTTAAAATCTGCCCTTGCGATTTATTTATAGCTATAGCTCTCTTTAATGAAAATTGCAGTCTTGCCATAGAGAATGGTATGTTGGGATCGGTGAATATGAGCTTTATTCTCGTCATAAAAAATATTACCTCTTCCAACACTTGTAATAACTTCTAGTTTTACAGAATCTTCAATTAAACCACGTACCAGCATCAAACACCATTGACTAAGCCTGAGCCAAAATTCATGTTCCTGATGAGCATAGCAATCGCGCCAACTTTTAGGGTGAGGTTGTGTGGTGGTATTCCGTAGGGTGTAATGTAATTCAGGTACTCGAACGGTAAGTTTAATTTCTCAGTTGGATCATTTGTGATGACTGTGTCGATACTGTGATGGCCTTTGGAATTATTTGCAATTAAACGTAGCACCTTTCTTTTTATTTGGTAGAAATTATCGTTTAACGGGCACACAATAACTCCGATTGAATATCCAGCTACATTACCTGCATCGTAATATAAAATTACCAAAAATAAGGTTAAGAACTAAATTTCTTTGCATATGAAGCTGTTAGGAATCGCAATAATGTTTTCTACATGGCTACATTTAAGTGTTTCATTTCCCAATTGAAGTAATCGTTCAGAAAATGCTCGTTCATTGGCATTAGCACGCATATTTTGCGTCAAATGAAGGAAAACGAGAGAGTATCAAATTCTGCTTGTTTGAATGCATTATTCCAAGAGTTGAACTTTATCGCCATAGGCACTACTGGTAAGACCTGCCTGAAATCTCCACCGAAAGGTATTACTTTTCTATCCATTGGAACATTTCCCAACGACGGATCTTTACATTTCATAATGTCTCGAAGTAAATGGTCCGTGCAGTCTAGTGCTGCTGCTGCGATCATAGATGCATCGTCAGACAGAATAACAGACGCTTCACTGAAAACTATAGCTCTTCCTGCGGCTGCCTTGATGGAGGAAACTGAGGAAGACCGAACAACCAATGGTGTGTAATTCCTCCATCTGACAGTAGCGCAGATATCCCAATTCAGTCAGCTACCAATGTGATATGTCCTTTGCTCGTAACAATACACAAAATACATAAGTGAGAAAGGATGAATAGAATCACTGTTGCATATCAATCGGGCAACAGACCTTTCTTGCACATAATTCAGACGAATCATTCCATCAATTTTACGATTTTCGGAAGATTTCGGCCTTGCATGTGTGGATGTATCTTATGATGTCAATAGTGCTCCTGTGAGTGTCTCCTTAGTTGAACTGATTTACAAAGCTCAGCATATTCCATTCCTTACCAACATACTCAAAATAGGAAAAATTGAATTTACAATAATTATGTTATGCGAATTAATACTACTTAGGGATCGCTGCCCCGGTGGCGCAGTGGTCTAAGCGATGGCCTCTGATCATTCGTCCTAACGGGGTCCGGGTTCGAATCCTGGTGAGGCATGGAAGTTGTGTTTGTCTTACGGCACTGGCTCTCTCCCTTCCCTGGAACCAGTGACCCTAAATTAGGGACGGGCGACTACTTATAGCCCATTGAGTTGCTCACGGTGGTCGTTAAACCTCCAATAAAAAATACTTCGGGATCTTCAAAGCGTTTATGATACATGTATTGAAAAGGGATTTCAGATTTACGGAAGTATATCGAAAGTGACACAGTTGTAAATCGAGGAGCATATGGCGATGTTTATTTTCTCCCCTTCGTTCTTAGTCCAAATGGTTGTTTGCATAATTATGCAATTCATTTGCACCCGAAATTATTGCCGAAGAAATGATTTAACAGTATTTTCAAAGAGTTATGTTTGAGATGGCTTGTTTTGCATTTTCCATCTTGTGCCACTACGCGAAATAAATGGTTCACTAACGAAATGCAAAAGACAGCCGTGCTTCCAAGTATACTAATGACATACTTGAGTAAAGTCAAATGGTGTTCCTCGTTTGTTTGGACGATTTTAATATGGATTTGGACTGCTTACGGAAATTGCTGGAGTTTAGTAGGAGACATAACGTTAACCAATAACGTTCTTCGCTGGATTGAATGATTTTCTTGGGCATTTATTCATATTGCCGGGCCCCTAGTTATAAAATCACGTATGTCTCACCGCAGGGAAGGGGGCAACACAGCTGTGGATATAACCCCTCTCAAAATTAACAATCCGTGAGTTTAATCCTAAAACCGATGATCTCAAACCAAACAAACCCGTAGACAAACGTCGCGGATGGATACACGTCACACTTCTTTGACTGTATTTGCAATACTTGAAGTCGATACGGATGTTTAAAATGGAAAAGTACCCTACGTCATCATTTACGTCGAGCAATATCTGAAAGTCAGAATTATCGTGTGTAATTCCGAAGTGTTACTGATTGGTGGGTTTGTTAATGTTTCTCTTCGTGACACTCCTTTGATTGTACGTGATATAAACAGTTCCCTAACCAAATAGAAAAAAACCGCGTGCCTACCTGCGAGTAGCATAATAACAAAATATGCTATTTGACTTTTCATGTCAAATAGCATATTTTGCTTGTTTGGACGACTTTTAATACGCCGTTGCACTGTCTTTATAGACCTGTCCGCGTTGAAGAGACAGCACGTCACACTTTCGTAAACTGAAGAGCGTTAGCCTATAGCGTTCTTCGTTGGTTTGAATGGTGTTTATTACGAAGTTTGATTAATAGGTAAATTTCGGTAAGTAACTGAACGGAAGAAATAAATAGGCAGTTGTTATTTCAGAAATATGTAACGTCCGTTCAATTATACTTTGATCTATTCGGAATGTGATATGTTTCTTTACTTTTTAAAATAAGCGTTTTACATTAGCATTAGACTGAGATTATCCTGTTATGTCAATGCAGTGTAGCGCTTGCTGGAGAGGAGGGGATCAACTGAGGATATCTCATCTTAAAAAAAACAAATCCGTCGGTAACTACATTGGGAGAATTAGTGAGGTAAACTTCATAAGGTGTAATGGTGCCCGCAAAGGCACAATCTTAAACTTAAACAAATACATCGGCGAAAAACTGCGGTGGGATACGGGTAGCACTTCAGAAGTAGTTTTCGAATGTTTTAATAGTCATTATGAAACGTTGCCCACGGATGTATTTGTGATCAGCTCAGTTTGGAATAACACAAATAATGATATTCTATTCCAATCTTTCGTACAGAGCAACTGGAAATCGGTGGTAATAATATCAGTAATTTTCCTAGCAATGGTAAGTGAACTACAGTAAATATTTACAATGGAAGGTATGGGTTTCCATTTCAACAGAGTATTATAAGGACCAATTCGGTTAAATCATAAAGTTTTTTACACCTACAATATGTTTTTCTTACTCTGGCTTATTTAAATATCTTTTGTGTGAAAGAATTTTATCGCTATTGATCTCAGGGATAGAGAAAGCCCATTTACAGAATGGATCAAACTTCTACTTTTTGAGCAACTGTAACACGCCGCACAAATTATCGCCTCAGAAAAATCGAAACGCTTTGGAAAACCATCAGACATCAAAAACGTACCCTTCATTCATCTTCACATTTTACTTTTCAAAGTTCTTTCTAAAAAGGTTTTTCATAGAAGCTTTCAAATTAGACTCAGAATTATTTACTCACTTGAAAATTTCTGTTGTCCAAAACTTCGCAGTAACAGAATACCCTTGGCATGGGTCACAAATAATTCGAATGACAATACTTTTGTTCATTCTGTGCTAGTAAATGCTTTAAAAACAAAACAAAAACTCAGTAGTGCACACGCTAAAATGTCTATATCGGGGAAAAACTTTGCTGCAAATTGTGGAATGCATTGGTACCATAAAGCCACTGCAGTCTTATCTGTGAGCATATTTGAGGAACGCCGCTGTACGCTTGCACGGCCTGCATGACCAGTGTTCTAACACCGGTACAGAGAATCCTTAAGCGCTCGTATGTTGATTAATACACGCTATCGGACGCACGTTTCTCCCTCACCCTTAGGAAAGCGCGTTTTATGAGGTTGATTCTGATAGTCGACCGCTTTCCTTCACTCAAAGCAAATACAGCAGCGCACATCTGCGCCACAAGTTCACCCGTAGAAAACACCACATGACCTACCAAGCTTTTAAAACAGCACCAGACAGATACAAGAGGTTGCAAATAAAGTGTGTTGGTTGAGTGGTAGGATTAAACATTCCAGCAAGTCTCTACTAAAGAGAAACAATAAACGGAAACAAACCGAAGAAAAATGTCTAATACATAATAAGTGAAACTGCAAGAAAAGAACAGTAAAATATAACTGCCGAAATTTCAAAAAGTCGTGTAGGTGCACCATCGTTTGGAGCAAGGCTCGGAAATTTTATAAATCGTTACCTCATTGGTCCGCGCTCTAGTGGCGTGGACGAATCAGATAGCCGATTCGCCTGTGCCAGGAAGAAGTAAATGTTTTCATCAGAACACATATTTGGAGTAAGGACTCAGTTAACATCATTGAAGAAAGGTTAAATTAATTTTTTATTAAAGAAATAACTTTAACCTTTGTTGAGAGTAAAAAGACAATCATGAACAAGGGGAACGTCAAGACTGTCGAACTTTATTTTCAGTTGAGCTGGGGCGGCCAACAACACTTTCTTTTTCTAGTTTTCCTATTTAACCCGGCCCGGGATAAACCATGTTACCGCAAGGATAACAGTATAATTTTCCCCTAAAGTCCGTATTCAAGAAAAGGATCGTGACCTTGATGTTGAATTAACATTCTCTCAGGAGCAAGATCCTAAAAAAAAGCCTGTTCGACTTTTAAATAATTACGTGATTTGAGTTCAGAACGGCGTAAGCCAGGTCGGTTTCTATCTCCTCTAAACAATTTGCAGTATAAGAAGGACCCAAATTCCTTTAATCTATATGTTTAACACATCACGGCAGTAAATTTAGAATTTAAAGAACCTTTATTTCTATTATTGCTTCCCTTATTATGATTGTATCATCAATATTTAGAGTAACATTTTATATAGTCCTAGAGCGTAAAACTCTGGAGTATATCCAAATTCCCAAAGGCCCCAAACAAAGTGGGTTTCTTAAGAATACTCCAACCTCTTAGAGATGTCATTAAACTATTTTCTAGATCCCTAGTAGTAACAGAAAACAGAAACGTTTTTTTAAACCTCTTCTCCAGCCCTAGCATTAACTCTTTATTTATTGATCTGGCCCTTTCTCCCATTTTCCCCTAACGGAATTCTAGACTCTAACTTTAGTGTGTTAGGTTTCTTCCTTCTCTCAATGTTAAGTTTCTACGTTATTCTTTTAATGGAATGATCCGCGTATTCCAAGTAGGCCTAGCAAAATTAGGAAAGCCTTTGAGATCGATACATAACTCATGTGTTGCCATCTCACACATCGTTCGATAGATAGCAGCCCGTTAACACACATTTCTGCAACTCGCTGAGTTGTGGAATTTTATGTGCAACCTATTTTCACCTGAAACTAATATTAATATTCTGTATTCGCTTTCAAACCTGAATACTCGGAGAGTTGTTCAATTTTTAACATGTTTAGTTTACGATTAATTTTCAATTTGGGATAAAAGATTCCGCTTTACGTGATCTGTTGCACATACAATATCTGCTGGAAGCTATATGTGTTAGAAGACTATTGAAGAGGATTGAAGGTGTACATAGAAGCATTTTTATTTTAAGCACTGCATGTGCATTTCTAGCATGATATCTGGTGCCTATCATCAAACTTATATTATAGGGGAAAGCTATTAGGGGGAAATGAAGTAAGTATGTATGTAACATAAGAAAATGTTTGACACCAATGGTTTTTTGGCATTCACTACTGCGCATGAGATGCCATCTAGTGGGTGAATGATAGTTCAACAGTGACGCACTATATCTTATGTTCATTTCAAATCCAATATATGTCGCTTTGTGGTAGGATTAATTTTTTTTTCACTGGCCGTTAATTTTTTAAACATCGCAGTGGTTTTCCTGTATTTTGAACATTCTCTTAATCCTATGTAACTATTTGATGATTATTTATCACACAATCCGCATACACATAAATCACACGATGTTTCCTTCTGCAGTGACTCACGGAACCATTGTGTTAACCAAATATACTCAATTTAAAATTACGTTAAAACTTTGCGTGGGTGCATGTTTTATAGACATCCATAAATGTTAATTATAAAATGACACTTCGAATTTATTTCGCAAAAGGACATTCCTAGAACCAATATCAACTTATCATTCCTTACCTTCTATCCGACGGCCGCTATTTCGAAGAACGATCTCAAGCTCCTGTCAGTGAAATATCATACAGTATTTCGACAGTGAACGTATTACAGAACTCTGTAAATAGTATTTATAAAATAAAAGAGCCATTTTAGCCAAACGAGAACATTCGTACAAAGGCGGCTTTTCAGGTGAAGTAGGTGAAGAGCCTCTTCACCTATTTTACTTAAAATAAAGTTTTATTCAGTGTGTAATATATTCTTTTTTGTCACTATTGTGTTACAAAATACTCAAAATTTTTATTAGATATCAATTCCAGTAGCGCTTTAAATATGGAAAACAAGTCCACATACGCAAAACAGTGCAAGTGAAGAGCCGAAATGAAAACCCTTGGAAGTCTGCAGCTTTCGACGGAGTTGGTATGGTAACCGTGACGTCAACCTCCACTATCGGGCGCGCAAATGAACTGTTTTACCTTTCGGCGCCGAAGCTCTGCAGATGGAATCGTGACCTTCGAAGGAGATCACGGTGAAACGGGACGATTTACCCAGGGTATCTTGCAGTGTAGTGGTACATGCTTTCCGAAAGGGATTTGTTTTTTCGTGCTTTCTGATTATTTGTCAAAAAGTTTAACGGTTACTGTAATTTCGTGTACAGTTTAACAGTTAGTGATAGTTTTAATTAAAGTATGTATCCTGTGAACGACATTGTTTGCAATTTATTAAAAACTCCATTTAATCGGTGGAAAGATGAAGATAAAAGAGACATTTTACTTCAAGGACGACCGACAGATTCACTGACAATTATTTCCAAAAAAGAAATAAAAAAGATCGGTAAATATTACAATATTAATTTTCAAAATTGTTGGTTTACTGAATATAAATGGCTTTGTAGTACTTCTGTGTTACAAAAATTATTTTGTTGGCCCTGCTTACTTTTTAGTAATAAATATTCGGCGTGGAATAAAGACTGATTCTCAGATTTATTAAATATAACACGATCACTTCATAAACATGGTGATTCTAGCGAACACCTGAAATGCGAGTTAATGCTAAGGAATTTTGAAAAAAATCAGAACACCATTGCCGATGCCCAGAGGGAGAATGCTAGGCTTTTGAAAGAGCATTTCAACGAAAACGTTCGTTTAAATAGACTTTTCCTGCAGACAGTGATTGATGCAGTATAATATTTGAGCAAACAAGAACTAGCATTCCGTGGCCATGACGAAAGCATGGTCTCGATAAATCGTGGAAATTTCAAGGAATTACTTTCATTGTTGATATCAAGAAGTCCTTTAGAAATTCAAAATCAATACGAAAAGATAAAAAATGTCTTCACAGGTGACTCAAAAACTATTCAAAATGAATTAAAGAAATGTGTTTCTGAATATATAAACGATCACGTTAAAAATGAAATAAATGAAGTTCAATGCTTTTCTATTCAAGTAGATGACACCACAGACATAAATCAGACTTCTCAGTGCTCTTTAATAATATGATTTGCTGATTCGGAAAGTGTATTGGCTGAGAGATTTTTGGGTTTCCACGACGTGAGTGGAGATCGAACGTCAGATGCTTTATACGAAATGCTAGACAAAATTTTGGAACAATTCGATTATCAACACAAATTAATAGGACAATTTTACGATGGGGCAAGTGTAATGTCTGGACACTAGAATGGGCTCCAGAAAAAAATCAAGGATAAAGCTTCTCAAGCTGTTTTTGTTCACTGTTTAGCACATCGTTTGAACCTTGTATTACAGCAGAGTTTTTCTAAAATTTCAAAGTGTCGTATATTTTACGCAAGCCTCACTGGAATTCCTTCGTTTTTTCACCACTCAGTGAAGCGATTTTATACACTCACATCTACAACCGCAAGACGCATACCAACCATAGCAGAAACTTGATGGTTCTCCACTTCGAAGTTAGTAAGTGTAATTGTTGAAGATTGGGACAAATTGAAGGAAGTATTCGAATTTCTGACAAATAGTAGCAATCAGACAAAAATTCAATTCAACTTGCAAGTGGTTTTTAAACGATATGAACACTTTTGAATTTACATTTTTGGCAATAGTATTTAATGAAATTTTTGGACCCACTGATCTATTATTGGAAATTTTGCAGAAAAAATCACTAGACATAAACTACTGTGTAACTCAAATTAAAAAAAAACTCGTGAAATTTTAAGACATAAAAGGAACGATGAAATATTTGAAACACTGGAAAAGCTAGCAAAATCCAAGAAATAAGCAGATCTGAACGGGAATATGCTGTTGTTACACAAGAAACAATTTTTCAAAATTATAAACAACTATATTTTGAAATTTTAGACCACATTCTTATGGAAATGGATATAAGATTTCAAAAACAGTGAAAAACTTAAATTTGTTTGTCTTGCTGACACAACCAAATTCGAACAATTTATTTCAAGCTTTCCCTCTCACGCTTTTGAAAATCTACAACATTTTTACGGAAAAATATTTACTAAACTCCAGCGCCTTAAAAATCAACTGACTCTTTTATATGCCAACGAAAAATTAAGGAATATATCGACTCAAAAACTTCGAGTGCTTCATGAAGATAAAGACATTTTTACAGAAGCTTATAAATTGGTTGCTCTCATTTTAACCATTACATCTACAAGTGTGTCAGTGGAAAGAAGATTTCTTGCCTTAATAGAATACAAACTTACTGAAGAAGTCCTATTTCTCAAGACAGACTTGCTTCTTTGGCAAATATTTCTATTCAGAGAGATATTTTATTGATGCTCACGAAGAAACAATCATTCTATGACGACATAATCGACAAATTTGCAGCTTTAAAAGAAAGAAGAATTGATCTAATATACAAAAAATAGGTCAGTCCCCATATAGTGATTTTCATTGAAGACAGTAGATATCTTTTCATATTGCTCTTGTAGCTTTTCACCTATTTTTTCAACCACAAGCCGCCACTGCATTCGTATCACCTATTTCGGTACACCAGTCGTTATTTTCCTTCGGATGGTCCTGTTAAGGGAGCATTACACAGTATTTAAAGATTGATGTTGCTATGGAGCTCTAAAAATATCATTTATATATTAATACATGTCATTTTTGTTCGAAAAGAATGTTGGTACAACTTATTTTGATACTAAATTCCTTAATTGTCATTCGACTGCTGCTAACTGGAAGAAGGGTCTAACGGTTCTCCTAATGCAACACTACATTGCATTCCGCGAGTGCACGTATTTCAGAACTCTCAAAAAGCACCTGAGAAAAAACATTCGCCCTAATTTCTTAAAAGGACTTTCTTAACACGTGCTTCAACATATATTTTTTTCATCTTTTCACAGTTTTTCGACGGTACACGTACTAAGGTGTGCATCGCCCAGTAAATGCCGCCACACTCGCAAAAGAGAACGGCCCTTAGTCGGAAGAAGTACAAGGGATTTTGCACTGCTATTCTTTGCATGTACATAGCGTGCGTATGAAGCGAATGTTTTTCATGGCTAAACGGTTCGCAAGCAGCTGGTTAAGGTAGAGATGTAGGGTTACACATAACACATTCATTCATTGCAGTAAAATTTTAAATATACAGGTTCCATCTTAAACGGTAAAATAAGCTTTAGCTTTAAGAGTTTCCAGACCAAAGAACAACATGCAATAAATTTATTGTGCTTTAATACAAACCTTTTGGCACCATATATATCCCCTGAGCTATCTAGAAACAGATAGTCATGATTTCTGTTTTTCAACAGGAAAACGTTATTGTTGGAACTCCTTAGCATTCCGTTAATTTACTGTCACGGTTACATCGTCACACCTGCGGAATAAAGTCGCTACATTCATTTCAAACGAATTTTCCAATTTAATTTCTAATTCGTCTGGCCCCCACAAACTGATCATAAGCATTTCGCTGGTAATTATCCCAGGGTACCTAGATTAAGGTCAGGTGATGCGTAACATCACAGCCTCTCCTTGACAAATGTCAACCCCGCCTTCTCGTGGTGCATCCTGTTCCCACTAAGGGGCTCTGACGACCGCCCATAGCGGTATAACTATACCATCGGGATTAGAGGAAATTCTATCCCACACTCACCAACCCGCTTGGCCAGCGTGGTGAGTTATGGCCAAACCCCTCCAAAATGACTCCACAACTTAAATCTTGGCCCTCAGTATCCGGCAGCTGGAATGTACCTGGCCAAGGCAGCGGCCAGTGCGACATGAAGGCAGAGGGTGCTAAGAATCCCCCGGAGGACCGGACTAGGCTGCCATCTGATGCTGACCTTGGCAACGTACAATGGACGCTCCCTATCTTCTGATTCAAGGCTTCTTGAATTGGAAGAGGAACTACAAAGGATCAAGTGGGACATCGTGGGGCTAAGTGAGGTAAGGAGAAAAGGAGAAGATCTCATTGAACTGAAAAGTGGACATCTCTTCTACTATCGTGGGACAGATACTGGCAGAACTAGTGGTGTTGGATTTATAATAAACAAGAAACTGAAGGATAAAGTGGTAGAAGTTGAAAGTTCCTCTGACAGAGCTGCACGACTCGTTATCCAACTATCGAGAAGATACCAGGCTCAGATTATTCAAACTTATGCACCCACCACAAGTCATCCTGAAGAAGAAATTGAAGAATTTTATGAGGAAATTTGTCATCTAAATAATAAAGGTAAGCAGCACTTGAAAATAATTATGGGAGATTTCAATGCAAAAATAGGGCAGCGGCAACAGAATGAAACTTCAGTAGGTAAATTCGGTCACGGCAACAGAAACCAGCGTGGAAATACTCTCGTTGAGTTTGCAGAGGCAGAAGGGTTTTTCATCTTGAACTCCTTTTTCAAGAAAACGCCACACAG
The DNA here is from genome assembly GCA_039090855.1 of Macrothele yani. Taxonomy (NCBI): domain Eukaryota; kingdom Metazoa; phylum Arthropoda; class Arachnida; order Araneae; family Macrothelidae; genus Macrothele; species Macrothele yani. The sequence continues at coordinate 56,674,629 of CM077031.1, forward strand.
GAAATGGACATGGAGACATCCAAATGGGACGACAAGTGAAATTGATTTTATTATGTGTAACAAAAAATTCGTCATAGAAGACTGCAGTGTGCTAAACAAGTTCAACACAGGTAGTGACCATAGATTGGTGAGATGTAAGATGCACCTCAACACTAAACTTGAACGTGGCAAGCTCATAAGACAAACAAAATCTATTGACATAACCAACCTTAAAAAACACCATAATACCTTCAAGTTGGAACTGAAGAACAGGTTCTCTGCTTTAGAAGGCCTAACATCGGAAGAAGTGGACATCTCTGAAGTTAACAGAAAAGTAACCAAAGCTCTTATGGAAACAGCAACAAAATTAGCTGGGTCTAAGAACAAGTTGCATGTAAATAAATTATCAGGAAAAACGAAAATGTTGATGCAAAAAAGAAGAGAGATGAGGACAACTAAAGAAGATGTGACTTCCAAAGTGGAATATATAGAGCTATGCAAGACAGTACGAAAAAGTATCACTGAAGACGTAAGAAAATTCAACTGTGAACTAGTGAGGAAAGCAATTGAAAACAACCAAAGCCTAAAGATAGCAAAGGGACATCTCAGTAAGGGAAGAAAACAGATTATGGCACTGAGAAAAGAAGATGGTTCTGTAACAAGAAATAGAGGCAGAAATTTTGACAAGAGTGAAAGATTTCTACTCCAAATTATATGAAAGGGATGATACATGCACTCCAGACATCATGAAAGATACCAGTACCAGAGTTCCTCCAGTCCTTCCAGCAGAAGTTGCACATGCAATCAAGAACATGAAGCGGGGAAAAGCTCCAGGAGAAGATGGAATTACTGTAGACATCATACAGGAAGCAAGTGGAGAAATCGAAACAGTACTCGCCCAAATTTTCACTCGATGCCTTAATGAAGGAAAGATTCCTGAGGATTGGAACACCGCTACAATGATCCTGCTACATAAGAAAGGTGACATTGAGGATCTCGGAAACTACAGACCTATCAGCCTCCTATCAGTAGTTTATAAAATCTTCACTAAAGTTCTTTCACACCGCTTGAAGGTAACACTGGACATGGCTCAACCGAGAGAACAAGCTGGATTCAGGAGTGGCTACAGCACAATAGATCATATCCATGTGCTGAGAGAACTAATTGAAAGAGCGAGGGAATATGAACTTCCATTGTGCATGGCTTTTATCGATTATGAAAAAGCCTTTGATTCGGTGAAACCATCAGCAGTTACAATGGCTCTGAAAACCTGCGGTATTGAAGATGCATACATTAATATTATTAATAACATCTATGAAAATGCAAGTGCAAAGATTAGGATGTTTGAAAATACAACACACATAAAAATTGGAAAGGGAGTGAGACAAGGTGACACCATATCTCCGAAGCTCTTTAATGCCACATTGGAGGGTGTTTTCAGTCACTGAGCTGGGAAAACAAGGGGATAAAGATTAATGGAGATTATCTAACCCACCTTCGTTTTGCTGATGACGTAGTCATTTTTGCAACTAGCCCATCAGAGCTGCAGAGTATGATCCAGGAACTTGCTGACAAGAGTAAAGAAGTGGGATTAAAAATGAACTTTCAGAAGACAAAAGTGATGTTCAATGCTTTTACAAGAAATGAAGATTTATCGATTGATGGAGAAAAGCTGGAGATAACAGACACGTACATTTATCTTGGACAGCAGATATCAAGTGAGGGTCACATTGATGAAGAAATTAATCGGCGCACAAAACTTGCCTGGAGAGCTTTTTTGGAAGAAACAGCATAATTTTCAAGAGCAATATGCCATTATGTCTTAAAAGAAAAGTGTTTGATCAATGCATCCTTCCAGTGCTTACGTATGGTGCAGAGACGTGGACCTTAACTAAAAGAGACATACAAAGGCTGCAGACAACTCAAAGAAGCATGGAGAGGTGCATACTTGGTGTAACCAGGAGAGATAAGAAGAGGAACTCGTGGATCCGAAAAATGACAAGAGTGGAAGACATCATGATCAGAGTCAAATCCCTGAAATGGCAATGGGCTGGACATACTGTCAGAAGGACAGATCATCGATGGACAGCCGAAATTTTAGATTGGATTCCAAGGGACAGGAAAAGACCCAGAAGAAGACCACATGGGAGATGGGTGGATGAAATTCGAAAGTATGCAGGGGTGACATGGAGGAGACTGGCACAAGACAGACCGTTGTGGAGGAAACTTGGGGAGACCTTCGTCCAGCAGTGGATTGATAATGGTTGACAATGATGATGATGATGACCTAGATTAACAATACAGGAAATATAAAAACAATCAAATTAATATTTTCATTACCTATTTATTTTAATGTTGTAGTAATATACTGCAAAAAAGAATGCCGCAATAACTTTTTTTTTTAATTTCGCCTTATGTGTCCAAAATCAAACGTCCTTTAACAAACGAAGAAACAGTAAATGTCATATTGAATATTTTAGTTATGAAATTCAAGCTTAATTAATTTTATTTATGTATTTTCGAGAGTATTCATGTTCTCAACATAACTGAGTAGATTAACAAATTTCACTTTACGGAAAAAGGATGACTGTTGCTATTTGTATAACAAAGGGAATCTCTCCATCTACAGAACAACTAAACATGTGTTTCCTACGATTTTTATCCTTTCTGTCTATCTAAATAGACAAAAATCATGCTGAAGTGGAATTTCAGTTTCTACACTTTTTATATATAATATTCGGATGTTAAACTATCCACACACACACATTGACACAGTCCATTGTTATTCCACAACATAAATTTAATTTTTTCTGGGATATTTTTTTATTTATTTATATATGCTAATTATTTTACGCGAATTTGTACACACGTTATCATCACAATCTCAGTTTAGCCATTACGGCAATAAGAATGCCAACTATCTTAATGGATGGGAATTGTTGAAAAAAACAACTGGTGTTTTTGTTTTTTCTCTACTTTTATATCTTCCTGTGTCCTTCCATTTTTATTTTCTGTTGTTTCTCGTTGTGAGTAATATAATTTCAGAAGTGCACTCAAACCAAAGACAACACTTGCTTAATTTTAGTAACTTCTTTTAATCCGAAATAATGCCATGAGGCAAATACTTAAATTTGAAGCTCAGCTGTGTCCCTCTAAAAAGGTACAAGGCATGTACACCTAGATGCCAATTTATGTGCTACATCTGCACTTCAAAAAGGAAAACTATACGCGAGCGAGGTGCGCGGTTCTAATAGGGCAGACATACTTCACAAGCATCATATACAGTAAGAATGAGGGTTGGAATAGGCAAATCGAGTGACCTAAGCGACCTTCAACATGGCATGATAGTTGTTTACAGGCGTGCCGATTCCAGAAGCTTCCGAATGGCCGTCGTCCTGAGCTTTTAAAGTAAAACTGTAACAAACATTTACCTCTGAAAGAGCGACAAACAAAGAGCACCGTTTAGCATAAGTACGAGAGTTGCAATGGTCAAATCGAGTGATCTAAGTGACTTTCAACGTGGCATTTTAATTAAGTTACAGTTGTGCAGGCTCGATAAACTTCTGAATGGCAGTCTTCCTGGGCTTTTCAAGTAGAACTGTAACACAAATTTACCGGGAATGCAGTGACAGACAAAGAGCATCATTTAAGGTAAGTATGAGAGTTGGAATGGATAAATCGAGTGACCTAAGCGACTTTTAGTGTGGCATGATATTTGGTTACAAGCGTGCAGTTTCCAGAATTTTCCCGAATGGCTGTCGCCCTGGGCTTTTCAAGTACAAATCTAACACAGATTTTTCGGGAATGGAGAGACAGAAAAAAACTCTTACAGCTGACGGCGATCCTGTGAACGAAAACAGTTGGCGGGTATGGTCTCAGGGAACTGTCGACGTAGTTTCATACATGGTGCGGTTCAAAATGACCATTTGCACACCAATGCTGAAATTTCCAGTAATTGGATCAATTGGGTCACTGCAGTTTGCTTATGTGATTATTGCAAGTAAAACACTATGCACATTGAGCTACCTATTAGCGTGTTGTGTGCAGATTAAGCATGCTTCGGAATGCAAACGGCATTAGGAATAAACGTCTAGCGTTTGCACGGTTCTACAAACATCATGGTATCTATTTTGCCCTTATTTTTGAGTTTAAACTCACACCTGAAGTCAAGCGTGTCAGTATTGCGAATTATCATGTCTTTCTGAAGGACGAAGATCTTCACAGACATGAACCTGGGGGTAATGACTTCATGTCACGAACGGGTGGACTACTAACACCACACCTTTCAAAGTCCCCAAGTAAGTCGATATATGGACTGTAACGCTAAAGACAAACTCTGGCCTAATTTCATAAGTTTCTCTTCATAACAGTTCAGTGAATGTACACTCTGATAAAGATTTTGGCGTGTCCTTTCTGAGACATTTCCCATTGTTATCGCTGGAGACAGGAATGCTAAAACCATGATTGGAATAGTAGAAAATGTAATAGTTCTGGTGGGGTACATTCGCAATACATTGACAATACCGAAATGAACGTAGCAAGACAGTTCGTCTCGACCTCCTCCTTGTTACGTGGTGGAGCAGATTTCATTGATTTTTCTGTCCTCCACTTTTTAGAGGTACTTCTATCAGATCCCATTTGTCGCCGGACTGGAATGCGATCATTCACCAGTAATACTGAAATTAAATGGTGACTCAGTTGACAAGGGGACAAAATACACCATGTATTTGTTGCTGTTCTGGAAAATGACAGCTCCTTGTAACCTTGAGATGGCGGTGGTTGTTCTAGCCAGTTGCATTCAGTCAGATATTGATCATTGCAGACAACCCTGTGCGCCCTCCCTGACCCGTTTGCCTTTCCATTTCGTATTATGCGAAAGATTCCTGAGAAGAACAAGTTCCCGAAGATCTGCAGCAGTTCAGGTCGCCGGACAAAGGAATTCCTTATAACTTGTGTCTTGGCCACAGCAGGGCAGAAATCTGCAACTTTAAATAACTACAATGAAACAGGGAACTTCTCAATACTGCTGATCCTCGTCAGGATGACCTCTTGATCACCTTTCGCAAAATTTGGAGAAAGTTAGACGATCATACTGTCCGTTCTTGGTCCACAGGTTACAGTGCTCGGTGATGACGAAAAGAATGTGGTTCTAGATGGAGGAGCATATTTCACATAACTTTAAAAATTTTGTTCGCTCATGCAATGCCACAGAGGCTTTAGGAGCGTATGATGTTGATGCCACCCCTAAGGAAACCTTGTCTGTCAGCCACCCCAAGATATCTATGTGTATCAAAAAGCAAAAGGTGAAGAAATATCCCTTTAGATATACCTCTACAGCAAGTGAACTGCTACCCTACTGTTGCATCTATGTGCTGGATAAGATATTGAATTGAGCCCTCCTCTTGAAATTCTTTCCCAAAGACTGGAGGAAAGCAGTTGAACTGTTGTTGCAGAAGCCTGGATCTAAGATACGCTACCATAAAACTGCCGTCCGATATCGCTTCTAGCTCACAGAAACTGTCACCTCCCAAGGTTCAACTTGTTCGCCTCTACTATGGATGTCATTCCTCAAGAAAAGATATGTTTCCCTATCAAGACTGTCACGATTAACAGTTGATCACACTTATGGAATTGGCCTTTGAAGGGAATGCAGAGAGTAATAATTCCATTTCAGTTCCCCTGGAAATTATCAAGGCCCTCTTTTGCAAGTACACATAGGATTAATGCTGATTCCATTGTTATAGGGACGGAATTAGGGAGAAATAATTGGTATTTCAATAAGAACTCTGCTTCTACTGATATTAAAATAAACGCTATGTACCAAGGTGAACCAAAATTTTCTTCCATTTGGAGCTAAAATGCTAAACGATGTTCGAAATGAATACACGCTTACATCGTTCAGCAAAACACAGGCCGTCGTCTTCCACTGTCATTTGCTAACGTTCCACCGGAGCGATGATCCAAAGTGGTATCATTCGGGGGTTTCACATCTACTACTGAAGCGAAGTGTCGTCTTTGTAGGATATGAAATCTATACACGACGCTCACCTCGTTATGCAAAGTACAGGTCGTTTTCTTTCACTGTCCTTTGCTAACGTTCCACCTGAGTATTGATCCCACAGCGGTACCACTCGGAAAATTTCACGTCTACCATTGAAATCGAGTGCCGTCTTTGTAGGATATAAGATTTATAGCGAAACTGGTATAGGATGGGCTTAATTCCTGGCTACATGGGGTCCAGATTAGAGTCTCAACCCCCTTCTAATTTCAGCAGTTTTCGTTGTACACTATGTAGGTGCGATTTGAGGCATTGTTTAATTGCAACAGTGCCCGTTTCCATTAGATGAACGCTGGGTGGTGTTGGCGCACAGCATCATGCACCCACTTTATTTGTTTATAATAGAGGTTAACATCCACAACCTAATCGTCTGGCATCACCTTCTCCAGTGAATGGTACTCGCAATTCCATGCTAGTCATGACAGTTCAACGTTTTTACCAAAGATGGAAGCACTAATGGAATTCTGCCCTTTTAAAATAATGGCGGGAACTAATGGAGTTCTGCACATTTTAATCTCTGTAGAGCTAAAGCATTTAGCACAAAAGAACATACTTGTGTGAAAGAAAGGGATACATAAATAGACGTATATTTTACTCTACCAAATGGCCTGTGCATATCTCTTATGGTGTCAATAAACCTTGCTCGGCTGGGTTTCTCCGTGGCATCTGAGTTTAGAATAGGACTGACAAAGCCACAATTCTGTACCTGACATTCGCGAGTCTTTCTTGTAGGACGCTTAATCTTAAATTTGATGAGTTCGTACGTTCGAAAGTTGTTAAAGACCAACGAAAAGAGAACTGTATCTAGAAATGCCCACATCTTCATATTCATCAGCAGAGATTAACTAACAATGATCGGAAAATTAGAAGCCAATATAACTAAAAGCACAACACGATAACATATTACGAGTTATCTACTTTCTAAGTGTATTTTTCAATATGTAATTAAAAACTTTCGAAATGTAAAACTTTTCAAATAGTATATTTAACATTTGTTATCAGAATCTTCATTTTTATTTAGTGTTAATTGTGAATATCAATATATACATTCATTTGGGGTGACTCGCATCTATGACACCAGTAGTTATTCTATTAAAGCCTTTTTGCAGTACTTGTTTGGAAACATGACGGCCTGTTTCATTATACAGTAGTTTACGTGACTTATTATCTTCTAGTGCATATCTTCTTTCCAACATAAATATTTCATTAAACAGACCTGTAGGAGAGAACGGATCAGAGCAATTCGTACTCAGATCTCTGAACACTTTCTGGTCGAATTTTTAATAGCAATGCACATTTTAAACCATGAAACTTAGGGAAAAGACGAAAGCATGGAAGCAAATAATTTTTAAAATCACATTGCAGCGGAATATTGAGATCAACAAAATAAATCGCAAAAGAAGCAATGACAGGTTGAAATCCTGCTGTTCACATTACTTAACTACAAGAAAACAAATATTTAGAACACAAATATTCACTCGACGTTTGTACATATCTAACCTTTGGAAAAAAAAGTGGAAGCACCCAGAAGGAATCATCCAATTGAAGATAAAAGTTTGTATGTGCAATGTACATATATAAGAAAGGAAATTACTGCAATTTCAGATCAGTTGGACCATTTATTCGAATAAAACTGCTATACCAGTGGATGAAATCACTTCGTTGTAGCACCACCCCTGGTTCGGATACAAGTGGTTACCTGGCGAGGCATATACGCATACAGCTCACGGATGCTGTCCTGTAGTATAGCATGATTGATGGTGTCGAAATTGTGTTCAAGTTCACCGACATTCCGAAATAGGCATATGTGGCGTCCCATCATGTCCCAAACATGTTCGATCGGTTAGAGGTTGGGCGATCTGGCTGGTAATAGAGGAGTGTCAACTTTACGGTGGCAGGTGTTTGATAGCCGTACCTTATGTGGCCAGACATGATCCTTTTAGAAAATTTCTCTGTGATAATGCGATAGAAATAGCAACACAACAGGTTGTAGAATGTCGTCGACTTACAGCTGAGACGCGAGGGTTGTACGGAGGACAACCGAAGGCGTCAAGCAATTTTTCGAAAAGGCTTTCCAGACAATCGTCACTCCCAGTGTACAAGAAGTGTGCCGTTCCACGGGAAAGATAAGATCCGTTCACTGACCGGATCGTATGCAGACACGTATGCGCAGGTTATCGGCACCAAAAACAAACCGTGACTCAGCCCTGAAAATAACACGACGCCACTCTGGACACTATGCCACGCTGGTCGGGCCCTGCACCAATGCAACCGGCGGAGTGGCTTGCTCGAATGTAGTCCCCGTGTCGAAGGTCGTCAAACAATGGTCCGGATGGTCACGTCTGTACCTGTAGATGGCGCAACGTGACCACGGATAGTTTTGAGCGAACAAATTGATTTTTTCGTGCGGTTCTTACCATCGCTCGATTCTTGCGTTCCGTCGTTGCCCTCAGCCGCCATCGCCACCGTACGGCTATTTTGCGTCCTCCTTGACCCACGAAGCCAGCATCATCCCATTGCTGCGTCACGTAGGTTCAAATGCCTGACAATACGGCTACTTGACCAACTAACGTCTCTCAGCCCAAATATACGTCCTCTCTTAAACGCGCTTAACTGCTCGTATTGTGCACGGAACCGACGTCGTGGAGTCCTGGCAGTCCCTGGCGGTTAATGCAACCACAATCCGCTGTAACAATTGTCCCTGCGTGAGAGCTTTACTCTTGATATACCCTCTTCGATGTAGAGCTGATAAATGCACATCTTCTGACGGAAGTTTTACTTTTCCCTTCATGAAAAGGCATCTTCTGCGAATTTTGAAGATGACAATTCTTTCATGATGCATCTTATGCGATTGATTTGGATAGTGTGGACCGCTTTCTTACACTAAACGTAACAACTACAGTCCATATCTACACCACAAGTTCACCTGCGAAAAACACAACTTGAACCACAGTATACAGACCCGTGAGGTTACAAATGAAGTGCGTATATGGTGGTGGACTCTAAGCAGAGCTCTACTAAACAAAGTCAAGAACAACAAACATTTATTACATACAGAAAAAGAGAAACTGCGAAAAAAGTAGAATAAACTACGACTGCTGAACTTCGAAAGAGCAGCGTACAGTTTTCGTTACTAAGTAAGTGAAACCTTTATTACAAAAGAACTTGAACAGAAGTAACCTAAGGCAAGTGAACTGCTGAGACATAATTATTTCGCTGGCGATTCTTGGACGTTCCTCGAAGAACCCACAGTATGAAACACACAATTAATTCAAAATATTCTTAATGTATATATTTTATTTTCGTAGTAAAATACTGCAAAAAAATCTGAAATTTTTGAAAAAATTCTTTATGAGTTCAAATCAAACTCCCCTGAAGAAAAAAAGAAACCGTAAGTGTTGTATTGAACAATTTCATTATGGATGATTTATTTAGACTAATATTATTAATATATTGTAGGAAGCTTTCAGGCTCTCAAAATACATGCGTAGATTAAGAAATTTCACTTTAAAGGTAAAGCGGAGACTATTGATATTTCTTTACATAACAAATGGAATCCCTTCATCTACAGGACAACTCATTGTAACTTTCTTGCGATGTCCTATAATCCTTTCAATTTATTTAGATAAAAAAAATATTCAGAAGTTGAGCTTCAGCTTTTACAATGTACAGACCTCAAAAACAAAACAAAAAAATGGGCCCCCTCCCCAACCCTTAACTTTAAAACCATTTACCGCAGATAGAAAAGTAAGGTACCGTTGGAAAGCACTCGAAGGGAACTATCACTTGATTCGAAGAAAAATGCTAATTAAGCTAATTAACATGTTAATTAGCTTACTATCTCCACATTTTTCTATATAAGGGGTATGTTATTTTATGCGCATTCCATTTAGCACATGGAAAAACCCTTAAATTTTAAATAACGTCCAAATCGGATGATTAATAGCGAAGATATTTCCAAATACATTTAGATGGGGCATCCATATACTTACATCTGGGAAACACACCTGGAATGCTTCTTTCCCTGCAAGGACAGTGATAATGCTGGAAAGTTGACGTCTTGCACCAACCTCAGACAAATTGAAAGCAGAGTACAGAGCAAAGGCCGTGACAGTGATTTGTACGGTAACTTGGGGCATCTAGGGACGGCGTTTATTTACTTTTGCCGTTTCCTTTAAAACAACTTCATTTTATTCGTGCTAATGACTTGAATTAATATTAGAATAAACGGCATGTATTTTTCTAATAATGGAAAACCCGAATCTGTGCAAGCTGAAATTTGCTTTGAATTTTCTTGTTTCCGATCCTTACACTTTCTCGAGGGACTGAGCATTTGTGTATCACTGAAACGTTGTCTAATAATCGAAAATTGAAGCAGAACCACGAAATCCGATGTTTTACGCTTTCCAACCGAAGGTTGAAGAAGCGTGTATGCTCCAGCTTTGTCAGTCTGTCTGCCTGACCGCACGATAACTCGCGTAAAAATTATTCGATTTCGATGAAAATTTAGTAAGTGGGAGGGGATAACCTGAGGAAGCACTCTGTAGAAAATGTACGAAATGGGGTCAAAGTCAGAGCATAGGAGCGGGATCCTTTCCATCGCCCTTATACATCATAACTTAAGTAAAAATGCTTCGATTGCGACAAAACTTTATCACGTTGTTCCGGAGGTATACTGAACCGGTTCTGTTGAATATCATTAAAATGGGGTCAAAGGTCAGGGCACAGGAGCGAGATTTATGCTGTAACCATTGTCTCCATAACTTGATTAATAATTTGAGTAATGATTTCTAGAGCCATCCCAGTGGCGCAGTGGTCTAAACGATGGCTTCTGATCATTCGTACGGGATAGGCCCGGGATAGAGTCCCGGTGAAGCATGGATGTTTTGTTTTTCTTACGACACTGGCTCTCCCTCAATTCCCTGAAGCCAGTTGGCCTAAATTAGTGACGTGCGACTGCTTATAGCCCACTGAGTTGCTCAAGGTGGTCGTTAAACTTTCAATAAAAAAAATTGTGTTATGTTGGAAAGCGTTTCATAATCAATGCATTGCATCATTTTACTAACTTGTTTGAACGTCTTTTGTAAAAATAAGATCGTATTTGTGTTATCGGCTTGTCTGTACGTCCTTCTGTGGACACCATATCTTTCCAAATATTAGTCCCATTTGAAATTTTACTTTTTGCATTGGGAAGCTTGGAATGTGCGAAAAATGAACCTTTATTTCGGTTTTTTTTTCAATGTGCAATTTCGCTGCTAGCAGATGATATCGCGTAAATGCGGGTGATAACGAATTCATAGCACATTTTATTACATATATATTTGCTTCTAAACATTCGATTCAGAAAATTATTTTACCTTTGGATTCCATTTATATCGAAAAGCAATTCAGGTATAGGTACTTTTTCAAGTTACACATAGATTTTGCGAAAGGGGCGTAAAAATAATTTGTGTTTTCCCCGATTTGTGTACTTCTGAAACTCCGATTTCAGAAATTCTTTCTTCATTGGATACAGCTCCTGTTGGGAAATATTTTGCATACAATTTCTAATTTTTTCTAAAGAACAGTTTGGCCACCATGGGTCGTAAGTGTTAATTTCTGCTTCTGATGTATTTGCAGCAAAATCTGAGCTTTTAAAATCTGGTATGAAAAAGTTATTTCGTGGACCGGTACCACTCACGTCGAGAAATGTTTTCGGAATGTTTGCTTCTTAAGGGAGCGTTGATATATGTAATATTTTTGTTAAAATCTCTGTTTCTAAGAATTCGGATTAAAAAATTCCGTTCTTGTTGCATTAGTTTCTGATGCGAAATGTTGTTCATATAATTTCAAAATTTTCAAGTAATTCATAGACTTTGCAATAGGGAGTGTAAAGATAAATTGCGTTTTCCCAGATATATCTGCTTCTGAAACTCCGATTTTAAAAATTCTTGCTGTATCACATATAGGTATTGATGGGAAATGTTTTGAATATAATTTCTTATATTTAGTAAATAATAGTTTGGTCACCAGGCTGCGTAACTGTTTATTTTTGCATTTGATGTATTTGCATCTAAATCTGAGCTACTGAAAACCCGATTGAAAAACTTCTTTCAAGTACCCATTTCGCTCTCTTTGGAAAACATTTTCAGAATACTCTCTTCTTACAATAGTGTATAGTTTTTCCGCCCGGGAACGTAGATTCATATCTTATTTTTGTCGATGTCTCTGCTCCTAAAAGCTACTAAGTGTCCGATTTTTAAAATTATTTCTTTGTGCGAGACCATATCCGCTGTTGAATGTTTCTCATGTAATTTCACACGTTTCTTAAAGCAGAAGTCTTCCACGAGAGGGCGTAAGTCCACATTTCCGTTTGCAGCAATATCTAACGGACTAAAACCCCGATTGAAAGACTTCTTTCTTCGGTCAGATTCTACTAAATGTGCAAACTCGGTGAGAGTATTTTCTTACCAAATTAATGCAAAATTTCGCCGCTAGGGGACGCCAATGTTTTTCTTAATATCTATGCTTTTAAAAGTGCGATTTAAAAAATTATTTCAACATCGGATGCCATTTGTCTTGCGGAACACTTTAGGTTAGTATTTGAGGAATGGTATAGTTCACAGTTTTGTCGCTAGGTGGTGCTTGTATACTTCTGTTTGCAGCTGTATCTTTGCTTCTAAACCCCCTATTGAGAAATTGCTTTTCTTACTGTATGCCATTCACGACAATAGAGATGTGAAACATTATCCACTTCAAATAAAGCACAAATTTTCCTCTAGGTGGTGTAAATGTTTATTTTTCTCTCTACCTGTGCTTGCGGGAGATGTATTTGAAATTTTGAAAAGTTCTATTTCCTAAGCATATCTCTTTCCATGAAGAATATCTGAAGATTACTTTCAACTTTCCTATTATGTAAAATTCTTGAATCTAGAAGACGTAGAATCATATCATGTTTCTTTGTATATTTGTTATTTTAACTGTTCGATTTGTAAATGTGTTTGTCTCCGATATCCTTCTGCTTTGAGAAACTTTTTGCGCCCTGTTTGTTAATTTTTGTAACGTACGTTTTAGACGGTGTTAGAAGAAATGTAGCTGTTCCTATTTCTGGTTTATTTGTTGACTGTAAAATTTTCCTCTAGGTGGTGTAAATGTAAATGTTTTTTTTTTTTTTTCGCTAACTCTACTTGAGGGAAACGTATTTGAAAATCTGAACAGTTCTTTTTCCTTAGCATAGCTTTTTCCATGAAGAATATTTTAAGCCTACTTTCAACTTTCCTATTATGCAAAATTCTTGAACTAGAAGGCGTGTAATTATATCATGTTTATTTCTATATTTGTTACTTTAACTGTTCGATTTGTAAATCTGTTTGTCTCCGACATTCTTCTGCTATGAGAAAAATTGTGTGCGCTATTTGTTAATTTTTGTAACGTACGTTTCAGACGGTGTTAGAAGAAATGTAGCTGTTTCTATTTCTGTTTTTCTTCATTGATTGTAAAAATCCGGTTGATACTTTCTAACTGGTTGCATTAACTTTGAATATTTTTGAAAATTTTAATTCGCGTCAGAAACAGTTAAAAAGATGTGTTCCTTACAACAGAAAATTCGATGTCATCATTATTTTTATTTCAAATATTTGGAAGGCACAAATACAGAAAACAAAGATGTAAATATCAACTATAACTGGAAATACGTATAAACCCTATGCTGCTTGTCATTGGTAACGTACTACAAGAACCAGATGAAAGGTACATGGTCGAGGAGTCCAAATAGTCCAAATTAGGGCAGGGGATGGTTCGACCTAATGAAATAAACCCACAAATATAGTTCATGCTCTACTGTGATATACCGAACCGTGAAGAGATTTTTTTGTCACAATGATTAAAGTCGTCAAGTCAACTCTTATATATATATATATCATCATCATCATCATTGTCAACCATTATCAATCCACTGCTGGACGAAGGTCTCCCCAAGTTTCCTCCACAACGGTCTGTCTTGCGCCAGTCTCCTCCATGTCACTCCCGCATATTTTCGAATTTCATCCACTCATCTCCCATGTGGCCTTCTTCTGGGTCTTTTCCTGTCCCTTGGAATCCAATCTAAAATTTCGGCTGTCCATCGATGGTCTGTCCTTCTGGCAGTATGTCCAGCCCATTGCCATTTCAGGAATTTAACTCTGATCATGATGTCTTCCACTCTCATCATTTTTCGGATCCACGAGTTCCTCTTCTTATCTCTCCTGGTTATATCAAGCATGCACCTCTCCATGCCTCTTTGAGTGGTCTGCAGCCTTTGTATGTCTCTTTTAGTTAATGTCCACGTCTCTGCTCCATACGTAAGCACTGGAAGGATACATTGATCAAACACTTTTCTTTCAAGACATAATGGCATATTGCTCTTGAAAATTAGGCAGTTTCTTCCAAAAGCTCTCCAGGCAAGTTTTGTACGCCGATTAATTTCTTCATCAATGTGACCCTCACTTGATATCTGCTGTCCAAGATAAACGTATGTGTCTGTTATCTCCAGTTTTTCTCCATCAATCGATAAATCTTCATTTCTTGTAAAAGCATTGAACATCACTTTTGTCTTCTGAAGGTTCATTTTTAATCCCACTTCTTTACTCTTGCCAGCAAGTTCCTGGATAATACTCTGCAGCTCTGATGGGGTAGTTGCAATAATGACTACGTCATCAGCAAAACGAAGGTGGGTTAGATAATCTCCATTAATCTTTATCCCTTTGTTTTCCCAGTTCAGTGATTGAAAGACATTTTCCAATGTGTCATTAAAGAGCTTCGGAAATATGGTGTCACCTTGTCTCACTCCCTTTCCAATTTTTATGTGTGTAGTATTTTCAAACAGCCGAATCTTTGCACTTGCATTTTCATAGATGTTATTAATAATATTAATATATGCATCTTCAATACCGCAGGATTTCAGAGCCATTGTAACTGCTGATGGTTTCACCGAATCAAAGGCTTTTTCATAATCGATAAAAGCCATGCACAATGGAAGTTCATATTCCCTCGCTCTTTCAATTAGTTCTCTCAGTACGTGGATATGATCTATTGTGCTGTAGCCACTCCTGAATCCAGCTTGTTCTCTCGGTTGAGCCATATCCAGTGTCACATTCAAGCGGTGTGAAAGAACTTTAGTGAAGATTTTATAAACCACTGATAGGAGTCTGATAGGTCTGTAGTTCCTGAGATCCTCAATGTCACCATTTTTATGTAGCAGGATCATTGTAGCGTTGTTCCAATCCTCAGGAATCTTCCCTTCATTAAGGCATGGAGTTAAAATTTGGGCTAGTACTGTTTCGATTTCTCCACTTGCTTCTTGTATGATGTCTACAGTAATTCCATCTTCTCCTGGAGCTTTCAGCCGCTTTATGTTCTTGATTGCATGTGCAACTTCTGATGGGAGGACTGAAAGAAATCTGGTACTGGTACCTTTCATGATGTCTGGAGTACATGTATCATCCCTTTCATATAATTTGGAGTAGAAATCCTTCACTCTTGTCAACATTTTGTCTCTATTTCTTGTTACAGAACCATCTTCTTTTCTCAGTGCCATAATCTGTTTTCTTCCCTTACTGAAATGTCCCTTTGCTATCTTTAGGCTTTGGTTGTTTTCAGTTGCTCTCCTCAGTAGCTCACAGTTGAATTTCCTTACGTTTTCAGTGATACTTTTTCGTACTGTCTTGCATAGCTCCATATATTCAACTTTGGAAGCCACATCTTCTTTAGTTGTCCTTATCTCTCTTCTTTTTGCATCAACATTTTGGTTTTTCCTGATAATTTGTTCACATGCAACTTGTTCTTAGACCCAGCTAATTTTGTTGCTGTTTCCATAAGAGCTTTGGTTACTTTTCTGTTAACTTCCGAAATATCCACTTCTTCCGATGTTAGACCTTCTAAAACAGATAATCTGTTCTTCAGTTCCAACTTGAAGGTATTATGGAGTTTTTAAAGGTTGGTTATGTCGATACATTTTGTTAGTCTAATGAGCTTGCTACGTTCGAGTCTAGTGTTAAGGTGCATCTTACATCTCCCCAATCTATGGTCACTACCTGTGTTGAACTTGTTTAGCACGCTGCAGTCTTCGATGACGAATTTTTTGTTACACATAATAAAATCAATTTCACTTGTCGTCCCATTTGGATGTCTCCATGTCCATTTCCTGTGTGGCTTTTTCTTGAAAAAGGAGTTTAAGATGAAAAACCCTTCTGCCTCTGCAAACTCAACGAGAGTATTTCCACGCTGGTTTCTGTTGCCGTGACCGAATTTACCAACTGAAGTTTCATTCTATTGCCGTTGCCCTATTTTTGCATTGAAATCTCCCAAAATTATCTTCAAGTGCTGCTTACCTTTATTATTTTGATGACGAATTTCCTCAAAAAATTCTTCAATTTCTTCTTCAGGATGACTTGTGGTGGGTGCATAAGTTTAAATATTCTGAGTCTGGTATCTTCTCGAGAGTTGGATAACGAGTCGTGCAGCTCTGTCAGAGGAACTTTCAACTTCTACACCTTATTCTTCAGTTTCTTGTTTATTATAAATCCAACACCACTAGTTCTGCCAGTATCTGTCCCACAAAAGTAGAAGTGATGCACACTTTTCAGTTCAATGATATCTTCTTCTTTTATCCTTACCTCACCTAGCCCGACGATGTCCCACTTGATCCTTTGTAGTTCCTCTTCCAATTCAAGAAGCCTTGAATCAGAAGATAGGGAGCGTCCATTATAGGTAGCCAAGGTAATCATCAGACGGTAGCCTAGTCCGGTCCTCCGGGGATTCTCAGCACCCTCTGCCTTCATGTCGCACTGGCCGCTGCCTTGGCCAGGTACATTCCAGCTACCCAAAGCCCACTATTTAACTAAATTAGGGCATTAGTACAGTTGAAATGACGCAAATGCCTGAGTTATGCTGTATTTTGAGAATTTCATTTCTAGCCATCCGTGGTATTTCTGAATATATAGCACATCAATGTGTTCCCAGTGGAACACATTGAGAAAAGGTTGACAATTCATTCGGAACACATCGAGAAAGTAATTCTAGAAAATCTTTTCGCAGTGTGTTACGACAGTATTCCATTCTTTTTGCCACGAAGTGTCCCGAATGTGTTATGTAAAAATAGTAGTGTCTTCTATCATAACACATTTCATGGCAGAGTGAGATGTGATAACACATGCGGAATAGGTTGATACACATTCGGAACACTTTGGCAACATTTGAGGAACGCAATGGTCCTCCAGTTTTGGGAAATGGCTTTAGCAAAATTTTACGAAAGCGTGCGATCTATTCCAAATGATTTGTTATTTTCCACCTCAAAAACGCGCTTTTCTTTCATAGTTATTGTGCTTAACATACGAATGAAAGGAAACAGATATGTCTTGTAATTTAAATTTGCACCTGTCATATAATAATTCCACGTATCAATTTAAAACAATATTATTTTCTTTGTTCGAAAGTATGAACTTTTTTCCCATTTTGCCGCCCACAGCCAACGCCCACTGCTCTCCGACGTCCGACATCACTACACTAAGACCTGTTAAATTTGACGAACGACCGTAACCATAGTTAGGGTGTGTGAACTAGTATGATTTTCGTAGCGTTGCTCCATGAGGTTGTACGTTGTTCTTGCAGCTGACAGATTCATATTTTTCCACTCTGTGTTATTTATTTCACAGTTTTCCGCGCGTTTACTGCGCGCTCCTGCGGACCTCCCTTCTAACGAACCAAAGCTTCGCGTCGTCGCCGTAACGATCAGTTCAGCCTCTTGCACTTAACCTTCAACAACATCGGGTCTTGAAAGACCACCTTATGAGGAATGTTTTGCATGGCTGCATGCATTTTAGCGTTATAGTCACTGTAATCCAGTATTAATGTTTGCTGTGATTTATCAGCACTGATAACGGCGAGAGTAATATTACGGGCAACTGCTTTAAGCTGACTTCTCTCATAGCGTAAGTAAGAAGATTCTGAACGAGCAGATTGTTAGGACTGAGACCTGAAGGGTTGAGAGTTAGATCTAGCCAACAACTTGGCGATAGAATGTCTAACAGGATCTCTTGCCCGTAATACTACTCTCGCCGTTATCAGTGCTGATAAATCACAGCAAATAGTAATACTGGATTCCAGTGACTATAAAGCTAAAATGCATGCAGCTATCCAAAACATTCCTCATAAAGTGGTTTCTCAAGACCCGACTAAGGCATTGATATCTGCCATTTCCAGACTAAAAGGTCAGGGTTGTTTTTCCCAGGTAATCTCTGCAAACTTACATCCGCCCCCTGGACCCAGTATCCCACTTGCATTTGGTAAAATTAAGTTACATAAACCCGGTTATCCAGTTCGTCCCCTGGTCTCAAGTGCAAATTGCCCATCTCGGCCTCTTGAGTCAGCTCTGGCGAAGTTTTTAGCTCCCCTGGCTAGTTCTTCCCCATATTCCTTTCAGAAGTTCCACCCAAGCTCTGAATATCATTCGAGCATTTTCTTTTCAAGGCAAATTTCTTATGGCTTCATTGGATGTGGAGTCTTTATTTCCAAATGTGCCCATCCCTACCGTTCATAGCATTATCGAGAGGAAACTTTCCACTTACCTTGGCCTTTCCCCTCTCGAACTGGAGGCCATAATGTCAGCTTTACAGCTTGTGGCCTCACGCTATTTTTTCAAATTTAATAATGTCATCTACCAACAACAGGGGGGGCACTTATGGGATCCCCCCTATCTCCTGTTCTTTCAGAGTTTCTCTTACAGGAATTAGAAAATACCGCTCTCTCAGGCTTTCCTTTCAAACCCCTTCTGTATATTTGTTATGTAGATGACATTCAGGTTTTTTGATCTTTTTCTGTTGAACAACTTCATTCCTTTACAGGTTTTTTTATCCTCACAGTATCCCACGAAAAAATTAACCATTGAGTTGGAACAACAAGGCTCCCTACCTTTTTTAGACTTTCTTCTTTCACATGGTTCTACAGGTTTACAATATTCCGTGTACAGGAAGCATTCTGCGTTTCCTGTACTTATTCCTCGCAATTCTTCACGCCCATGGAGCCATAAGCTAGCTGCTTTTAGATTTCTACTTAAACGCTCCCATTCTCATTCCTCTAACCCCTCTTTACAACGAGCAGAATTTCAGAGGATTTTGGCGATTGCTTCGACGTTTGGCTACTCTCACGACGTCATATCCACCTAGACAGAAGGATAAATCCACTTCAATTCACAGCATTGCAACGGGAGTCGCAAACTGTACGATATGTGGGTACGGTTGATTACAACCCAACCGTTGTCAAAATCCTTGGGAATGCCTGCTCTAGGTTCCATATTTCCTTTGGAATACGTACCTTCAATTTATTCAATTTGCTGCGCAATGACCGTGACAAAATTCACCCACTACATAGATCTGGTGTTTATAACATCCCACTTGCTTCTTATTCACAGAATTCTGAAGACACCTCCTATATAGGCTCTACCCTACGTTCAGTGCAAGTACGGGTGGCAGAGCACAAATATGCAGTTCGTGTTGGCTCTACCTCTTCTGCCTTAGCGCGCACAGTGGCACAAGGTCCACATTAACCATACTGCAGTCGTACCACACTGATTGCCTCTGCACCTGCTGAAAGTTTATGTATTACACGGTTTGCCTCTAGGTGTTGCAATGACGATTTGCCTGTAATTATACCTCGCCCTTGGATTCTGCTGTTGAAGCAGCTTAATGCCTCACCTGTTGGATCTCCAGATACGTGAGTTAAGTTTACATATAATTATTTGTAATATGCCATTTCCAGATTGGCAACACCATTTGTTATTCCATGATTGTATATAAATCCCTGTATCATCTTTTCACGCAATTGGGCCCGATGATGTGACTAAAGGAACCTCGAACGTAATTGTGCGTGTAGCTGATTTTAACTTGTAAATAAATATCATTTTTTAAATGCAAGTTTTTAACTATTCAATCGTGTATACGACAGCCTCCGATTCTTCATCATACCATTTGGCACGAAGTCATTTGTCACTTACGTTAGGATTGTTTGACGTCATATGTAAGGAGATTTTGAAACCCATGATAATAATTTTTATTATTGAATCAAACTCGAAAGATGAATAGAGCATTGTTTGATGTTCTTCCCAAACAGATAAGAAGTTAACAGAGCCAGTTCCCGAAGAAGGGTACTTACGGCAAACAGTTCTGTTTCTTAATTTTTATTCCCCGCAAGAAATAGTTCTATTACTTTTCCAAAAAGAGTCATCAACATTAAACACCTTTGGATGTTATTTTATATTATCTATTTCCCGAAGTATTTAATTAAAATCAAGAGCTTACTGCTTAGTTTAAAAAAAGGCGTTCCCGCCCTGTTAAGGCAAATTATCCGTTTAGTAATGACTTCAATTTAGATCGTAGTTATACTTAACTTATTGATGCAGTAAGCTTTGAAAAAACGTTGCAAATAATTCTAGGAGTTTTGTAGAGGATACAAGGCCACAAACAGCCCTTTGAAGTGCCATTCTTGGGAACGTTGGGCGAACCGAGTAGTAGAAGGTGCAAGTCTACTAGGAAAATGTGAATGAGTTGTGTTACAGACGTTTTCGCAAGCTACACATTCCCTGGGTAGACTAATAAACAAAACATGTAAATGAAGAAAAGAATGTGTAAATTTTATTTTTACCGTCTCAGGTGTAAAGATCGTACCGAATATTGGAATAAAGTACGTTCTACTTAAATCTTTGTACCTAAATGCATTCATCACTTTGCAGTTGACGTATAATCTTGTTTAGCCTTTATATTCATTTAATGTGATCAGGCAGTTCTTCCCTGGCAGATAAAGCTTTTCTGGCTTTTATTCTGCTAGGTAGACAATTTCAGATCCATGAGGAAAACTCACTCTTCCGTCGTAATAAATATTTTACACATATGCAAGAATGTACATTAATAAAGGCCCTTTTAAGAGCCACCTAAAATCCATATTATTCACTTCCTTTGCCCATTACACAACGTTACGCTGCGCTTCACGATTTAGCGATAACGTGTCGCCATCTATCTTCACTTCAGAAACTACTTTTGGGCCCCTTTCGGAAAGTTTACCGTTTTCTTATGTAAATTTCAGCTTATCCTCGTCAACAGCTTTTGAATCGAAACTCCAGATTTACTCGCTCTCGAAGAATTTGTGTTTACTAACACTGAACGCAAGGCGAAATATACTGATATACCCAATTTTTGGGAAACGTGCCAAGAAACTTTTTTCGACCATTTGTTTTGATTTTAAGTGTATTAGAGAATTCACTACCTTGAGTAGATGCTCACGTTCTCATTCAATGTTTGCAATTCCTTGTGTTAGAGTCTGACTTGTTTGTTGGATGGTGTCGGTATTTTACTTCATGCTATAATATTTTTGAACGACTTTGTAGATAATGCTAATCACAAATGCATCAAAGCAAAACGATGATTGTGTCTAAGGGGATATGTTCTGTCGCCAAGAAACACAGCCCACACACTGAATCAGAAACTTTTATTCAATACCGGGTTGAACCTCCTTTAACCCGATTTACAGGATGTATGGGGTTAGTCATTGATTCCGCAAGGTGTTGGAGTACATCTACGACATGCAGCATATTAGTCGTTGACCACAGTCTTTTTACTGTCTCAGATTTTACGGAAGAAGACTTTAAATTCTGGTTTTCAAACATGTTCCGTGCACACTGAGTGGGGTACAAATCTGGGCTTTGTGGTTGCCACGGATACCGGTTAAGTGTCTGTCATATTCGCTGGACAGCTGCTGAACACAACTTACCTTATGAAAAGCAGCATTGTTGTTGGTGAAATCTGGACTTTTGGTGGCCACGGATAATGATGGAAGTGTCTGTTATATTCGCTGGACAACTGTTGAGCACAACGTACGTTATGAACAGCAGCATTGTTGTCAGTGAAACAGCCGTTACCGGATGAATAAAAAGTCAACTTGCAGAATTGACTTGATCGGCAGCAATCACCTGATAATCTCTGGTGGACCCAGACATTCCAGCAATATCAGAGGGCACGTTCCGTTCTAACTGAGCATGTCCCACGCCATGACACCACATTTGGAATCTTGAGTTTTGTTTGCAGGGCAAGATGGGTCTATTGCTTCATGAAGTTCCTGAAAATCACTCTGCTTACAGTCGGTGCAGAACAAGTTTTATAGCAACTCATAAGACTCCATACTTTTTACTAGTTTTACAGTGTTCCTGACGCCACTGCAGACGAACTTTCCGATTATTTGCATAAATCAGTGGTTTCCGAATAGGCATGCTACTGACAAAAATGACCTTCTTCAACTCCTTCCACTCAGGTCGCTGAGATATGGGTCGGGAAGTGCCTTCCTTGAATGTTTCCGTCATATTCTGCACACAGGAAGTCCTTTCCTCCGTACAAGCATTATCGCACAAAGGCGATCTCGGTCCTGACAGACTGTCATTGAGCCACCGATACATCACTTAGACAAACAGTATAGGACATTAATAGGCCCACTTTTCATCGCACATAACAATTATCTTGATGAAACGCACATCGCGCGAGTTTTCTAAGTGTTGGTTACACAGTTACACTCGACGATTTTCTGCAGGTCGCGTCAGTTCGTGAGAGACAATGCGGCAGCTCCTGTAGACTTTGACGTTGTGCTGAATGTGACGAGCCACGGTGTAGCGTGATATGCCCAGATCACCTAATAACCTCCGAGTGCTGGTTGTCGGATTTGTCTCGAAGGCCTGGCTCACGTTCTCACCTGACCTTGGCTGATCGTCGAGGTTTCTGTCACCTGGGCGAAATTTCTTGAAACATCTGGTTGCGGTGCCGTCGTTCACGTAACCTTCCCTTTTCGCATTACAAATGTTTCGTGTTGCTTGAGCAGCGTTATGGCCGAGTTCAAACGCGTAAAACAAAAGTTCACTAAAGAGCCGGTTGTGGTTGTTGATGTTTTAGGCGTCCCAAATATAGACAGAACGATGACATGCAAAGCTGTTCATAGCAACGACAACCACTTTACATCCCCTTCGACTGACTGGTGTATGACTTAAACTAGTTTAAACACGTGATATCTCCGCCACAGCACAAGTGTTTATGCAAATATTGCAAAACTGTCGGTTCACCCTTTGTACTATATGAGGAAATACTTATTTTACTTTTAACAAAGGTACTTATTTTATGAGGGCCTTTATTTTCTCGAAAATAGGGAGACTTACTTCATAACGTCCCGGTAAGAGTGTTGCTACGGAGCAATTTATTTCCACACTTCTTCGGACTGTCGCATTACTTTTTTAATCAATGCCAACTTCCTTTTCTCTGAAATATATTTTTTTTAATCCTACACTTATTATTTTCGTTGTTTGAACAAGAGCCTGTTTTTTTTATTTGATTTGAAAATTTCTCCCTAGGATCTTATAAAATTCAAAATACCGCATGACATTTGGAACTTCATGATTTTCAAATATGATGATATGAAAATCTATCGTTATTAACTTATTAGTATGAATAGGCAGAATAGAAACAATTTGAAATTAATATTATAACTCTGGAACTCTGAAACGTAAATTTTGAAAATATTAATTTTTACTCGAAACCACCTCAAATGTTATTTTGAAATCGTTTTTTATCAAGATTCATATCAACATTGATTTTCAGCAGGACTTATTTCGAAAACGTTTTGAGAAACGTGTATCAAAAATCAGATGTGATACAAACGAATGTTTTTCTATGTAGTACTTATTTTTAAATTTAGAGACATTAAATAGTTTGAAAATTAAAATTTATTTATTGATTTCAGAACAAATGGTTAAACCTGGAACTTTCTGTTACTAAATGTCCAGTAACTCGTGAACAAGTTTGCGGGCTCAAGATTTTTCATAAATACGTTCCTTAACAGCAGTGTTTGTGAGGTTTTGGTGGATCCTCAAAATGCCTTTCCTTTTTTGGGGTTTTTAAAGATTAGTGTTTTCCCTTTTTTCGCCAAACTCCAGATGCTTCAAGTGTGTTTTCTATGCATAGTTAGTGCCATATCGTTTTTCCAGTCTTCAGATTATGTGCAGTTTTTTTCACCTTCATCGTGTTAACAATGTGTTCATTATAGTGTTCTGCATTTCTTTCTGGATAAGTGGATCAGCGCGAAGCCGAAGACTAGACTGGCTGATTATTATCGTTGTTTCTGCCTTAATTCCTGTTCACAGTGATTTTTTGTGTGATTTCAATATCCTGTGTGCTCCTTTGGATTTTTGGATTAGCCTAAGGGCGAAGACTTCAAGTGTAGGTGCTTTGATATTTTTTCTCCAAATGTCCTTCTACATTTACCCTACCTTTGCGGCGGAGTACACGGGTCCCCCAGTACAGAATCTAGCTGAGCTTATTTGTAAAGAACATACTTTTTCCAATGGATATCATCCTGGATTTTTGGAAGGTCTTCAAGTAATCTCCCCCAATAAGGTGCTTTTTACCTTTTTTCCTGACAAAGCTAACTGTTGATATAAGTTGCTTGATGCTCCTTATGCTGTAGGAAATGGGCTGTTGGCTACTAACGTTACATGTCCAGGAAGCGGATAATTGTTTTGATGATGCCGCTTGAGATGGAGGATATTGTCGTCAAAAAACTTTATACAGAATTTGGCAAAGTGATTTCATATGAGCTAGAAGGTAGAAAAACAGATGATTCTTTTTTGAGTGGTTCCTTTACTGTTAGAATAATTCTTGTTATGGAAGTGAATAAAGAAATTCCTAATATTGTCTTCATAAAGGGATATAAAGTGTTTCTGACTTACCCTGGTTTTAAATTTTAATGCCGGTTTTGGAAACAGATGGAAAATACTACTTCGAGGAGTGATAAACAGACTAATGGATCCACCATAATATTGGAAAAGAAAATTTTCGATCAATCTTCAGCCATGGAGAATAATGATCTGAGAGGTTCTGAGGTGGAATCGAGCGAGGGATCTTTAGATGATTCAAGGGGTAACATTTCAGGCAAAGAAACGGAAACAGTTGTAAGAAGTTTTGGATTTGATAAAATGGGGGAAAAGAGTGAAAATGTGCAAGCTGTTTAAAAAAATCTGAGACTGAGAGTGCAGAAATAAAAAAAAAATTATGTCAGTGCAGATGTATACAGTAATGAGAGTATGGTAATTGGAAATAAGGCAGATGGGATAAAGAAGTAAAACAAAAATTGCGAAGCCCTTCCCTCTCTCCGATTCGTTCACACTCTCAGAGTGTAATACAATCCTCGTCGAGGAAACAAGAAAATAATGTTAACATTCGTCGCACGGTGAAGTGAAAATTTGGTACAGAAGTCAACCTAAGTGTCTAGTAAACATAAAGGAAGAAAAAAACGAGTGTAACCATGTCTAGTCTTTAGTCATCAACAAAAAAAAATTCCAAAATAATTATGAAATAGTGCGAATTGGTTCTTCCGAGCTTTTATATATATATATATTTTTTCTCACTGTTAATTTATTTTTATTTGTAATATGAGTAAAGTCATGAAAACTTAATTTAAATTGCGAGATTATAAATTTCTGTTTAACAAAGCGACATTATCGAAAGTTTCGTCGTCGTTTCTCTTTACCCTTCGGTACCTGTGCCGGAAGCCATCGGAAAGTTAAAGGAAGCCATAACTAAATCGTCAGTTTATTCCCACGAGTCCTGCCACAGCATCTTTAATTTAATGGACTTGGTCTCAAATTTTAGCTACTTCAGTTTCCAAGGACAAATTTACAAACAGGTGAATGGCGCTCCGATGGGATCATCTCTTTCAGCCGTCCTCGCGGAAGTAATACTTCGTCCAGTTGAGCAATATATATTCACCAGCATCACCCCAAGACCTACCACCTGGCTAAGATATGCGAACGACATATTCTTCATATGGCTTCACGGAAAGGATACCGTCCCGGTTTTTCTAGATAAAATCAATGATATTCCCCCTACAATCAATTTCACTATGGAATTCGAACGCAATGGCGCCTTGCCTTATCTTGAGGTTATACTGAGTAAATTATTAGAAAATCGCCTTCGTACACCAGTCTCTTATACACCCATATCTATAGCAAACCTGATGATCCGAAACTCATTCTGACCCGCTGACTACAAGACAGCGTTATTCCGTTTCGAATCCGAAGAGCCTTTGCAGTCTCCTCAGATCTTCCTTCGAGACAATGCGAATTGAGAAACGTTATCGAGCTGGCCACTGAGGCAGGATACACCCCAAACCTGGAACATCGCTACATCGAGAAAACCCGAACCAGTCGTTCTAATCTTTCTACGCCGCAGATACGCTACCTGGGATCAATTCCTTATATACCAAATATTTCCTATCAGCTCAAGCACGCGCTCAAGAAGATAAAGCTCGGTGTTGGCATAAAAAAAATTATCGTGAGGTTTAGAAGCCAATTCATCAACTGCTGTATGGCTTGAAAAATAAAATTTTGTCTAGGAGTAGGCAGAGCGCCTTGTAAGTAGTTTCATAGGGGAAAGATGAAGTAATAGAGTTTGAGAAATATGTCACAGGTGGGAAATTTCCCTTAACTGTGGCTAAGTAAAAAGCACTTTTAATTGTTAAAATCTTGGAAAGCATGGCTCGGCGTGGAGAGGGTGAGTGGGAAAATTAACGAATTGGCCGAAGAGGACTGGAGGTCTCGTGGAAGTTGGTAATTCCTCATACTTGGTAATTCCTTGGTTGCAAGTGGTGTACTAGATAGGGAATTATTAGAGGACTGAGAAATCGGGAATAAATGCTAGAGAATTGAAAGTCAGCATCACGACAAATCGTGAATTCTCATCGGTTCGTGGGCAAGAGGCAGAATGCCGACTCCGGAAACCAAACTGAGCTAAACGTAGTTTTGCTCGTTTCTGGTTTCCGTGATCGCTGGAATTATAAGACATCAGAAAAAATACAAAAATTCAGATAGGAAGTTCGGGTAAGCAGAAGTACATGCTGGGTTTGCCATATGGTCGGAATTGAGTGTTTAAGGTTACATGGCTCTCCTATACTCTTAAGGGCCGAACAAGGTTACAAGTGCAATTTCTGCTAGGAATAGACCCGGATACTAAATGACATAAAACCGTTATCCTACATTTAGTGTCAGCAATTTGTTTAAAAAACTTTAATATAATATAAAATTCAGGTTTGGCTATAGTAAAACATTTCTAATAAATTGTTAGTACGTAAGACTGGCAAAGAGAAATTATGGGCGCCGTTGATTGTTTTTAGCTGATTTGTTTTTCTTCTTTGTCGTGGAAGCATGTTGAGCATATGATATCGGTGGATGATCGCTAATAAATTTCAGCGTCGAGTTTGGGTGCGTGTCAAGCTTGTTGTAGAAATTTACTGCTAGAGTTCCAATTATCTGTTTCAGAAACGGGAACTTATATTTGTCTCTAATGTAACGGTTCGTTTGACTGGGGTGTGCGGATGTAAGCTGTTTTAGCATTCGATTTTGGAAGGACTGAAGTTTCTTGTGATGGGATTCTGCACTAATGCCCCAAATCGAGGATCCATATAGTAGTAGCGGAACGAAGCACTTTTTCCAGATAAGAATTTTGTTTTTAACAGATAATTTGTAGTTTTTGTAGATAATATGTCTTAGTATGGTTTTAAGGGTAATCGCTTTATTTATGGGTTGTTTAATACGAGGACCCCAAAATAGTCGTTTGTCGAACTGGATTCCAAGATATTTTATTTTGTTTGTCCATTCGACCGGGGTTTCGTTGACGGTGATGGGGGTTGGATTTAAGAATTTGCTGCGGGTAAAAATAATCGCTTGTGTTTTCGTAGTGTTAATCGCAATTTTCCATCGCGCATAGTAAATCTCGAGCATATGAACATATTTTTGTAGTTTCTTTGCGATTAGTGAGACATTTCGTGAGGTGCATAGAATTGCCGTATCTTCGGCGTATAATGCAAGTTCGATGCAAATTTGTTGAGGGATATCCACAGTAAAAATTAAGTAGAGGGTGGGACCAAGTACTGATCCCTGGGGTTTTCCTTCACAAATATTTTTTTCGGTGGATTTTGTTGAGCTCAGCTTCACAGAAAATCGTTGGTTTGTAAGGAAGTACGCTATTATCGTGATGATCCATCTTGGGAATTTAAATTTGATCATTTTGTAGATGGGACCGGCCGTGTAGACTTTATCGAAGGCCTTCTCTTAATCGAGAAAAATCGCACCAACAGATTTTTGGAGATCGAAAGCTTGGTGTGCTATTTCTGAGACTCTGGATATTGGGTGATTCGTGGAGTGTGCAGGGACGAAACCAAATTGACTATACGGAACAATTTGATTTTCTAGATTGTAGGTTTGGATGTACTTCAATAGTACTCTTTCCATAATTTTACTGAGGCTAGGAAAAAGTGAAATCGGTCTGTGATTTTTGGGGAGTGTTGGATCGGTTCCAGCTTTGCGAATAAGGATCATATCAGCTGCCTTCCAGCTGTCTAGGAAATAGTGTAGTTTAAGAGCTGTATTTATAATATTCGTGAGGTTTTCAATATATTGGATAGGGAAAATTTTAATAACCTTGTTCGTGGTACTATCTCTCCCCGGAGCTTCATTTGGTTTCAATTTACGAATAATATTCGTAATTTCAGCCACTTCGGGTGGTTCCGCGGGAAATTTGGTTTTGATGTTCGTGGGTGAATCAGGAAGCCAAGTCGTGTCCGTACCGCAGGGAGAGCTGTCGTTTTTCAGAAAATAGTTTTTAATTGCTTCGTGTACCATATCGTCATGATCTTACGTGGAATTAAATTTATTTAACGTAAATTGGTTCGCAAGGGAGTCGGCAAAGACTTCACATTTGTCTTCATCAGTGTATGCAATTTTGTTATCTGGAGCTCTCATAGGAGGGACGGTCTTCTAGGGCTTTTTAATATTTCGTGCAATGTGCCAATCGTTTCTGGTCATGGCAGACTTTTCTCGAATTTTGCTGAGGTTTCGTTCATGAATATGGTTATAGTGGTTTCTTGTGTAGTGTCTGATTTTTCGATTTAGGAAATATTAGTGTATTATGCCCTCTAAATTTTTCGTGCGAATCCAGATACGTCGTGCTCGATTTCTTTCGGTGATTTTTCGTTTAATCCAGTTCGGGAGTTCGTAGGGATTTGTAATAGGTTTTTCGGTAAATTGGGATTCCTCAATTATGTCGTTGATGTGATCTTGTAATTTTCCAATTTCCTGGTCGATGTCAGATCTTGATTCACATCGTGAGATTTCCGGGATTGGCATTTTTTTAAGGTGCATCTGCAAGTGTTCCCAATTTATAATCCACCGTGGTGGGTTGGTTCCTGTTTCACCGTAAATACACATTACGAAAAGAAGATGATCGGAGTTAAGTTTATAGATCGTGTTTATTTCGTAGGGGGCATTAAAATCTTTTAAAAGTGTAAGATCCAGGGTATTACTTGCACCTCTCGATCTTATAAAAGTTGGAGCGGATGGAGCGGCAATATCGATGTTCTTCTTCGTTGAGAATTCTGCTAGGGTTCTGCCTGCTCTATTCGTGCGGATACAATTCCATCGGGGGAGCGTAGCATTGATGTCACCTGCAATAAAGGTGGGGAATTTATCTTCAGTGAGTTTTTTCAAATCACTGGATATGTCCGAATTTCTTGAGGGGTTATAGACGCTGATGAATTTCTTTTTGGAGCTGTTTTCGAATTTAACTAAAACACCGTGTGCTTCGAAGAACTGTAGAGGAGTGTTTATGGGGAAATCGCTGTGCTTAATTTTATTATTAACAATAATGATGACTCCTCCACCTCCATCTGTGGTTCGATCTTTCCTCTAGACCTGAATATTAGGGATAGTGAATTGGTGTTGGGGTTTTAACCAGCTTTCGGAAATTATTGCGATGTCAATTGTTTCCTCTTGAAGAAATTGCATGAATTCGAGCTGTTTATTGAAAATACTACTGGCATTCCAAATAAGAATGTTTAGGAGTTCCTTGGAATTTCCGGTGTAGGTTTTGGTTCGTGAGGGGGCCACCGAAGTAATGGGGTCAGGGTTAAAAATTGCAGTGATTAGGGAAGAAACATCATTACTAGAACTTTGGTTACGGTTGGTTGGTGTAATGTTATTTTTAACATTATTCGTGAAGTTAACACCGTGCTGTCGTTTTGACTTTCGTAGAATTGAAGTATTCGTGCTAGCTTGCCTTGGCTGTCGTGTACTTGGAGCTTGTGGGCTTGGTGGCTGGCAGTACGTGTCTTCAATCAGTTTCCTTTTCTTTCTTGTAATTGGAACTTGTGGTCTTGTAATTGGAGCTTGAGGGCTTGGTGGCTGGCAATACGTGTCTTCGATCAGTTTCCTTTGCTTTCTTGTAATTGGAACTTGTGGGCTTGTAATTGGAGCTTGAGAGCTTGGTGGCTGGCGATTTACATCATCGAGCAGAATTGGCGGTAGTAGAACCTTTATCAAGGGAGGGGTGCTCAGACCCTTACGGATAATTAGTAATATGTGGCAAAACAATCGAAGTTAGGGTCTTGGGAGTTCGTTGATTGATGACACGGAGTATATTGGCGACTAAAGTAGCCAAGTTAGCATCGGAAATAGTATTCGTAATATTCGAGGTGGAAGTAGCTGACATTTGTTGCTTCTTACCATGTTGAATAGAAGAACAATTATTTGTAGAGGGAATACTTGGATCGCAAGGATCTGTTGAGGCAAAAGGGGAATCTCCGACATCTTTATATACTATTCTTAAAGGAAACACTGAGAAGACCCCACCTTCCAATGAAGCAGGTGTTTATGCCATTCCTCTACTATATCCGGACGGATCGGCGAGATACTACATTGAAATGACTAAGCGTTCATTTAGAATTAGAGTTAACGAACATAAAAGGGACATAAAGAACGGCAAAGTAACCACGGCCCTATCCAGAGAAATCAAGTTCAAGTCCGCTGCTCTATGTGGGATGACATAAATAAATTAGCTTCCTACTCCACCCCAAAATCTACTGCCATTCGCGAAACTTTGGAGATCATAGACAACAGCAAATCGTGTAATGACAACGTCTCACTGGAGTTGCCACGACTTTGGAACCAGTTTTTCAAATAGTGACTGCCTCTTGGTTTTCCTTTCAGGATTACGCGTGCCAAAATGAAAATAACGCCTCGTGTCTTTGAATACCTGATTACGTTCGCATCTATTCGTTATTGTCATGTCAGCACGTTTAAATTGCTGAACTGTTCTATTATCCAGCCGGCAGTTATCTCTCTACCTTCCTTGAGAAAGCCATCTGGTTGATATGCGAAAGCTTGGAAACTTTTAATTTCTATTCTACGCCAAGGAATTTCGGATCACTAGTATAGTTATACTATTTAAGTACAATTGGTGTATTGTTCCTTGTTATTATTTATTAAAACTATAATGTGTAACGTAGTAAATACCTAACAGTAACATGATGATGTCACAAATATCTTTTAAATACGTAACAGTTATGTAACGAAGTTACGAATATCTTTCAACTACGTAACAGTAATGTAACGAAGTTACAAATATACAGTATTTCAAATACGTAACAATAGCATGAAGTTGGGATGTTGAAATTACAAGACCTTTCACTGTAACCTATCGGTTATTTTTCAAAATTATGTAACGTTTGAGGACATTCTGACGTAACCGTAAGGTTTCTGAAACATTACTGTTACATTGCGCAACGTACCTGAAAAGTCTCAATTGTTCAGTGCTACGTACTTTTAACATATACGAAATATTCTGTGCTGTGTAGATGGCTTGTACGCTCTCCCTCGTGGACAGCAAGGTATGGAGTGTTGGAGATTTTACTTTTATAGCAGACTAAATGTTCTGATAAATAACTTCTTGATGTACCGGTTGCCTATAAAAGTAAGAAAAGGAAATATCAGGAAAACTTTGATAGGCTGCTGATTGAAAAAGCGAAAAAAAAATCGATTCAAAGGGAAAAACCTTGCTCGTATTTTCGACGCTCGGGGAACCACGGCACTGCAGACACACGAATGAATCTACTGTTTATTGACAGCACAAACGTTTCAGAAGAAAATCTCCATGCCATCAGAAGAAATGATATGTTACAAACGAAGAAAGCCATGTGACCCGGTTACCAGCAGCATGTCGCTGTTAGTGTTGGTTACTGCACATCTGATTCTCGCTTTCAAATCTGAGATCCAGCGTATGCCTTCCCGATAAACTGAAGTCTGAGATCCCGCGTATGCCTTCCCGATAACATTTTCAGGTTTCACCAAAGCTAGAAATTGAAGGGCGTAATGCACCGTGAGCACACTGGAAAAAACTGCTTACAGTCCCACCCAGAGAAATTACACATTCATTGCCCAATGTTCGGCTGAACGATTCTGCTGTGGCGATATTGTCGTCACGCACAATTTGAATTACTCGGATTTCTATAACAAAATTTTACCAGTAGTAAGCGTTCCTTCTTTGCATGGGCCACAATGACTACCGGCAGCCTGATCATTGTTCCTTTCATCCTCCCAGACGCGGCATGCCATATTTGCATACGACAATTTCCATTTAAACGTTGAGGAGTTTCGCGGATTTTAGCAATGACTGTGAATCACAGGTAATAATAACTATTGATCGCCAGCATATCCGACAGACCTTGTCCTGAAACTTTTGTGCTGTCAATAACCAGTGCATTAACGCACAAGTCTGCTATTTTCATTCATTTGCAGCGCTAGTTGTCACCTACCGGCGGAAATTTAAAGGATTTTATTCTCCCTAATTCGTTTCGGCATTCTTTTAGTAAGCTAGCTTCAGAGTTTCTTCGCAATATCACCATTTCTTCCTTTTCTAGTGATACCAGAATACGAGGGCTTATTTTCCCGAAGATTTCTTTTCATGAGGATATAATAAATTAATTTTTAATAAGGATACTTATTTTATGAGGGACCTTATTTTCGCGAAAATAAGGAAACTTACTTTATAATGTCCCGGCATGAGTGCTGAATTAGTGCCATTTCTTTCAGCAGTTTCGGGCTGTCACCAAGTATTCAAATGTCTACTAATCTCTTTTTTTTCCGTAGTCCTGTTTTTATTTATTGCAACCCTATACCTACTAGTCTCGTTGTCTGCACAAGTGTTCTATTCCTTATTTGATTTGACAATTTTTTTAGGATCATATAAAATTGGAAATACGCCCTGATACTTGGAATTTAATGTATTTCAAATATGGTGATTTACAACACTGTTGTAATTGGCATGGACAGGCAGAATATGGAAATAATGTGAAATTAACATTACGAATCAGGAACTCTGAAATTCTAGAATTGGAAACATTTTCTTTTCAAACCGTCCTAATTGTTGATTGAAAGTGTCTTATCGATATTCATATCAACATTTATTTTTCGGCTGAAATTATTTCCAAATTTTTTTGAAAACTATATATCGATAACCCGAAGTAAGAAAAACGAATATTTTTTTATGCAACACTTATTTTTTTAATTTAAAGAGGTTATATAATTTGAAAATTAAATAAGGAAATCAACCGTGTTTGAAATACTCTTATCACAATAAGTTCTTGAACGGACCTGGGGGTTCAAATATCTTAATTTAGACATCCTGGGATAACATTCCCTTCGAAGTTCAATGATTGGCTGCATTGCCCCAGCAAATAGAAGTTGCTAGAAGGGATGTTCAGCATATCCAAAGTGCCTTCAGGAGGGGTGTGACAAACGACATTTTAATGCATTTGGGCTTTTGATTTTCTCTCTTTCTCCTTCTCATCCTTGTTTTCCTTTGTATGGGCTCTTTTTCTTTTTTCTCTCAAACCGCTTCCACCATGATTCTAGTGATGCTTCTTCCCTGAAAGTTTTTTGCATTCGAGAATTGTTGCCCAAGCTTAGTAAGCAAGGTAAGTGTTCTTTTTACATTCTTTTTGTTGTGTACGTCTGGCTCCGTGATGATATAATAGTGTATCGGTTGACCCACATTACGGGTTACAGCGGAGCAGTGTGCAGCTTTGTGCTGTACAGCAGTTCACCAACTTAAGGGATCCTCCAATCAACAAGAAAACCCATTTGTTGTCCCTTCCACTCTTTCCGATACTAATCTATGAAAAAAATGGCTTCGAGATCTCAACAGAATTATGCATTTTAGGTTACCCAGAATATTATTATTTTTACAGTGGTCTTTCTGTTCATGTGGTTTTCGAAAACTATCACATGCAGCTTGTGATTGTTTTATTACACATAATAATATTTAAGATTTGTCATACATTATATTCAGGGAGTTTGCGCTTTTTATATTACAGTTATCATAATTTTTAAAGATTTTGGGATACCTTCAAGGGGAACAAATTAGAAAAGTTAAAACCGGGAGAGACTTTGTTGGGTAAAAAAGAGTCGGAATTTTTGTAACGAAGGCTACTGAAGTACAGTATTGGCCTTTAACATATTACATACGGTTACGTCATGGTGCTGCTTTTACTGACATTTATGCCACAATTCCTGTAGGTTCTGCTTTCGCATATTATAATATTTAATCCCACTGAAACTTACCTAAAGAGCCGAAAATAGATGAAGTCGATTGCGTATCTCGTAAAACTGACTTTTCCTGTGCGGTTTTACTTGTGTGGCCATTATTGTCTCTTAAACTGGGCTGAATGAAAAAACAGGAATTTTAAAGGAAACATCAGCGGTCGTATTATATACAAAACTATATGCAAAATGTTTATTGTATTCTAACTAAATCTGCCAAAATACCACCCGAATCTCTGAGCACAGCTGTAGTGCATTATTAATGGAGTAGCTAAGATTTTCAAAGAAGAAGAACCAAGAGCTTCATGCGCAACTTGCCGTGACACGTCCATGTACGGAGCCCCATATCTTACGTTACCGATCGTTTGAAAAAACAAGTTTGTATACAAGGTACGGTTCATTAGAGAAACTAGGACTTGCTGTGAGAGTACAGACAGTTTTCTTTCAGTTCTTGATTCTATACATCTTTCTCAGCAGCAGTAACGTAAATCCCGTGCAAAACAATTCCATATAACGTAACTGGGTAACGGAAGTAGTGAAAACCACTGTTGAAATCTGATCCTGCCGCTTGCTGTCCTGTGAAGTGAGGCAACAATAATTAATTTCACTGTTACTCAACAATATATTTTATTAAACTATCGCCGAAAGTAATTTCATCACGTTTTAAATAAACGTAAAAATACCTCATTACAATCTGCGTAAATTACGAGAACCTCTTGCTAAATGTGATGAAAGCTGCTACAGAAAGGCATTTTAATGGTATCAAAACAGAACGTTACAGAGAAATTTGCCTTCCTCCTCAAGGGTACTCCCTTGAGGAAGGGGGTGGTTACTTTCTTTTTGACGGGGGCTTTAAAATGGTGTATAACAGTATGGGGTGTAACATATAAATATCCCAGATCGAAAGTTAACAATGCCATCAATAACATACTTGCGATTCAGCTTTTCTTTCACCTTTAGGTCAGATTTCAGCTTGGGCATGCTCACAATTCCTCGGTGTCGAGGTATTTTCTTGCGCGTCGTCTAAATTATAATGATAATAATAATAACTGTGTCTGTAAAATTAATACGGTGAAATACCTACTATTGTCGCCACAATAGTTTAATAAATAGTAACTTTTATTGCTCACATATTTTCTTTCATTGGTACTGCGATAATAACTTTCATTATTCCATCAACCTAAGTAAAGCTCAGTGTCAGGAAAAAGTAAACCTTGTTGTTTGTTGTTATTATTTAATTCCACTTAGTATGTGCCGATTTTGGCTTGGTGTGTTCGTGAGTGCGGCAAATAAATGCAATGTGTTGTACGCAACTAAATGTGTGCTCCCAAATCACTCGTTTTATTTCACACCGACGAAGATCTTTGCATGCAAAAGGTACATAGCATAACTTATCTACAAAGTGTACCAGGGTACTCTCTCGATTTTTGTGTCATTGCATGATTTTCTATTGTTTACAACATTACAAAGAAATTTGTTTATGACACTTTTAAGAGCATGATGATCATCATCGTCAACAACAATTATTATAAACTCACTGCTGCATGCAGTTCTCACCAAGTTTCTTTTACATGGTCTGTCTTGGAGCAGTCTCATCCATGTCACTCCCCCGTGCTTCCGAATATCAGCCACCTATACCTCCCATGTGTCTTTTCTTGTTACTTGGAATCCACTGTAGAATTTCGGTTGCCCATCTGTGGTCTCTTATTCTGGCAACATGTCCAGCTCATTGCTATTTCAACGATTTATTCTAATCGTGATATCTTCCACTCTTGTCACTTTCCTTATCTACGAATTCCTCTCCTTATCTCTCCTGGTTACACCAAGCATGCATCTCTCCATGGTTCTTTCAGTTGTCTGTGGTTTTTGATGTCTTTTTTAATTAAGTTCATGTCTCTGCTCTGTACGTAAACAATGGAAGGATGCATTGATTAAAACTTTTCTTTTAAGAAATAAAGGCACTTAAAAATTGAATTGTTTCTTCCAGAAGCTCTACAACTAAGTTTTATACGCAGCTTAATTCTTCACCGATGTGACGTTTATTTAATGTGTGATGCCAAAGGTAGGTATCGATTATCTCCAGCTTTTCCTCATCGATTGATATATCTTCATTTCTTGTAGAAGCATTGTACACCAAGTTCATTTTTATTCCCTCTTCTTTAATCTTGTAAGCAAGTTTCTGGATAATACTCAGCAGTTCTAAAGCGGAAGTTGCTGTAAATAATTTTTATTTCAATACCAATAAAAGGAAATGCATCAGGTTTTTAAAACTTACGAAAAATCGATTATTGCTGTGCAGTAAAGAAGCGATAAACTAGATATGTTCTTTTAGGTGCACTCATTCCATACTCTCATTACAATCGAGGTGAAATAAATAAGTAGGAAAAATAATTACTTAAAATGTTTGGGACCTTGAATCACATCGTTTGAAGTTCACGGGATTTGGACAAAAAAAAAACTAAAAAAAACATCTTCAAGAGTTTAGAAATTCAAGATCAACACAGTTAGGTAGTTGCCATCTTTGGGAGAAAAAAACAAAAAACAATGCGCATGAAAGATCCCGAGGCAAAAGGAAGTCACGTTATCTTTATATTGGCACCTCTTATCATGCATCTTATTGCTATCTGTGTATTGGGTGGTTTTATGAATTAACAATAATTTGTTAGACTGGATTGGATGATGTTATTAAGCAACTATGCATATTGTCCGCTCTCTACTTATATCCACTGGTGTGTCCCCCTCCACTCGACAGAGAGGTGACGCTTTTGAGGATATTACTCTCCTCAAAATTTGGAATCAATGGTTTTTCTGTATGAAGAGCGTTATTATCATTAAGAAAGTGTATTGAAATAATTGGTGGTTTTCGAAATAATCACGCGGGTAACACATGCTGCAGGTGTGAATGTACACTGCTTTATAAGGGTGCTATATGTAACCCTTAGCGGTGTTATCAGGAGCGTCTCTTTGGATTTCAGACCGTGATTTTTTCAAGTTAAACCATGGATTTTGAGATTTGACACGGAAGATAATAATTCGGGGTCAACTTCAACCCATTGCATAGTTTCAAAAAAATTCTTCGTATTTTCCCTATTGGGATTGCACTCGAAATACTAATCTGACAACACTTTATTGTGATTAGTAATAATATTGTGTTTTCCAAACAAAAAACTGATCACCACAATTATTTACGTATACAGCTTATAACCTGCAAAATTAAAATACATGATTTCCACTGCATAAAATCAGATTACCAGGTTATTAATGAAATGAGCTTGGCTGTACTTTTAACTCTGGACCACTCTACTTGATAAAGAAGTGAGAGTTGCTATATAACTCCAATGGAGGAATGAGCTGTAAAGAAAGTGCTTTCTTTTTAATAGGACAAGATATAAGAAATGATGTACTGACGTACTTAGTTTTGGAAAATTACAGTAATAAATATTTGCTGTGAATTTGTAAATAAAGTGTACTGTTCTAGCTTCAGCAAAAGAAGATAAAAACAGAGGTTCAGAAATGACTGGGAATGCTAGAGAGGAAGTGAAAAGTCCCATTGTTCATGAAAAGCAATGAGTGTGCCTTGTTCTGATCTTAGTAAGGTCTGGTATGATTAGTAAATGGAAACAGGGAAAAAAATTGCGGTTCCTCGGACATCATATTTGTCACGTGTTTTCATTGTGATCATAAGATGTGCCTCTATGTTTCTACCTTTCCTTAAGTCTCACCCTGGCACAGACAGAAGAGCTCTCTGAATATTCATAAGTTGAGATGATATGCTCAGACGGGTGGTATACGTTAGCTATGTACTTTTATTTTACTTTTTGTTTGTCTGTTGTAATTTCCAAAGTTCATGGAAGCAGCTCAAACGAAAGTGATCGGATTTTTTCAGTTTTTACTTCAACCAGATTTCATGTTCGAAACTTTAGTTCTTCTAAAATCATTGTCCAGCAAATTTGTTTGCTGTAAATTCATTTTTAAACACACTTAATTAGTCATGAATTAAAAAATGATTAAAACTACAGTAAAATATCGGGAATAGCGTAGAATTATATAAAACATTGCAAATCGCATAAATGAGGATCCCATATGTGTGTGTGTGTGTTAAAAACATCCGACATTGCTTAGAATTTCAATGTGGAACTGTTTTTATTCCATAGTGTCAGACGAAGAGAGGTGATCTGTAATGTAAACTATCCCGGCATCAAATGCCCCGGAGTGATACACGTGACACTCCTGAAATTCTTTCGCACAGACAGTTATTTTTTCCGAGACATGAATATTATTATCTGTTTTAAACGCTATGGCTCATTGGCTTGATTTTCATAAAAAGCTCTCTATCAATTATGAATTTTGGTGAGACATAGTGGTAAGAGGAATCAACACATACACGAAAGGTTTGAAAAAAATGCAGACCAACTTGTAGGGTAGCATCTTCAGAGAAAGATCGGTACAAAGTTCTATTTAAAAACTTCTTTTGCTGTCGCCAATCCTTCGTTGCCTGTTTCCAAACACCTCCTCATTCTTTTTTTAAAACCTAATAATGAAGGAAGAATTAGCGCGTGTGAACTTTCTCTCGAACAGGAGAAGAATATTGATTTATGTGAACAGATGGACTGACGAATGTGGATGAACGAGCAAAAGTGCCTTTCAAGCAGCTGGAATTTTAAGAGCAGAAACCAGTAATCCATAAATACAAATGATTGTGCACAGAAATAAGGACAGATGTTTCAGTAATCGTTATTCTTATCACTGATATAATCTTTGTATGCTGTACTTTCCCTTCTATTCCAAGATTAAATCTAGTGTGTGAAAATGTTCTGAGACTTTCTTTCGAAATGCTAGCTTTCCCCCTCCGCTGTATTAACCGTCGCGTTTATTTAGACTTGAAATCGCGCGTTTTCTTATTTAAACCACAGATTGGTAATTTTTGAGATGAGTTACATCTTTGGTTATGACTCCCCTTGC
The DNA here is from genome assembly GCA_039090855.1 of Macrothele yani. Lineage (NCBI taxonomy): Eukaryota > Metazoa > Arthropoda > Arachnida > Araneae > Macrothelidae > Macrothele > Macrothele yani. The sequence goes on from CM077031.1 coordinate 56,714,093, forward strand.
CTGGAAGGGGTTATATCTTGCTGGGTTACCCCCTGCTGGGAAGAGGGCGACAGAGCACAATATAACTAAGGAGCTGAATTATAAATAATTTAACAATGAAGCCATGGAATCGTACCCAACGAAAAAGGATATTGGCTGGAGACATATCTCCTACCAAACCCAAGCAAGTTTGGGAAGTGAGTTCAGCTGAGTTTTATCAGTAAACACCAAAGTATTTGCCGTTTCCAGAGACTGGGACACAGCGTAACACATACGTAGTAGAAAAGCAATTTATTCATCAAAATAATTACAATGGACATCAAAAACGTTCTGCCAACGAGTTAAGAACTTATATATATATATACCCCAGCGATAAAATGCTGGGTCATGAGAAGAGAAAACGTTTTGGAAGGCAGCGTACAACTCACCAAAATTAGCGAAGTAGTGTCCACGAAAATAATCGTTGAGTGAAAGAAACAAGTGATAATGTGAAGGACAGATTTCTCGTGAGTAAACTTGATAACTTAAAATCTCCCACCGTAGTTCTTTGATAATGTTTCTGTCAATGCACCCGAATGCGCAACAACGTTTTCTAGAAGGAGCAGAACTGGTTTGCTGTTGACCTGTACTGCATCCTTTTTTCAGGTCCTGGTGCACACGTTTCAATTGTTCACTGCACATTGCAGCGATGATCTTCTGGCCGTCTTGCAGAAGTTCATAATAAAAAACACCACGTGATGTCCAGCATACACGCAACAGAACTTTACGGTGATGCAGTGCTGCCTTCGATTTGTGAAGAATTGAGTCACTGGTGGACAACAAGTATGTGGAACGTTTTGGGGTGCTGTTTTGAACCCACGTCTCATCACAAGTGAGTATCATATCCAAAAATGGTCCTTGTCATAGCGAGACGGCAATGCAAGACAAGCTGAGACACCTTGCTCTTAGTTAACAAGCAGACAATTGTTCTGGACACACTTAGACAATTTGTATGCCTCGCCTTTGGTATGCACATGTGTTCGGACGACTTGATCACTAACACTAAATGCCTGGGCGAGAGTTCGAAATGTTTGGCTATTGTCCTGGTCATTAGCAACTTCCAGGGCTTCTGTGTCAATTCTGATAGGACTACCACTCCGGTTGTCTTGAAGGGATCCATCGCCATAACTAAACTTTCGAAACCAATTCCTACTTGTGCGTTCCTTTAACATCTGCCCGAATGCTAAGCAACTGCGACGAGTTGTTTCTGCAACAGATGAACCGAGATTCAATTCGTGTAACAAACATGCACGAATAATCTCCACTGATGCCGCCATTGTAATCGCAATTAGTTTCACTAACAAACTGTTGACTCACGCGGTTCATGTGCTCAAGGCATCTTGGGATATCAGCTGAGGATATATTGAGGGCGGGACGCCGTCTCTTCGCAAATTCAATCATTACACGGTGATTCTTCGCTCCCTCCAAGAACTGCAAATTATTTTGTGGTTACCTGATAAACACCGTCCAATCCAAAATAGCACTGCATTTAGCTTTATTAAAGCCGATTACTATTATACTCCCAAGCTATCACGCTTTGTTTAGCAATTCGTTCTGGAACTATTTGTATCACGTACACTCAGGATAGGAAACCTACACATACTTGCCAACCTGCGTCATCTTATGCAGCGGATAATTACCCCCTAATGGATTTGGGTAATATCGTCTGACCAAATTTACCTCACAAACAATTTTCTCCAACGAAATGCGTCTAACCAACCTTCGCCATTAACAGACTTACCGGCTGGATATTTATGGCCTAACACTCAGTCCAAGCCACACCGTCGTAAAAGTCACAACGATAGTTTAGTGTTCTTACAAAAAAAATTCGTTGGGTACGAACTGTCTTGTCGTTTTTGTTAAATTCTTATGAATGAAAGTATCGTTGGTGTGCTCGAGACAAGCAAAATGTTACACCAGTTTTTCGAGACATGGTTGTAGGGAAAAGCGCAATATGTCTTTTTTAAAAATCTGTAGAAACAGATGAATAGGACTCCAGATGCATGTTGAAGTCCGCAGAAGGACAACACCGACACAAGGCGACCGATATGTGTTACTCATGGACCGATGAAACATAACGGCTAGACCATCACAGCTCGCTGCAGACAAACGGAAGATAGGTGTTGAGTCAAGCACTCGGTCGACTGTTGAACAAGATCGGGTAGTATGCCCGAAAGCCTGTGAAGTGTGTCGAGTTGTCATCCCAGCATCGTGGTGCCCGGTTACGGTGCTGTAAAGCACATTAGAGAGTCAGTGGTTGTCTACAGAAACTTTTGCCGATGAGAGTCGTTTCACTTTATCGAGCGACTCAAGACATCAGCTGCTGTCAACCTCATAACATCCGTGAACAGTTCAGTTCTGTTGGTCCTGGAGCCCTAGTGTGGGTCGGCATAATGAGGAATTAAAAGACGTCGGCGCATGTGTTCAACGGAAGGACTGGCACAGGTGACAGATATAGCAGATACTTCTTAGAAAACCATGCTCGCTTATTCCTTGGCACAGTGGGTACTAGCTTCATCTTCATGGATGATAAAGCCAGACTTCACAGGGCGACCCAGGTATCTTAAGTATCGCAGACCGAGGATACTCATCCGACCTAAATCCGATACAGGACGCATGGGAAGCTTTTGGGAGGTATATTTCTATACGATCCCGGCCAACTCAGAATTTCCAGGAGCTGGAAATGGTATTGAATACGAGTGGGATATAATCCAAGCAGAACTTTTAAATACTCTCATTCTCAGCATGCCCAACAGGTTTAATATGTGTAATGATCTCCAATGAGGTCATATCAACTACTGACCATACGTTGTTGATAATAAATATCGTTTAAAGCTTTTGTTTTGGTCACCGAGTCAAGCCATTCGAAAGTCCAATCTGTACATATCCTGCATTTGTTTAATTGTCTTTTTTTCAGAGTGAATAATAAATTCATGGCCTCTGTAATGTTTCTAATTTCATTTTGGACACAACAGTGGCTGCAACATGTTGTATTACTCAAAATTACGGTTATTCTTTAGCAACTGCGAACTAGCATATCTAACCAACGATGTTCTATCCATTCAGCCTATTTGGACAAACAACAATCCTGATGAAGTGGAGCTTCAGCTTCTTCAGTGTATATATACGACTCTGATGTTCTACTCCAGTCCGTTGCTGCTAAATTGAAGCTTTTCTGGGCCACTAAAGCCTTTAAATTATATTACGCGATTTTATGCACACCCTATGATCATAAACTCTGTTTATCCATTAATGCAATGAAATTCCCAACTAATCTAACAGGTAGGAGTAGCAGGAAAGGAAACTGATGTTTCCTTTACTTTCTGTCTTTCGATTTCTTTCCTTTTTCCTTTTCCTTCTCGTTGTGGGTAATCTAATTTCAGAAGTTCAATTCTACCAAGCACCACGCTTGCATTAATATCAATAATTTAAAGTTTATCAACAAAACCTTTTTTGCTAAACATGATGTGCCTTACTAAGTTTTTAGCAGTGTAGCATGTGAATGTGCCTCATGCTACACTCTAAAAACACCCGTTTTTCTTATGATCGTCCCCCGTTTCGTAAACATATATTGTAAGTCACAATTTCAGTAAATTCTATAACCTCATCATGGATACGCAGAAAAGAGCAAACTAACACAGGCAGGTAAAAAATTGAAGCATTTCTGCAAATAGCCTCCAATAATGATGTAAACGGGTATGTTGCTTTTGTAATGAACTCCTGTGTTCCGAAACATTTCGTATTTTGATCGTCATTTCTTTTAAATTCTCACACGAACCAAAAGTTTTATCAGAAATAATTCCATTTGGCAAATATTTAAATTTGAAGCCCAGTTGTGGCCCCTACATGAAAGATACAAAGCATGTCCATCTAGTTGTCAATTTATTTGCTACACCTGCGTCCGTCCCATAAATGGCTCACTCCAAAACGTAAAATGGTACGTGAGCGAGGTGTGCTGTACAAATATGGCAGATATACATGAACCACTTAGGTCTAGAATGAGGGACACAATTTGCATATCGAGTGATATAAGTGACTTCAACGTGGCATGATAGTTGGATACCGGTGTATCTGTTCGAGAATCATCCGGAAGCCTGTCCTCTGAGGCTTTTCAGGTGGAACCATAACAAAGATTTACTGCTAATGGAGCAACAAGCAAAAAAAAATATTGCACAAGACGGCGACCATGTGGACGAAAACAGTTTGCAGTTACGTCTCTGGAAACTGCGACATGGTTCCATATATGGTGAGTTAGAAAATGATACTTGACACACATATGCTTCACATAGTTTTTGGGCGAGTTCTTCATTCGTTTGGCGGATTACTCTCCCTCCGATATTTAAGCACAGGACTGGGAAACGCGTCAGACCAAGTTGCCCTCCAACGTTGAGCTTCCGTCTAGAGCAGGTGGTCTCTTTCACATGCAAACTGCTTCTTTCACTGAACTGGTGTCAACATGGGCGTTCGTTTGCTCTTATACGAGTCGCAGCAAATGCCATGTAGCGTGTTGCTAGCAGTTCATCGAGATACAGGCCGGTCTATAGGTTCTCTCCACAGTTCTCTACTTCCATGAGCGAACTAGGTTGGTATTTCATGTGAAGACTACGCAAAATTCGATCTTCTCTGGAAGTAGTTGTTGGCGGTCTACCGATGCCGCATCCAGGCGCGCGATGCAATACGTTCCCCGGCAGTGTTTGATGAACTTTCTGGCAGTAGAATTTCGAGCTTTGAACAACACAGATACTGCATCAGATTTTATACTGTTCTTCGTTTGTGACATGACGATATATGGGCTGTCATCAACAACTTTAATTAGGGAGAAAACCCGATATCTTGAATGAATTGAAACGCTAATTCGAAATAATCATTTTATATCACACAACTGTGCTTAGAAAATTTTTATCTGCTAAATGTCTACAATGAATAAGACAGTTCTAGAATACACTGTACGCGGAGAGTTAATGTTCCGCAATTTAAGAATGTTTATTGACTGTTCCTATATCTTAGAAAAGTTTATGGAATAATCTTACCACCATGTCATGGCTGTTCCGTTGGTCCTGCAAGGCGGTAGTTGACTCCTCTATTTCCTACTCTATTTAATTAAACGTGTAGTTGACTTCGTTCACTAAATATCCATTGATCACTGATATTTACTCGAAAGGGTATTCGACTCATTTCACTCAGTTGTAATCCAATAACCTGACTGACTGATTGGGCGATGTTTCATGACTTACCAATCTGCACTTTCGTGCTGACTCTCGTCGTTGGCTTTTTCCAGTTCTTACCACTCCTTGTTTACATCGTACTTGGCTTGATCTGACTTGGCTTACATCACTTGACCTGAGTTGTCTTACTTGACGACTCTGTGTCGCAGCGCCACCTCTTGGGCAAATCAGATAGGTGACGTGACTCCCAAGACACAACAGTTCGCATGTTGTTCATTGAGAAAGACACGCAACAACAAAACTTTCATATCGAGCCGAGAAAGGTCCGGTGAGTGTGCGAAAATTTCTTGTCTTCGAGTTTGAGATAATAATCCTTCCCGGAATATATCCAGTTGCCTCTTACATTATTTGCACCAATTTTTGTTGTTAACTGTTCCTCAAGTGGAGTACATTGTATAGTAGACAGATACTGTTTATAACAACCACACATTCGGTGCGCGTACATTTTTTGCCATAGCGAAGGTATTTCAGTTGTGCAGCATATAATCTTAGTAATACACTGAACATTTATAACAATCTCCTGCAAACTAAGTTTTCAACATTTAAAACATTGTTCTTAGTAAAATTCATTTTGCATTTGTACAACTGTTTGTTTTTCTATTTTTAATTAATTTCAGTAAAAAAGCATAAATTATATTAATATATACTCATTACGATAAGTATTATCTGTCGTTGGACGGGAAGTACTGGGAAACAAAAACAAATCGACGTATGGAACTGAGGCAATTTCAAGAGCCATATACCATTATGTCTTAAGAGACAAGTGTTTAATCAACGCAGCCTTCCAATTATTACATATGGAGCAGCGACCTGGACCTTAACTAAAAATGACGTACAAAGGCTGCAGGCAACTGAAAAAAGCATGGAGAGATGCATGCTTGGTGTAACCAGGACAGATAATAATACGAATTCGTGAATAAGGAAAATGACAGGTGTGAAAGACATCATGATTAAAGTAAAATCCCTGAAATGGCAATGTGCAGAGCATGTTGTCAAAAGACGAGACCACAAAAGAAAAAAAGGAAGTTTCTGACAGGATGCCAAGGAACACAGAAGACGACCGCATGGGAGATGGACGAATGAAATTTGAAAGCGTGCCCGAGTAACATGGAAGAAATAGGCTCAAGATAGACAGTTGTGGAAGAAACATGGGGAAACCTTCATCTAGCAGTGGACTGATAGTAGTTGAAAATTATGATGCTGATATATCGGGATAACATGATATCATGGTACCCCAGCAGCCGAGCAGTAGGCAGCTTTCGGCGTTTCAGTCCTGCTTTTAATCATTACCGATTGGACGTTAATAATAAAGTTACACCATACTGTGCTATCCTTTGGTTCTACTCACCACAAATGCCCATTTTACATGACTTCTGATTCTAGCACGCTGAGTACAGAACCTTCTAGCCAAGGTTGTTGCATCTACGTCTTTCTTAGACAGGATTCGTACGAGAAATAGTTGCTTAATTAACTGAAAAAACATACCTTAGGCGAAAAAACGTTCTAGCATAGCTATGTATTAATTCAGGCAGAACATTACCTGAAATTCATGTTCAGTAATCTCAGACTTAGGAATGCCCTTGTTCACATATAATGTTTGAATGTGCTTGAATACCACGACCACAAAGGACAACAGAAAGATGTTCAAATCTCGTTTTTTTCTACAAGCGCTCCAGTGGTGATACATATAACTAAGTTAGTGCTCCTCACGTGATACGGTTTCACTGGATATATAAGTAGCATCGCGGAGAAAGCTGTGAACTTTAGACGAAGATATAAAAGAAAGTAGATCATGGCTACGGAGCTTTAGTTCTATATTCGTCCATTGATGCGTTCTTCGACTGATATTTTTGGGGTAAATCTTAAGTCAAATTCGTTACATCAGCCTTAATGAAAGATTCACCTACGGATCTCATAGTCGTGATCAGATTTCCACTTCATTTCTTAATCCTTTTTCAAGGCAATCCAGGAAATTTAAATTTTAATAAGAAATATAACCCTCATAAGTAAAATATTTAGAGTGAATTCTTGCATTTTTTATTTCAAAATTATCTTCGGCATTTCGGTACTTTAATACTTCACAACTCAATCTTAACGAAAACTATTGTAAACCATTTCCGAACGTTTGGTCTTTCTACTTTACTTAAACAGCATGCTACTCCCTATCAGGCGTAGTGAGTTTCAGTGATACATGACAGCATATTATCGAAGAACGATCGCCATTGAAAAACTTGACAAGACACAAAAACTAGGAAATGAATATCCACTCATTTAGCACTCTCAACGAATGTGAAAAAAGTCTTTGGTTATTCAATGGCTCATAATAAAGGAATATGCATATTCCAACATGATTCCTGATCGAAGCAGTTCATGTGCATCTTTCTACTGTTACCTTGATGTATTGCACAAAACTGAAATAAGACTACTTCAATTGCACACACCTGAAGGAAACTACTGGATGGATTTCACAAGCGATCGTAGACGGCGCCCTGATGAAAGACGAAAGTCTTTATTAAAACTTTGTACTTGACGCAGGAGAAAAAGGGTATCGTGATAGTCGTAATCTAAAGCAAAAAAAAAAAGAGAGCAGCTGTTTCACGTGATTGATTGATTTCGGTGAAGCACCCAATTCTTTTTGGGAGGAGCTTGAAATGCCTAATACAAGTAAAAACCCTTGGACCCACAGAAAAAGCTGGGTAATTCTTATTTGTAATTAAATTCCCAAAAGTGTATACTGAAAATCAATAGTGCTTACATATACACGTATGAAACTCACAGCATAAATTAAACACTTTACTTTCACTGAACAAAAAGCTGAAAATTCGGCTATTCATGAAGTAAGATGAGCTTATACTTCTCCTTACTCATTCGTGTAATAATCATTTAGATTTATAGTTGAGGGGCATCTGTTCACAATAACATAATCCGTGGGATTTTGAATGAAGAGAGGGTATGCCTACTTGGGACGCATTGATAATGAATCAACCATGTATTATTAGGAGTTTGTTCGAATTTCTGGCAGGGACCATAGTTCTAAGTGGGCTATGCAGAGCGATTGTGTGACGTCGTTAATTCAAGATGGCGGCCGTTAAGGATACCAATTTCATTTTTCAGAAGTAACTGCTTTAAGGGCGGTTCTATAAAAAATGTGGCGAGTAGGTTTCTTGTTAAACATGATGAAAGGAATACAGTAGAAAAGTTCATAAGGAATTTTTTGATATTTTCTTTCCGTTTCCGAGGTATAGCCTTACACTGAATCTCACAGCATAAATTAAATACTTTACTTTCACTGAACAAAAGGCAGTTTATCGCAAACTTTGATTATATTCTCACTAAAATAGAAATTTTGAAGTGATTTGTAACCTTCTCGTTTATAAAAAACAACACTATCTATTTGCATTTGAATACAGAAATAAAGGGTTTTTCAGGTCATCATCAGGATTCATTTTCATCATCTGCACGATATCCCAGTAGCCTTTGTCGCCACAATACTTACACAGTTTCGGGCAAATTAGTGACTGCGATCAGCTTCTGCAATACACAACACATTGTGTTTTGTCGCATGCACACCGCACCAGCTGTATGATTGATTGCGATGCACATGGAAGCGTACACATAGTGGAAGAATATTGATTATCTGCCTTCTCCCACCCAAATTCTGATGGCTCTGAGAGACTCGGGTGTTGATCATCAGTCGCCACTCCATCAACTGCAATGGGTTCTTAAGATGTAGGTCATTAAAGGATCTTGGATCTTGTTGGCGGCAGAATTCCTCCTTGTATCTCTTTTTTTTTACTGTCTCACATATCGACGTGACGCATAACCGGTTAAATTTCAAACTTTTGGCGGTTCCTTTAACTTTTACATTCGTTACATGGTAAGCTTTGTACAGATCTCTCTCATGTTACTTTACCAGCAATAGTATTCAGTTTACAATATTTATTTACCTTCGATTCTTTGATAAACATTTTATGACTAACTAATATTAAACTGACATAACGAAATGGATCAAAAATCGCTCTCTTTTCCTTCTGTCCGGCTATAACGAAGTTCGTATTCTGCTTCAACTGTATTAAAAAGCCAACACTTACAAAACCGATGGTACGACAGAAGCAGAATGCATTGAAAAATTTAGCAAAAGTTTCTTCCGTCTTATATCTTTAAGGCGCGCTTATTTTTTAAAAATGTTATGTAGAATACGAAATGAAACAGGTTTTTGAAAGAATTGCCCCCTTTTGTTTTGTTTTGTTTTTTGTCCAAATCTCGTGTTTGAAAAATTCATACCTCGTTTCTCGTATTAAGTAAACTTTTTCTTATCAGGCGATTGGTTAGCAATTTCGTTAATTTATGAGCATTAAAATGACTGCAAAACTGTAATATAAATAATTTAGATTGACTTCATAACATAAGAAGTAAAAGACATCTTTTACACTTCCTGTTCGAACACCCTATTAGATTTACTTTTTACTTAAAAAACATTGTTATTAATAATACAAATTAAAAAACTGGTTATCGGAATTGCTTATAAATGTCTTAGCTTCTGGAAATCTTTGGAATTTCAGTGTTCCAAGGACATCTCGAGCAGAGCGGGAATTCAAGCGCTGGTGACGTGTTGTCTGGTGCAAAGTGAATGAAGTTGCCAAATCTGTTGGTGTGTCGAAACGTACATGTGTCTACTAACAATGGTGTTTTACACGTACTAGTAGCTCACAGGGTCTACTAACAATGGTGTTTTGCAGTCAACTGAAAATCGGCAACGTAACTGTGGCCCGAAAACAATTCTCACCAACAGGGACCACCACCACGTTTCACCTAGTAACTGCAAATCGGTTTCAAACCAGGCGACAATTGCGTCAACAATCCATGAAATTCCACTCCAACCAATTTCCGAAAGGTCATTGCCACGAGAACTGCATGCGATGGACATCTGGAGCAGAGTACTATGAAAGAGGCCTCTTTTAACTACAAGTCACAAAGTAATGAATGAACACGTTATAAATGGGCTCAGAGGCAACAAAACTTTACCGTGGAGGATTGGAAATGAGTAATGTGCTCTGATGAGTCTTGTTTTAGTTTGTACTCCAACGATGAGCGGCGACGATGCATTGCAGGCCCAATGAAGCCTTTATTCCTAAATGCGTCGAAGGTGTTCGTACTGGAGGGGTTCTGTGATGTTTTGGGGATGTTTTTAATGCCACGGAATGGGCAATCTCGTTGCAGTGACGATGGAATTTTGAACCAGCATTCGTACCTCCGCATTCTGAATGACGAAGTGTTGCCCTTTGCCCTATATCTCCAGGAACAGCATCACATTGACACTCCTGTCTTCCAAGACGACGATTGCCTTGAGCACATGACTAAAATTGCCTGAGTTACACGACGAACAGTTACCAACACTGTCTCACCTCGTCTGGTTTGCCACATCCCCAGATTTAAATCCTTTTGAACAGCTATGGGATCATTTGGAACAGAAAGCGAAACGCCGGAATAGACACCCACTTACTCTGGCGGAACGTCGGGACTAATGGACGCCCAAGTGGCTGGAAATCCATCTTCAATACATCTGCAACCTCGTGGAGTCTCTACCGCAAGGGATTCATGCTGTTATTAAGGCAAGATGTGCGGTCACCTGTTATTAAGTAAGTTCTGACAGGTATGACTGATTTTTTGCCTGGTGTGATTATCTTTGAACGAACCAGACCAGTTTCTAATTCGCAAGTGAACCTGTAAAAGAATCACGTCGTCGAAGAATTCTTATAACTAATGTTGTATATAGCTGGGAAATGCGTAAAAGTGCTTCGCAACATTAGACTTTCACTATTACGCCAATCAAGGACTTAACAGTTGTGAAAAGTTTTCTTTTCAGAGAAGAATATATTTATTTCAAGAGATTCAATGTTATGTTTTGATGTCTTTAATTTTACCATTTACTTATTTTAAAGTGTGTACGTGTGACAGAGTGATATTTTTTACATCGTTTGCGGAAGAAGTACTTCCCACATCTTCTTTATGAGCAGTTTTCCTTACAAGAGTTCACAGTTCTGTGCCTCTGCCGGTGCTTTTTCAGAGTGAATGCGAAATACTCCTGTAGTGTCACAAAACTGTGTTGGGTGTGAGATAATACTAGACTTCTGATACGGTTCTCTATGTTCACGTAGTGTTTTTCAGTATAATCGGGCCCTCTTTAAACCCCACACAGTAGAGGGAGGGGATTGTTCAAACCTTTTCCAAAGCTATACGTTAGGGTGGTCCTTATTAACACAGTAAAATGTCTTTTTTTTTACTTTTTCATAATCTTACCACCTACTATTGTTGTGTTTGTGCCAAAAACGTTACATAAAAAATTTGGGGATGATTAGATATTTTTATGACTTCTCACACCGAATCCAAACTTCGTAAGTAGGTTGTATCGGCAGTTAACATAAGGAATTTAAGGATACAACAACGGTCGCGAAATTTAAGCGCACGCGGAAGATGAAAAAGAAGTCCACAGGAAACATCCATCTTTTCTGCTACATAACCTTACAAGCGCGACCTTCTCCTCCGTAGGTTCGCACATGCACCGTTGAAACGTAGTACGGGAATTCCACTTATGTGATTGCGTGGGCTGCTGCAATTGAACGTGCTGGTCTCCAGTCACCAGTAAGTTAGTGTAACATAACAACAACAAAACAAGTGTGAACAATGAACATGGCTTTAGCTTCACGCGCTTCAGTTGTAACTCGCAAAAACTCCGAAGTCTGGCTGTTCGCGCAATCAATTGATATTATTCCAGATAAGGGGCTCCCGTCAAAAGGAGAGGTACTGCGTCGTTTGTTGTTCCTTATAAGAACGGAAAAGAACACAGTTAAGAATGCTTCAAGCATTAACACGCAAGAGCTACTGTCAATCTGGGGGAAAACCCGAATACCTAACATGGCTGACTACAACATCCTCCCGAAGGTTCAAAAGGAGTACAGCCAGTGGCGTACTCTTTGGAAGGGAAGTTCTCGGCGATATGAACCTCAGACAGGTAAGGAAAAACTCTTCACCGAGAAATTGGCCAATCTTTTCGATATCGCCCATGCCAATGCCCTTGAAAAGATTACCATTTGTGAAGGCAAAGAGTTTCTATTGGCCCAAAGACAGAAGGGTAGGAAAGGATACATTTGTAGGGAAGACATAAAGTTAGCAAGGCAGGAAGCCCGAAAGAGAGAGAAAGAAGACAATTTCGAGGGAATGAAACGAAAGTACGCGGAAGAAAGGGATCAGTTATTTGCGAAGGTTGAACTAGCCTCATCAAGTAGCAGCCGCGCTGAAGAGGAAGATCGCAAAGCAACCACAGCAGCAGCAGGTTATCCAAAGAAAATGAAACTAGCGAGTGAAATCATTGTTTCGCCAACGCTTGCCTCAGCACTTGATCGCACTAAGGTGAGCGACCGAAATGCAGTCTACGTGCTCTTAGCAACTGCTGCTACTCTGGGACATAATGTAGAAGAATTTTCAATCAGCCGTAGCACCATACGTAGATCAAGACTTGACGCAAGGAAAAAGATCGCAGAATTGCTGAAAGAAACCTTCCATGACCAAATTCTCCTCACAGTCCACTGGGACAGGAAAATCCTTCCGGGGCTCACAGGGATAGCATGTAAAGTGGACAGACTTCCAGTTTTTGTTTCTGAGACAGGAGTGTCAAAACTTATTGGCGTTCCAAAACTTTATTTCGCAACAGGCGAGGAAACTGCCAAAGCTGTGCTGGATTGCCTAGAAGAATAGGGGCTCAAGGATCACATCAAAGCGATGTCATTCGACACAACGATTAGTAACACCAGTCACAGGGCAGGGGCTTGCAAACTTAGTGAATTCAATTCGGGAAGAGACCTGCTGAATCTCGCACGTCACCACATTATATAGGTTGTGTCTTAAAATGTCTTTGCCGCATGCAACATCCACTCAACTGGTTCTGACATCCTGCTTTTTAAGCGCTTCCAACAGGATTGGCAATTTATCAACCAGAATAATTTTGAAGTCATCGAAGAAGAGATCACGGAAGGGGTAAATATTATCAACTTCTGCGAGCAGAAGCTAACTGAACTGCTAGAAATGACTATAATCTACCTAGGTGCCAGTCCTTCCTGAGGAATCCTGTTCATGCAGCCCGGAGCCCTCCACCGGGCTAGATGGATGGCTCGCGTCATTTACGCAATAAAAATATGCCTTTTTCGTTCTCAATATAAAATGACAAAACGTGAGCAAGCCGCCATGAAGATATCAGCCTGTACTGCATCTGCTGCCACAGCAAACGACCTTGCTTTCTAGAAACAACTGGCGACGTATAATGACAAATCATGTCAAGGGCAGCTATTAAAGCCTTTTCCAGACATATGTGGTACCTGAACGAATTGTTGGTGACTCTGTCTTTCTTTTGACTCTGAAGTATCCTTGATAGTGAAAAGGGACACAATCAATGCGTTAAATAAGGATGGCACAGATAACCCTGTAAAGAAAATCAATCTGATCATGGTGACCCAATGTATTCATGAAAAGACGGTGGCCGACTTTGTGACCAGCTTGTGCCGTCGTTTTTTCCAAATGCTGGATATAGACACAGAGTTTATGTCTCTTGACCGCAGCAAGTGGGACAGATCATCCGATTATATTTCAGCAATGAATACTGTTAAAGCTCTGAATGTAGTAAACGACTCAGCCGAGCGAGGAGTGGCGCTGATGAAGGACTAAAATAGCGTTTTCACAAATAACGAAGACCAGAAACAGTACCTGCTGCAGATTGTGGAGGAACACAGGAAAAAATTTCCTAATGCATTAAAAATGACCGTGAGTGAGAGTAAACAGCAAACTGAATAATAATTGGAGAGTGTTGAGTGTTTATTTACGGACAATGGACAGTCCCATTCCTTTATTTACTTGTACAATACAAAAATTTAAGAGGCAGATTCTTATGTAACGCCTCGTGTTTCACTGTTTCATTAAGTCAAGAAATATAGAAAGTTCGAACTCAGTGTGACACCTCCTAAAATTCCCTGATCAGCTGAAAATTCAAGGGTCATCACTTTCTCAACCCAGTGAATAATATTAACAGGCAAGACATTAACATTTTTAATCTTGGTTTATTATGACCACCCTACTAAACATACAATCTATATTATTTATACCAATAAACGGTATCAAATCTTCCAAATTTTTATTATACCACATGTGTTATTATACGGGAAGAGGGAAACATAACAATTAGAGGTGTCGAAGACATGGTTCACATTTCAAAATCATTCAATTTAGAGAATTTCATGGTCAGACACACTCTTCCTAAAATCCTATCCAACATAATTCATTCACTCATCGGAGTGATTTGTCTGTTTGTATCGTGGTGGTTAGAACAACCGGCTGTAAACTTGACGTTTCCGACTGCTAAACCTGCTGCTGTTGCCCTGAATACCCGGAACGCCATGGAAGTGCCTTATCTCAACAAACCCTGGGTAAGAACTCCCAGATGAAAATTAGCCGATCGCTTTCTTTACCCGTCTAACCATTCTACGGCTTCCTTATACAGGTGCCCATAGAAGACGCTTTCGTTCTTATACCTGGGACAAAAGTTACTGATTGAGAAAGTTCTATCTAAGCCCAAGATTGGGAGGAATTTTTACATGAAAATGAAGCCTGTATGATCGAGCCGCCCTCGTTGATTCTGTTACTCTTTTTCTTCTGACATGTAGTTGTCAAACCGTCAGGTATTACAGATATCTTCTCCTTTGTCTTTCTGCTCTAGCAACCGTAACTATCACGGGAAATAAAGTAATTATCTAATTTCGTACAAATAGTTTAGCTGAATAAAATGTAAATTATTTATCGAACATCAGCTTACAGTAAAAGTGAAATGTGCTTTTAATATTAAAGGACCATTTTCATGAGAAGTACAGGCGAACATTTTGTGAGAAAGGAAAGCCATGAGAATAGACATACTATCGTCAGTAGTACAATGTGTTTCTGATCTGTACTTAATGTTATAGTCAGTGTTCATAAAAGATCAGCGTCAATTAGAGCGCAAAAGGAGGAAAATTACTTCTATATCTTAATGGTGCATAACATTATGGTAGCCACATCAAAGGGTATCGTCCCTTAGGCCGCGTAGTGCCTTAAGCGCTAGCCTATGACGATTCATCCTAAATGGGTCCGTGTTCGAATCCCGGTTGAGCAAGGATGTCGTATTCGTCCCCTCCAACCAATGACCCCAAATTTGGGACGGGAGGTTTTTTATAATCCATTGAGTTGCTCATGGCTGTCGGTAAACCCCCAAATAAAATTTTATACAAAAAAGTCTTATTTTTTCTGACTAAAAGCAGTAGACAGTTACATGTGTATGATACTGAAAATAATTCGATTTTTTGTGTTAGTAAAGTTGTACTACACCTGTACCGCTTTATTAACAACTCGGTTGACACTGCTACTCTCAGAAAGGCAAATTGCCATAAAAAACAAGGTTTCGACAACGCTCTTGAAATTATTGGGTCTGACTGAAATAATGTTCCCACATTGCGGAAGATTAAGAGCGAGAGAACGAGTGTAGCCAGGGAGTTTGCCAACGATATAGGTCGCACCGGGAAGTTAAAAACCAGACCACACATACACGTTCGGAGGAGGTAGATGAGGCCGTCAGGCAAACTAAATGTTGGATACCCTTTTCCCCTGTGGAGGTGGTGCTGAGCTATAGATGGCAACCTTTGCTTATGGTAGTGGGTGCATTCGATAGCTGTATTAAAATATACAAACTCAATCTTCACTTACGTTTCCCCAGTTAGAGAACATACGCAGAAATGTTTGATAACAGTTGCGTATGACCATCGGTGGAATTCATAGTTGTATTAATGTGAAGAAACTGAGTTTTATCTTCCCTTCGTTCTGTTGGAATCGCTTCGCAAATATGGATAATAATTGTTGCGTATGATGTGTGGTGGATTTGAAAGTTGTATTGATGGATCAAACTAAATTTAGGATTTTCTGTGGACAGCTATATATGGCCCTAACGAAGAGAAATGATGCAGACGATTTCAGGGAGGGGAAATCTCCTGACTCTCTACTTAGAAGCCTGACTCCGTCCTTTGAAATAGGGAGCCAGAAAATGTGTGCTACTCTGTATGATGAGGAAGACAAATGAAAAAAGCTAGCTAAGGGTTTGTCCAGTGTGTCCACTAAAATTTCAGGGGTAATGCGAAAAATGTAGCAACGAAGTAAGTTAGAGTTTCCCCCTCATTTCCTCATAGGGATTCTTTCAATGTAACGTTTATGAAAGCCTTCGTTAGTTTAAAGTTTATCACGTATGTAAGAGAATGTGAATAAAGAGCACGTTAAAGTGCCGTGATGATAAATTCGTAAGATAGAACACCACAGCTAGTTCATTTATCAACTCGGTTGACACACAGGATCCTGACAAGGGAAAGAAAGTTGGAAGATATCTTTAAACAACAAACAATTCAAGCGACCAAATTCATCCAAATCTTCGAAAGCGTTGCACAGAGTGGAAGTACTTCTGCAGTTCGACTTGTTTGTTGCTATACCTTTCCTATCGTGACTTTCTGTTGCCACTGCGCGATATAGATAGTTCCACAACGAAATTCAAAAGCACTAATGCGTGTTTCCAAATGAAATAATAACACATTTCTTAAAGTCGAAGACCCTTTTTGGATTGTTTTGATGGTTTTTACTGCGCAGTTGGACTTCCTTTCTGAACTTGATTGTATTTAGAAAAATACATGACGTTAGCCAATATCCTTTTTCGTTGGATTAGTTGACCATTCCTTCGGATGGTTTTAGAGCGCAAGTATTCATATTGTTGGCTTCCTAGTCTTATCCTAAATCGTGTCACCACAGGGAAAAAAAGAATGGGTGACAAGCTGAGGATATAACTCGTCTCAAAATTATAAAATATGGTTTAAATCGCAAGAGCTACCATCTCAAACTAAACAAATTCTTTGGCAAACGCCAGAGTGGGTTACACAAAGCACTCCAGAAGTTCTTCCGTCAGAGTAAAGAAACAGAAATATTTGACTCTGGAAAACTTGTTTTTAGGGACACATTCAGCTAACTGTGACAAAACCAATGTTTAAGACAGGCGGATGGACCTGTAATGGGATGAACCTGTATGGGACGGCGACTCGTCGTCCGGTTTCAACATCGTCTTTCTTGTAACACTGACAAAATCACTGTTTAGGACAAGCGGATGGAGTTGTAATGGAAAAGTGTGTCATCGTTTCTCTTGTAACAGTGACAAAATCACTGTTCACGACAAGCGGATGGAGTTGTAATGGAAAAGTTTGTCATCGTCTCTCTTGTAACAGTGACAAAATCACTGTTTACGGCAGCACTGACGGAGTTGAAACCGAACGACGAGTCGCCGTCTTGCTTGAAACATTGACAACGTCACAGGTTTTGACGTGTACGGTAAGAAGCAGGAACATAGCGGAAAGTCGTTGGGACACGCACGCAATGCTTTCATTTGCTGCATACAGTTTTTGTCAACCCAAAAACATTAACAGAAACTTTGGAAGAAACGATGTCTCTTTTTCTCTTTTTGGAAAAGTAAGTTTCTCTACAGATTTGCTCTAGTTTTGTTACATTCACTATCTTCATGACCATGTAAAAAGTTCTAACTTAGTAATCATCCTTAATGCTTACTATTTGGTTCCAGATTATCTACTTTCTGAGAATGAAATATAAAAGCTTCATAAGCACATAATGTGTAATAAAATTGCATGCCAAATGTAACTTTCAAAAGTTTAACATTACTGGTCGAAAAAAGCTAGCTTTTTATCTTAGACACTCTGGATCGGTTTGCTTTGACTTCGTTGTTTACAAGCCGACGAATAGCGAAAATCAAAGGAACGTGTATTTTATGCGTGTTAAAAGGGGTAGGCGAAAAGAAGGCTCATATAACTAGCAACACCTATAATCTTTCATCAGAAAAGGAAACAAATTGCTTAGACATGGCAACAGAAACGGTGACATATTAACAGACATTTTGACCCCAAGAATTGCTCGGCCGCAGAAATATCTTTACATTCTAATAACTGAATTTAGAAATCTTATTTTTTGTCGCTGGTCATAACGGGGACTGTAATTTTTCAGTAACGGTGAAAACATAAGGGCATTCCAATTTCCGATACGTCTTTAGTCCGAAGGCTATGATCGTCATAAATAGCAACATTTCGCCAATAGATTTCGACAGGAAACACACCCTCCGCGGTAAGGCGAGTAATTACCAATCTTTCGTCCTCTCTGTAGCCTTCAGTAGCCATATTGTTTAGCCAAACAACAACGTAGAAACTACAAAAAGGTCTTTACGAAATGACTGTGTGTGTGTGTGCGTGTTTGTGCGTGTGTGTGCTACACAATACGTGATATCGATCGTTCTACGCAGACAGACTGCGCACTTCAATAAAATACAGCACCTCAAAGACGATCGTCCACCATGTTTTATTTGACTATACCAAGTATAAGTAAAGAGATAAATCATAATTAACATCAAATGTTAAATATCAAATTTTGACAACTTCCTCATCCGGAGAAAGCAAAACTGGTGATTCCATTGATTTATTTCTTGAGTATTAAAGAAATCTTAGATAAAATATAATCCAATATCAGGAATAAACTTTTGAATTTCAACGTTACTTTAATTTCATATTTCGATAAATTAATTGCTTGCGTGTCCAAATGTTTCAGTAATTTATTTTAACAACTGTGCATAAGATAAGAATTAAAAACCCAGAGCCAAGCAAGTCCCGAGAGTTAAAAAAGTCATGTCCACGAAAGGAACTCGCTGTATTGCGTGAGTTTCGAAAAAGTACAAAAGTAACGTAAACCTGATATTTAAGGCTTATCGTTTGTCAGGCGGAGGATGAAATTGGGTTTCTTCACAAGTGTCTAACGTATAAGATTTCCACTGGCCTTTAGTAAATGACCAATAAACACTGAGGAGCAATTGAATTAGAGACATTTTGCGTTATGCAAATATGGCGCTGTAAACAGAAACGACACGACGTATGCAGCGATCCGACAATATAAGGAATGGTGCGACGGGAATCAGCAAGAGTCGGACGCAGTATGGGTGAGACGAAGGATCTAAGCGCATTTTATCGTGGGCAAATTATCGGGGCCCGGCGAATGGGTCACTCCATCTCGGAAGTCGTGCAGACACTAAGATTTTCACGAGCCACTGTATCACGGGTGCACCGTAAGTACATCGAATCCGGTAAAACCATCCCTGCAAGGGCCAACTGCCGTGGACAACAGCGTGTGGATGAGCGGGGTCATCGTCGGCTAGCTCACATTGTAACAGCAAATAGACGGGCAACAGTGCCAGAAATCACTCTGAAATTTAACGCTGGTGAACAGAAACGTGTAAGCAGCCACACCATCCAGAACCATCTCCTCGCTATGGGGTACTGAAGCCATCGTCCCACGAGGGTACCGCTGCTGACCGCACATCACAGGGTGCAAAGATTAGCTTGGGCGTGGAAACATCACCACTGGCCCCTAGACATGTGCAAAAATGTTGCCTGGACTGATGACTCGTGATTCACGTTGGTACATGCGGATAGCAGGATACGAGTACGGCGCAAACCACATGAAGCGATTGATCTTCCTCCGGGTTTTAAGTGTTCAGAGTTTTCTAGAGAAAACTCTGAACACTTAAAACCCGGAGGAAGTCTAGAAATTTCCAACTTATGTCAGTACATCGCAAAAATTAAGTTAAAGGAAGCTAAATAGAACGTTGCTTCCAAATTGTAAGAGCTCTTACAATGCTTCCGGTGTCTTTTCGAGTCCACGCCGAGACGAGCAGGGTACTCTTCAATCTGGCGGGAGTGGCATTCTCGTCTGGGGACTGTTTACGTGACTGAAATGGGACCCCTAGTACCTGTGACATCATTCCTCACAGGTCAACGTTACCGGGATATCCTGGACGACCATTTGCTCCCTCTTGTGTGTCTTCAACATCCCACTGGGGACCTCCTCCTGCAACCAGACAATGCACCGTTCCATCGCTCCCGAATTGTTGGATGAACACTCTACCGACGTGACCTCGCTTCCTTGGCCAGCTAGTTCACCTGACCTCAATCCTATCGAGCACATCTGGTATGCCATCGAGAGAGATGTTCGAGGCTCTGACCCCCTCCCCCATCAAACCTTCGGGAACTGCGGGAGCTTGTTTAGGGGTTGTGGATCCGTATGGCTTCCCAACGCTTCCGGTGTCTTTTCGAGTCCATGCCGAGACGAATCGCCGCCGTCATCAGTCACTAGACAGGTATCTCTAATGCAATTGCTCTTCAGTGTATATTATAGGACTTCGGCATTGTAAGAGCTCTTACAATTTGGAAGCTACGTTCTATTTGGCTTCCTGTAACTTGTTTTTTGCGATGTACTGACATAAGTTGGAAATTTCTAGACTTCCTCCGGGTTTTAAGTGTTCAGAGTTTTCTCTAGAAAACTCTGAACACTTAAAACCTGGAGGAAGTCTAAAAACCGGAGGAAGTCTAAACACAAAACAACACCTAAAAAGTTAGGCTCCTGAAAACGGTGAAAATCCACCGATTTTAACTCCTGTTCAATGATAATACATGAACTGATAGACATTCGTAAATTACTCAGAGTTACCGACTTTCATTTTGGTTTTAAAAGACATATTTTGTGCAAATGGAAATAACTTCGGAAAGCACCTTGATCGTTAATTACCTACACAATTTTAAGAAGCTTATGAGTTACTCAATCAGATCCCTCGCATAAAAAGTTATACCCGCAGAGGTAGCTAGTTCAGCTGAAACCATTTGGTTTTTAACGTCCTTTAACAATTCCAAAAGATCTGCTGTCTACACTTATTTCTTTGAAATCTGAGCTTTCAAACAACGCACTAATTTTCGGAAGTAGGTAATTTGTCAGTTATAGAGTTCAGTGTTTGTCCATTAATTTGTTAAAGCCCAAAGCACTACAACTAATTATGCCGATCATCCTGTTTATTGAGTATAGCAGTTATATTATGTATTGTAGAAGGTATAGCAACTGTCCAGTAAAACGTATGTTTAAAGATATTTGTATATGAGAATACAACGATTTACCGGGTACAATTCCAATTACGTTGGGACAAATGTCATCATTCTCCGGATCGCATTCATTCTAATGATTTATTTCGTGAAGCGTAAGACCGGGATGATATTATTAATCTGTGGTTAAGCGTTAGAAAGTGTTGTGTGAAGAACTGGCGTCATTTGAAATTCCTTGCATTTGAGTTTACTTCAAGTAATACATCTACTTCGTCAAAGGTGTATATTTAAAGAAAACCTGACTACTGTTTTCAGCAGATTGTTCCTGAGAACACTAATGACGTGGCTCTGCGAAAATGAATGGATACTTATCACTGTTTTTGTGTTTCACATTTTAGACGTTCAGGCCGCATTTCCGAAGTGCTACTTCTCGACGAACTCGTTTACGTTTTCCATCGTGACTCTCCGTGAACAACTACACGATATACACTGAGTAATTACTGAGTTATGGCCACCGACCTAATACTCCGTATATCCTCCTTTGGTCCATGTGGCATCGATTCAATAAGATGCCGGAAGCAGTTGTGAGGTATGCCCATACAAGCTGTGTGTAATGAGGCATTCATTGAATGAAGAGAGATCATTGGTGTATCCAGGCGCTTGACATGCAGTACCATAGTGTCCCATAAGTGCCTCATGGGATGGATATCGTGGCAGTTCGGAGGTCAATCGTTACGCTGAAACTGTGTTCCTCAAACAATTCTTGCGAACCATTGCACCTGTGCCTTTGCGCATTTTTAACTTTTAAGACATTGTCGCCATTATTATTTTCACCTTAACTTCAGCTTCACTTAAAGCTCTACTGCAGACTTAAATTGTAACTTTATAACTAACTGGTACTTGTTTCAAAAGCAGACGCAATAGGTGAATACTTAAGTATGGATAATCAAAACACATTTGTAATAAAATGCTGAAATAATTTTTCTCATTCAGTAGTCTTACAGCACGTCAGAACTTTCGGTAATTGTCATCAAATTATACGCTGAAGAGATAACAATCTTTTGCTCCTCATAAATGTCGCTCCTTTTTTACACAAATCGCCTTAGCCCAGTCGAAGACTAGATAGCCGTCTCAGCTCATCTACAGAACAACGCAGTTGAAAAGAATAATACACGTAGTCCAAAACAAGAAAGCATACTTAGTCCAAAACAAAGTGCATGCTCAGTTTTGAACATCCGAGCTCTTATGTTTCCAGACTCATTAGGTAATTCCACTTTTATCTCATTTCAGCTTGTTGCCGAAGCTAAATTCATCGAGAAGGAAACTATTATTTTCGGACAGAAAAGGTTTAAACAGAATAAACCGAATTTGCAGAAGAAGGAAGCGACATATGATTAAAGTTAAATCAGAACTGGCGTTAAAGAGTTTAGAACTCACAGTGGTATCACACGTGAAATATTATGGACACAATCACTCTGATGCCAGATTCTACATCCACCTACGAAACGAAGTGTCGTTTTTGTACGAAATGGGTAGGACATGAAATAGGTAACTATCGGATAGAGAAAGCTTGTGACTGTTTAGAAGCGGAGAAAGATCTCAACGCCTTCCAATGCACACAGTTTTCCGCGATTAATTCTGAAAGTGTTACTTAACGTCTTATCCCTTTGCAGCAACACTCACATCCTGTTTATGGGCGCTAGAGAGCATTGGCACAGAGCATCAGACCCGGCTGCAGTTTATCTGCATATTTCCCGTCCAAAGCCTAACGATCTGCCCCGAGTTCCCAGTGCACAGGATCCTCACAGTTCCATCAAATTTTCAGAATGACTTTCCTCTCAAGTTACGCTCTTTGCTTCACTGGCTGTTTTCTAGTGTGATTTCAGCAACTGGAAACTAGTGGTAGAATAACAAAGCATAATTAATTTTAATCATCTTGGACGATAAGACGTCAAAGACTGCCCGCTTGTGGATTTGAATACAATTTGCAATATAGAGCGACACGTTGTTTTGCACGCTGACGAGTCAATTCAAGAGGAAACATTTTATGGAACCTGGAAGAGGAACCATACTCAATAAGTAAACGAACAGTGGTAGATTAGGACGACACCACTTTGGCTTGCAATCTCTGTCACAGATTCGACTGTTTCCCAGAGGTGGTGGTCTTTAGGCATCCTGATCTCGGCTTCATTTCGATATTTGTGTCATCGGCGTTAGAAAGCTCGGACCGATTTCATGCATTGCTTCTCTTCACAGCTTACTCGTTTTCAACTGAACAAATTTCTCTTGGTGCTGCCACGTTTAAACCTTTTATTTAATAATGGCGTTGGAGCACTCGAAATGCACTTTCTCGATCACTCCGTCCTCTGCTCACCTGAAAAGCATTACGCCTCATCCATCATCTGACGTGCTTGCCCAAGTCATACCCAGTTAACTCTGATTGCGAAGTCAGTACAAGAATTGTAGTCGAACATTGTGTGCAGATACAAAATGAACAAACTTTTGACTCGTCATAGCAACAGCTTTGTACAGCCAATTTCCTCCCAGCATTGGGAAAGACTCAGACTCAGACCGGCTCCTTCTGCTACATTCAAGCCGCATGGTAGATGTGTCGTCGTGTAACCATGTTGTGTCGTTTCAACTAATTCACGCGATGTTTGACAGCATTTAAGTTTACCATCCCTCCCCCTTTCTGAGCATATCCCATGGTATTATGTGCTACTTCCTGGGAAAAAGAAAAGTTTTGAAATGTCCAGGAACAATCTAGATTCCCTGCGCAAATCCCAGTTTCAGTAACCAAAGAATTGTTTGTGAAGTGAAGGTTGTACAAAAATACTGCTTCCCCAGTGGCGCATTGGTTTACACGCTGACTTCTGACCATTCGTCCAAGATGGGTCACTAATCGAATGCTGGTTTGGCAAATATGTTACGTTTGTCTTTAGCACTGGCCATCTCCTTTCCCTGGAACCAGTAGCCCTAAATTACGGACGGGAGACTGCTTGTAGCCCACTGAGTTCCTCATGGTGGTCAATGGTCATTGAAACCTCTATCCTCCCAATAAAGACTCGTAAACCATTAACCATTTGGAACACTGGCGTATACGATGGCCGCTCGTGAGCGGCAAGGAATGGAGTATTGACGATTATACTTTAACAGCTCCCTAAATGTTCTGCTCAATAAATTCTTAATATGCCGAGTGGTTAAAAATTAAGCATCCCGATTATGGGATGTCTAAAAACCGAGAAATGGAAATATCGCGATGAAACTTCAGAGGTTGTTTATTGACAGCTGGGAAAAACGGAACAAAAATTAGTTACAAGTTTTGCCGCGAGGGGAACCACTGCACTGGATTCGCAAGAAAAGAGCAGGACGCGCATGCATTTACTATTTAAAGGGCAAACCTTTGTGGACAAGAAATGCTGGTCATCAGAAAATATAATTTAATGAAAACGAAGAGGGAGGTCACCCGGTTTCTCGCAGAATATGGCGGATAATGATGGCCATTTCACATCTGATACTAGTTTTCAGATATGAGGGGAAGCGTATGCCTCGCCAATAAACTCTGTTTTTAAGGTATCGCCAAAGTTAGAAATCGCAAGGAGCAATATCCGGTGAGCACACTCACAACTGCGACACCCCCGAAAAGTTACGTATTCGCCCAATGGTCCAATGAATGACTTATTGGCACGATATTGTAGTAGTGAATAATATGCATTACTTGAATTTCGATAAAATACTTTTACCCATAGGTGGCGTTACTCCTTTGCGAGAACCATGATGACTTCTTTGCGAGGGTCCCTGCCGGACTCAGGAGGCCATATTTGCATACGAAGCAAATATGGCCTCTTGTGTCCGGCAGGGTAAAAGGGAGACAATACTGAGGATATAACTCACCTCAAAGGTAACAATGCGAGATCGAACTCCCAAAAGCCACAATCTCAAACAAACGTGCCGGCAAATGCTGCGGAAGGATACATGTCGCACTTCGGAAGTGCTTCCAAGATAACATTTTTGCAAAGTATTCTGTAGTTTCACATAAAATATTTTTGTATTCCACTAAGCGTTCTTACGCCTAACGTCCATTGATCACTACCAGTTTCCTACTCAGTAATCGTTCTTCTGGAAGATTTCAAGCTAAACTTCCGCATTTGCTACCCAAGCTATTTTCCAAAACGATGATAGATCCCTCACTCCCCTACTGTAATTTAAAGATATCTCCTCCTCTCTTCTCGCACTTTTACGTACAATCCGTGGTACCTCCGGATTTTTCAGTGACAATCTCTGTTCCTGTGATTTTGTAAGTTATTTCTGCCTGTTGTCTGTGGAAGAAGACGAAGCGAAAGTCTGCAAGCGGAAGTAGAACGGCGATCGTATGGCATTCTATTGTCGTTTTGCAGAACTAGCCTGAGGGGGGGCGAATGTGAAAGATTTAACGGCACTTTTACAACGTAAGGAACCGCTAAACGATGCAGCGATAGCGTGACGCCATCTAAAAAACTAGCATTACAAAACTAGCTTGTGTTCGTATGTGAAATGTTTACCTTCTTCTGACAACTGAAAGCCATTCAGTACACTCAGCAACAGCGAGAAAGAACTTGTATCAAGAGGGCGACGGAGTCCTTCCCTACCTATCTTGATCCAGTTTCAAAAAACGGGAACTAAGTAAGTAAAACTGAGTTTCTTAGCCTGCAAATAAACAAATGATGCTGTTTGCGGTGTTTATTTTATGTACCAAAAATGTTTGGAACAGTAAAGAACATATTGACTTAAACAATTTTGGAAATTTAAAAAAAAACCGTCATGAACAAACTAAAGTAGACATTTCTATTAAAGTATTTGAAAAATCAGAAACAAGGAAAGGGTCCTATCTAAGAAAATCCTATCAACAAATTTAGAAAAAACACAATGTCATGATGAAGAACTGTCGAATAGACGCAACCTTGTTTATTATCACTTCAAGAAATACGCTTCTGTGGTAACAATGAATCGGAAATCACTGCCAATAAAGAAAAGTACAAAGAAAACGTGAAAGTGAACCACCACTTAGGGTCAAAATGTCTTAGTGCGACTCTACCGTAAGTGTCAAGACTTTTGAACTTAAGTTTGACTATTACCGCTCCAAATGCTTTAGCAGAAAGGAGCTTCTCTGCATTGAACCCAAAGAAAGGTACACTTTGATTTCTTTTTATTGTTACGTCGTTATTTATTTTATTGGTTTTTTTCTATGCGTTTATCTTCAGGACATACAATATTTATTTTTTAAGATTTTCATATATCCTTCTACACGGCTTAATACCCGCGCTCCGTCCCTTTACATCATGCACGCCATTAAAACCAGGAGTCCCCCTGTTTGCTCCTATTAAACACTTCATTGCGTACTGATTTCTTTCCATCATGACATTGTGTTTTCTATATTTCCTTTACAGGTTTTACTTCGAAAGAACTCTTTTCTTGTTTCAGATTTTTCAAATTCTTTAAGAGAAATTGCTGCGGCGATGTGTTCCTAAGTTTCCTGATTTCGTTTTTTAAACATACATATATACATATCATTACGCTGATCTCTGAGATTCAGAGGCTAGCTCCTCAAACAAAGATCATCTGCCAAGCAAACATTTAACTCATAGAACTAGAGTTTATTTACCGTTGGTGTATCAAATGTCTCCATTTACAACGATCTCTGCACACCGCTCGAGCTTCATTAACATCCATCACACTATGGACACAAGACCTTTTATACTTCATACAGATAATCTTTTTCTCAAGTACATAGTCATGATCTGGTCCCCCCATGATTACTTTGAACTTCCTGTACCCTTCTTACCTGCGACTTCGGCTGAACAAATTATCTTAGTTTCTTAAAATTTTCCCTAAATTGTTTAATTGTTTCGTTTTCTTAAGACATTCCCTAAATTGTTTAGGTGAATGGCTACTTCACTGTTCCAAAAGCTCTTTAGTACATAAAATACAAACGGACAACAGCATCATTTGTTTTGTTTCTTACTCACACAGGGACACCCTATATGAGTATATTTGCAGGCTAAAAAACTACTTTGCTAGTTTTTCTCCGGTCTTTCCAAGCTGGATTAAATTAGGTAGCAAAGGAGTAGGTCCTTCCTTTGATACAAGATCTTTCTCGCTATGACTGAGTGCACTAAATTGGTTTTGGAAAGGTTAATAAACACTTACATCGACTTGTATTTTGAACTATTGGAGAGGGAGTACTTGCCATTCTTTTGGATTATGCACCAGAGAATAACATTAAATGTATAGAATAGAAATTAAAACATAAAATAAAGCACAAGTGAAAACTTCAAAAACTTTAGCTGAAAGAAAACACTTCATTTTCATTTCAGAGCTCTCTCTCTTGAGATTTTAAGGTCAGTAGATTTGAGCCCCACGTTGCTCAGTAGGCGTCACGTAACAAAAGCTTGTTGCCGTATCTTTCAGGACAGGGCCATCGATCATTGGAACGAGAGTAAGCGATATGCAGTGGCAAGCAGGATGACTCGAGACGTTCTCAGCCCTCCGATTAGATCTGCTCTCTATACCCTCGGCCCAGCCACCGGTGCAATCAATGGAGAGAGAGCTGATAAACGAGGACGGTTGATGGATACAGTTCCCTCACTAACTATGACGCACCACTTTATTACCCCGTAAACGTAGCGAGGATCATTCAGTTATACTTCATTTGTGGGTTTTCTTCAAAGTTTATGAGTGCAATTATCTAAAATTGAAGTATAGGATCACTGACACTCTATTGGCGACTGAAGCACATGCCTTGGAGCTACGCAAAGCTGAATTCTAAGCTATAGGTGAATTCGGCTACACTAAGTATTATGTTTGTTTTGCAAAAGTACTGCTATTAAGTGGGAGATCACAGTACTCAATAACTGTGATTATTTCCGCTTTTTTGCTCTGTATTTACAGAGATATCATAGTATTCAATAATTTTGATAATTCGAGCCTGTTTCCTCTGTATCCACACAGAGATAACCGTATTCAATTGCTGTGATTATTTCAGCCAACGTCTTCGGTTTTCTAGATAGTTAGCTTTCATCACATTTAATAATGTGTGGTTTTGAATCGGAAATACTATGATCTAAAACCAATTGAAACGAGTCGGCAAATGGGGCCGAGGTATACTCGGCCACAAGTGGGATTTTAAAATTGCATATGTGTTCTATTTTGTTACGCGTACGTACGTTTAAAAAGTGAAGATCTTAAGTTCCGTGTATTTAAAAAATTACAAATATTTGTACCCTGGATATGTGATTTTCATCTTTGTTAGCCTTCCATGATAGTAAAAGAGGCCCCGAGGATATTTAATGCGGGTGGGAAGGCAGCCGGAGAATCAAATTGTTTGTGGGTACTACGTTCCTTAGGAAGAAATCGCTGATAGAATGATGAGAAGAAAGTTTCTTTTGTTCGGCCTCTATCTCGACTGGAACCTATTTGTACAGAAATTTCTTAAAAAAACATGATATATTTCCGTGAATCGACTGTCTCAACTTTCACTTCATAGTACGGTTTGGTGTTTCCTACGTGTAGGCACTTTTCCGGTACAACACGCTTAATCATAAACTTTGTATCACATATTATAGTGATCCTTACCTTACATCGTGATTGTTGCGCATCATTGTTATTCAAACTATATGCAGTTTTTAATTACTGTGTGTAGGTATCTCCTGCGGTTCAACACTCATCGTTTTCGCGATGCACTCGCAAATATCAAAACGCGGCTGTAATCATTTATGAAATACCATGGGATGCGTTGGAAAGGAAAAAGTGAGACAAGAAATGCAACGAAACGCAGGAGATTTTTGAAATAGTGAATGCCGCACAGTTTACACAGATCTCGGTATTGATTCAAATTCACTTTATGGCTGTGGTTAAGCAGTTCTTTTCACTGTTTCTCCATACTGCAGAATGAATTCCGATGGTCGCATGCATAGTTACCCTCGCAAAGGGAAATAGCTTGTCTTTTTGATGAGGAGACGAAAAGAATAATCGTCTAAAGAAGTCAAAAGGGATTTCAGAATTATGAGATTTTTAGGACGGAAACACAGAATTCTCAGAAATAGGAAACAATATGATCAGTAAGACAGATACAGACATCACAATTTGATTCTAAAATAAAATCAGTCTGCACGGATTTCCCTCAATAGCTGAGATGCACAAAATTGCAGTAAATAATCTGCGAAAAAAACATTTAAACCCCGTACCGGAAAGTCAACCATTGATTTTGAATTTACCCTGCAAAACATGTACTAAGCAGCACAAAATAAAATTGCAGTAAGTTCAGCTTTTCTCTAATTTGATTACACAGCAACTTTCGTAGGGTTTACGAGCATGGAAAAGATTCACACACAACTACGCATCTCCCACGAGAAGTTTGTGCTCCGTATCAGAAACGAGAGGCGAAGATGCGTCACATTGTAATCAGGCCAGAGAAGCAGGAGTCCCAGTTTGAAAGTGCGAGTCGACATATTTGGGACTAGAAGATTCTGACGTCACAACGTGAACTTTCAAGGAGAAAAAAAATACAGTATTGCAGAGATGAACAAATTATCATATTTGTAACTGGCATCCATTTACCCGCGGTTGACGCACTAAAGTGTTCATCCAACGCACCGTGGGCCTTTAGTGTGGTTCACAGAAAATCGTCAAGCCATGATGGATCCCGAGAACCCGGGATCAGAAAGCCGTTGCTCCAATCATGAGCCACAAAGGGTGATGTGCCTGCTTCAAATACGGTGTATATGTAATATCTGTTTAATACAGTGACATACCTTAAGCACACAATCTATAAATGTATTCAAAGGGTAACCAAAGCAAATATTGCCTCGTATGATATTCTGCAGAATAAAATGAACGTTGCGAAGAACATGATTCGCATCAAGTCCGTACACAGAATCAAATTCCCTGATAGACGCGGGGATTATAACATTAGTCAACATTTTAAAACTTTGTTTTCATAAAACTTTGTATTTTATAAAACTGTTGTAAAACAAGGTGTTTTTAACTAATTTCGGGGTGTTGAATTCAGATATGACTATAAAAACTCTTTATCATGCATAGGTTTTGTGTATGAACATTTGCTATATTTCCAGATACATATATACAATGCAAGATTAACACATTACAGCATTTATATGTCTTGTTATCTATATAATTAAAGTTACAAAAAATAAATACCATATTCATATATCACTGAATATGATACAGAAAAAAGAAATAGAATAAACAATTTTAACACAAATGTAAATGAATGCACACATACTCATATACCCGTACAAGTAGTTCATTTTTTCTCTTATGTGTCGGGTTATTCTCCTTTTGCAAAACCCAGAAGTAATCACTCATCTTTGAGGGATCTCATCTGTTTTGATACCTCTCCGCCATCGTTCGGATATATTGCTGGAACTTTTGTCCTTGTTCATTGCTGACTGTTCCTGGGTCGTCAGAGAAAAGGTCTAGATGCGAATGCAGGAAATGTATTTTTAAGGACATCCGGTGCCCAAGGTTTTTATAGTTCTTGAGAAGGTTGTGAATCAGCTGTTTGTAGTTGCCCTCTTTGTGGTTACCCAGAAATCCCTTTGACCGCAGATGTGAAAGATTGCCGTGCGGCGAGTTCCGTGCTGTTCAGCTTTTCGTTAAAAAGTGAATCACGCAGTAGTTTCCGTATCTGAGGACCGACGAAAATGTCTTCTTTGAATTTTGCATCACTTAATTGCAGAAATGTTTGTTTTAAGTGAAAGAAACTTGGGTCATATTTGTCCATGGCCTTTATAAAGTTTTCCGTTAGCCCCAGTTTGATATGAAGTGGTGAAAGCAGCACATCAGATGGATTAACTACAGGCTTGTGACGAACTTAACTCTCTCAAGGAATGAAAAAATCTCGTTTAAGTCTGTCCGTCTGTAGTGTTCTATTGGCACTACTGTCACACATACAAACAAAACAACAGAATTTGGTGAAGACACTTTGAAGCCCGAGAAAGAGTGATATCACTTTCAAATCACCGCATATTGACCACCTAAACTGGTCATATTTTATTGCAGTGAGAATTTTGTTCATGCTCTCATACGTCTCCTTAATTCCCACAGCATGTGTTACTGGAATGGAAGGCTTCTGGTGTCCGTTGGAGAGAAAGGGCAGCTTTTAACCTAACCTTGGATGAGTCGATCAATAAATTCCATTCCGTACGATTGTAAAATATCCTAATTTTGTCATAGTCCATAATATTTGAACAAAAACACATACTATCCTGCATTTCATAGAAAGAACATAAACCCAAATTTCTTTTTCTGAACACAGACACACGTGTACTCTTCGATAGGGGGTTCCACTGTTGCAATCGGGAACCTAAGAGTTCAGCTTGTTGTTTGGAAAGATGTAGGTCTCGAATGAGATCATTCAGTTCATTTTGCCCAATCAAGTGGGGCTCGTCTAAGTATTTAGGAGTGTATGTAGGGTCCGGATCTTCAGGTGCGTCAATAACGTCATTGGATGAATTAAAATGTATCTCTTCACAGTCTTACGGAAGTTTTGGTATAGAAAGATTTTCCCCACGCCGTCTGTTCCTCATAGGAAAGATCAAAGGCCATGTTAAGGCTGATAGCAACTTTGGCTACTGTATTTTACTTTTATTCCCCTTTGAAAAGCCACTGACTCTGGTTCAACAAAAATAACAATCTTCCACGTGATCACTTAGATCACGCCAAATCATCGGAACTGCAAAATATATGGATTTCAGTTTACCTTTCAACCATTCACTCAGGCCAACAAAGCAAGAAATGCAGCAGGTATGTGGAGCCCACTATGTAATATTACTTTGTACTTTGGATATCATGTGGCAGATCAAAATATATGAAGACTGGGCACTATCCTCCCAGTCTTTGTCAATGGACGACTCTGCGATTTTTTAGCAAGCTATCCACCCACATAGCAAAATTTATCCGGAACATTAATACATCCACGACGATCCCGTTTTTCCATTTCGACAACTTTTGCTCATAAACATGCAGCACGTATTTCTCCTTCGATGTAGAAAACAGCAATTGAGGTTTGGTTGCCGTTACATATATTGTCTGCCTGTAAAATTATAAGTGATGCGACCCATAACATGACTGGTTGCGAAATATGACAATAAAAAGTCTAGTGTCCATTTACATGCCTAAAGGGGACTATGTGGAACAATAGCACATATTTAATGCCCCATAACAAATAAAACGTGCCATAGTGGCAAATATTAAGGTCAGATATGAAATCAGTAGCCGAAATTATCTAAAAACTACATTTGTGCATGGTATAAAAACCATGTAGGCCAGGGATAACAGTGTTATGTTTAAATAATTATAAATAAATATCTATGTTGCAACGGTTTGGTGAAGCTTGATTTCTCATCAAAACTTGTCATCTAGTTCCGCGACGATAAGGCCTATTTAAGATCTATTACGTTTGCGAACACTTTGGATTTGTCGCAGGAATAATTGCAATGTTCTTTTATTTGTTCATAGGCTCAAGGGAATCCTAAGTTGAAATATGCCGCCAATATACATTATGGATAAAAAATTAAATAAATATTCGAAATACAATGAAAAACCCAAATCTGTTTTACAGTATGAACGAACAAGAACACTTAGGAGAAACACGGGAAGTAATTCCAATAAAAAGCATATCAGTGTTTCACAAACTAAAATGACGATCCTAACAAAACGTTTACGACCATCCGAGAGGAGGGGAGCCGTACTCAGTAGTAAAACCATTATATCAGACTCCATTACACTTCATTCCACCCACTCTACTTTACTGTCTCCTGGAGGAGAATCTGAATGAATTCACCGAAGAGTAGTTTTCATGATGTAGCCTGAAGACTTTAAAAGGACAGGATACAATTATGTTACATTAAAATAGCCTCTAAGAGTCGAAGCACAGCACAGGAAATTTACATATAAATACAGTAAAACCCGCAAGCTCGACTCCCGATCACTCGACACTTCGGAAAACTCGACGTTCCCCTCCACATGAAAAAACAATAACAAAAAAACCCACGAAAATCTAAGGCCAATTTTATCTTTTCTTATTTGTACCAATTGAGCTTATCATCTGGTTGGAGGACGATTCCATACTTTATTATCTGAGTGAGCTTGAAGAACTGGTTCTACTCTCCGACTCACCCCTGGGTAGCGGGAACATTTTCCATGACCGATTAGATGCTCACATTCCTTTCCAAACTTTTAGAATGGTATAAGCTGAATTGTCCATTTTTGTTCTTTTTGAGAATTCATTGTGTTGTCTGAAGACAATCTCTGTTTCACGTAGTGTGTGGCTACCTGTGCGTAGTAAAAATGTCTTGCAAGAAAAGAAGGAAACAGAAGAATGTTTGGATAGCGATGAAATTAGGTGCATTAACTCCTTTCGCTACCAGGATGCTAAAAAATTTTGTAACTCAAAATACCACAATGCCCGAAACTGCCTGCTGCTCCTTTTCGAATTTCATTCCCCTCCCTTTGTCAAGTTAACAAAAGAAGGATTAGTGCTGGACCACCACTCGAAACTTCTGATCTCTAGTCTTGCTATGCGTTGACCTTTGGACGTTTCCCTACGGCAATCTGTGCATTCTTCTACTGAGACCCTAAGAAAGTTGGGAGTGGCAATTAGCTGGAAAATCCTTTTCCCTTTCCCCTTTTCTCTAGTTCTTCTCTTGTAGAAAATTGCCAATCTCAATCTGTTTATTCCCACTGAGCAAATATGAAAGAATTTTTACGGCAAATTTTCTCCCGTAAACTCTGTTTTTAAGACAAAGGATGAAACCGCAGTTTATTTAAAATTAAATATTAGTATTTTATGCTGTTTTTGAGGCTGAAAAATCAGTATTTGTTTGCTAAATGAATTTTTTTTTTGCTCGTAGTACAAAAACATTTTATGACGCCCGGATTTCTTTTTTTTTTGTTGTAATAACTACAGAATATATGTGCGCATATTTTGTGTGTAGTCGGTTAGAATCAGGCCCTCCAGGCAAAGTAACGTAGGCTCAACACTGGGCCAATGGCTTCTGTTACTAAAAGATGGTGCTTCAGTGTTGGACCTACGTTAGATTGCATAGGCTGGGTGCTACCAGGGCCATATTTCCGTCCAACGAATTTAGGTGTCTAGAAAAATGTAATTTGTAAATTTATTTGTTCCACGAACCTTTAGATTGTCCAGAAAAATGTCATTAGTAAATTTATTTGTTCCAACAACCCTTAAGTGTCCGGAAAAAGGGAATTTGTAAATTTATTTGTTTCACTAACTTTTAGGCGTCCAGAAAAAATGTTCCAAATAATTTTTTTCAATGCATGCACTCCCACAATGTTTTTATGTAAATTATTTTTACTGGCTTTTTATAATATTTTAACTACAGGTCGGACTTTCTTTGCTTACAATTTCAGCAATTTCTTTATTGCTATATCTCGTTGCAGTTTTATAACTAAATCATTAAACGAGAAAACACATTTTTGTTTTCTGTGATGAAATCCTGCTTGACACTAGTTGATGAATACGTTATGAATTAATGTGTGCGAGTGTACGCAATTGGGTTGTGGTGGGTTTGTGGATCCGGCAAAAGAGATTGAGCGTAGGGCACGGTAACTTAAAGCTGGCTTTGGCTACAATGCTCACAATTTCCTTCGGGATGTACCAGCAATGTCGTTTATGTTCAACCAGTACGACACGTCCCCAAATAACTTTAACTTTGGGGATTGCGCATTCTAAAATCCAGAGTTTTCAACGCAATAATTGAAATCCTATTGAGATATTCCGTTTTATCTAGTACGTAGACAGCGAGCAACATAATTGCTTCAAAATCCACAGGTACATAAGACTAGAAATACAGGCTTTTGAAGCAGCTGCCCGATGAGGGTAAAGATCATCTTCATTTGCACATGTGTTCATAAACAACTTGTTGATATTTTTATTAGGGTATTGTCCACGCCACAGTGATCAACTCAATATAATATATGAAGTCGTCGCTGTCCCTAAATTAGGGCCAATGACTCCAGGGAAGGAAGGATGCCACAACATCTGTACCTCACTGGGATTCGAGCTCATACTCATCGTAGACGAACAATCAGAAGTCATCATTTAGACCACTGCGCCACAGGGGATGCACGATGTATGTAGTCTCAGCATTTATTTCGCGCATTAAAAAGACCCGCTCTTTGAATCGGAGGGTTGATCAGTGTTTCTCGTTTGTACGTGTGAGTCATCTTTCTTTACATTTATTTTAGGCACTGAAAAGTGCCATTTTTGGGGGGGGGGTCAAGTGTGCGTAGGATACACATGCAAATATAAAAGTGTTTTTTGTATTGCATATTTTTGAAACAGGTAGTGGTAAATGTGCATAATATATAATCTTTTATTATTTAAGGCACTAAAAAAAAAGTGACTTTTTGTGAAATACATTTTGCTTTTTTTTTATTCGCCAGTCTGACTGAAGCAACTCTCGTAAAGACACATTTCGCAAATTTCACACTCCCACGTGCTTTCTATTTGTCTATCAGACATTGTCTTTTTCCTGAGATTTCGCTACATTTTAGGCAGGTTCATTTTCATTTTGTTCCCTCTAATTTTCTTCTTTTAAGACTATGAGATGGAGTGGGGGAATATGAAGCAAATGTACGTTTCCTCAATATTATCTGCTCTGTTACTTGATGTATTACTTCAAGTTTAAAATCATACAATTTCTTTGGTGTTCCTTGGAAGGGGATAGCGAAAAGTTGTTTGTATGATAAAAGCATTGTTTACAGCATTGTCCAGACGAAACCAAAACACATACATCCACCATTTAGAAGATTTCCTTGCAAACTGTATAATACTTGCGACGCTGATCGGGCAAGTCTACTCTTCCCAAGAATTAGTTATATAACGCAAAGGCTAGTGGACAAGAGACCTCAGGCTTTTCCGAATTTGTTCTGCATACCTGGGTGTCTTCATTTTTCGAATTTGTGGACAGAAGACAAATTTGCTTTTTATCCATCCAACATGGTACAAAGTAAATTTGGCGAAATACTGAATTGCATTACTTTGATGTCACTCTGAATAGTACGCTTTAGTTATTTAACTTCATTGGGCATGTTTTTCCTATTTATATGACAGTTCTACAGGCTAGATGGTTCAGATTCGTACAAATCTAACATTAAATTTGTGTTGGTAAAAAAATGATTGAAGTAAATGTGATGACCTTTGCTTCCTAACGATTTACTTAAATACATTATTGCATCGTAGCCAAGACCCTTTCCTGATCTTGGAATGCTGTCTTTCTTCCTGCAGTAGAAATTCAAATTCAATGTGTATCCCAAATGAGATGCGCACAGCACCCAAATTTTAAGTCCACGTTTTAAGGGCATGTATTGAAAGATGCCAAGTCTTCCTCCGAATTTTACCAAGTTCTTTCAACGGGCAAACGCTTTGCACTGCCAAAAATGATTTACAATATTTTCTTTCAGAGATGAAATCATTGTTTCCAATTTTTTAGTAAATTTAAGATCACTTTCATTTTCTGTCTCAAATATAAAAATAATGGCGTATTTTAAGAAAGCTCCGTCGACTCATAATTCTTTTCACCACTTCGTTCCCAAGTATGTAGTTTTCTGACCAATAATCTCAGATTTTTGGCATATGCACAATG